>PITA01000631.1:96648-253622 GCA_004023965.1 Spilogale gracilis
GGGGGGGGGATTTTATTTATTTATTTGACAGAGAGAAACACAGCTAGAGAGGGAACACAAGCAGGGGGAGTGAGAGAGGGAGAAGCAGGCTTCCTGCCGAGCAAGGAGCCTGATGTGGGGCTCGATCCTGGGGTTCCGGGATCATGACCTGAGCCGCAGGCAGTGGCTTAACCAACTGAGCCACCCAGGGGCCCCTGTAGCTATTTCTTAAACAGAGGAGGTAACAATCAGGGTTGCTGGAAGGGAGGATTTAGGTAACGTGTGTAAATTGTGCTTGGGATATATATATATATATCATATATATATATATATGATATATATTTATATATATAAATAAAATGCTCAACAAATGTGAACAGTCATAATGGTTGCTAGCAATAAGGTCGTAATAATTTGTTTGTTACAAATATTTTGTTACAAATAATTAATTTGTTCCAAACTCCCAGAGCCAGGAAGGGACATTGCTAGGACCGGAGCTCCATTCCTTTCTAATGTCCATACTCTTGCTATACATTACACTGTGCCCCATGGGAACACAGTCTCTGCTTTCAAAGGAAAATAAACATAAAACATCCACTCAGAGAGGTGGGTGTCCTGGTGGAGAAAAACACAGGAGCTACCCAGAGCTGCAAAGAATGAAGAAAGCCTGTGCTGGCCTCAGAGGAAGGAGGACACCAACACCGGGGAAGTGGCAGAGGGAAGTTGATGGCTTGCTGTGTCAGAATTGAAAGGGACACATCATTTCAGTTGGAAACACTCAAAACATCATTATTTCGAAATTGCCAGGCAAATTCAATGGCTGGCATTGCTGTGCTAATGTGTTAATAATAATTCTGCCGTTAGAGACAAGCCTGGGCTGTTAGCATTCAAGGCCACTTAAATTTTAAAGAGTCATTTTATGGAAAGTTTTAATTAGCTCTGGATTGTAACTAACATTCTCTTTAAAACTGTTGTGGGCGTTTGATTAGGTCTGGGCTGCAGCAGATGGAAATTAGAGCTGGATTTTAGTCATTGCTCTGCCTGTGGGTCTAAGGCTTTCTGGGCCTCAGCTTGAGCTCTGTGTAGCTGGCCATGGTCGGTGACAGAGGATTCCGGCTTGGGCGTCCTGGTGTGTTCTGTGCAGAAGGAGAAGGGTGAAGGTTGGGGCGATCCCTGACTGTGGCCCCTGCCTCTCTCCTACTGGGGAAAGCTGCACATTCCAGCTTCACCCTGCCCTTAACCTCCCTTCTAGAACCCCACTGAAATGTGCAGGCCCAGCTTTGTCCACCCCGCTTTTTTTGTGGCATAGTGCCACGGGACCAACACGAACATGGTCCTAGTGGACCCAGGTTTGAAAAATGGCTTTGCTGCATACAAACTCTATCCCTGAGGCCTGATCATCTCCCAGACTCAGTGTTCTCCTCTGTAAAATGGGGGTAAAATACCCAACAGTGTTACTGTGAGAATTGGAATTAATCTAGTTGGCACATAGTAAATCGTCAACAAGCAATTATTACTATCATTCTCCGGTCACTTCCAACCGTGCTAACACTTTGTTCTGTTCTGCCTGTGTCCTTCTCGAACTGCTTTACACCCTCTTCTCTCCTACCCCTGAGGGCAGGGACCTGGCTGACTCCTTTGAACTTCCTCTTACTGTTCCCTCTACCTAGTTTCCTCCACGATTATCAAATTTTCATGTTGAAAGAAAGATTCACGGTCCAGGGGCACTGGTGGAATTAGGATGATTGCAAGCTTCCCAGACTAATGCTGGAGGTATATAAAAATGGCTCCAATGCTGTAGCACTTGAGCAGCAAGAAAAATGACCAGGTTTGAGATCTGGAGCTTTAAGAGCCGTGCTGCCTCTGGTGGTGCTGGAAGTCCAGGCCTGAGGGCTGATGGGTACCTTTCTGCAGCTGTTCCTGGAGGCCATGAGAGGCTTTCAGGAAGTGGAGGGATTCAGAGGACTGAAGTGACTCTCAGGCACATTTGTGCCTGGGCGGCAGGGTGCAGAAAGCCAAACAAAGGCCTAGGTACAGGGGTATTGGCCATCAGGGAATGCCGTGGCCTCAGGCAGCTGTCCTGAGGGATCCTGGGGCTTCCACTGGCAGAATAGAAAGAGGAAATCCAAATGGGACCAGCGGGCAGGCAATGACCACCCTTAGGTTTCTTCCTCATGGTCGACCATCCCATACCTTGTGACTATCTTTCTGCCTCTTTCTGCCCATCTGTTCTAAATGTGGCTATGGATTCTTTGAGAAGTAGGGCTCTGAGTTTTGAGGTGAGAAAACCTGGTCCTTACCGGTGCCTGATCACAGTAAGGAAGCCTAGTGGAAATAGGGGGAGAATATGGGCTTTGGAATTGTGTGGACCTGAGTTTAAATTCAGGCCCCAACATCTACTAACCTAGTTATATTGGACAAGTCACTTCCTGTCTTAGCCTCAACTTCTCATCTGTAAAGTGAGCAAAATAAGACTGGTCTCCAGCTGAGTGGTTTCTCTATAAAGGCACATGGAGCACATTACTTGTTTCAACGAATGGTAGCTATTTGGTGTTCGATCACATTGGTGGCTCTGATAAGATCGTGGTCTAGAAGATTCAGTGAATTGTTGAGGGGATGGCAAACAAATCCCAAGTGATTAAGGCTCTCCTTTTTTAGTTCAGTTAATTTAGTCCAACCATCTTGAGCTAATTCAATCATATCTCATTCGCCACTGGATAAATTGTCCTCATCAGAAGCTTAACCATGCAGCTAATATGTTTTTAAGATAGATTGATTAACAAAGCCCTGTTTGAGTCTCAATAAATGAGAAAAATCCAGAAGCCTGTAAAATCAACCAGCAGGTCAAAAAAGGACCATTGGCAATACTGAGTTACCCAATTCGTTTAGCAGTATTTCACCAAATACTTACTGTGTATCTACTTCATGCATGCCAGGGCTAGGACTATGTTCTTGGTCCAAGTTGGGTATTAAAGGAATGTCAACTCAGCCACAATCAGTCTGAGTAAAATACAGTCAGGACAGGGGAGCACTGTGGGGTCAGAACTAGAGCAGAAATTTTAAGGCAAGTCAGAAGATGGAGACAAGGTAAGAAAGGGAACAGAGGACAAGGCCAAGAAGCCACAGGGAGATCACCCAAAGGTCCAGAGGTAGTAATCATGTGCCAGAGGTGGCGGACAGGAATGGGAGAAAGAGAAAGCCCAGAGTGATTCTGCTGAGACCGACATCTTTGCGAGTGGTGGGCAGGGCAGGTGGGGCTGGATAGGTAGGAGAGCACACAGACTTCTCAGCCTGGCGGGGGAAATGTATGTTTGTGCATGAGTGGGTAACTAATATGGTTTACAGGGACCAACCAGACCACAGAATCAATATAAACTTATGGCATTCTTGAGTCAAAAATGAACTGTTGGCTTTAGAGCTACGGGCCTGTCTGTCCTTCCCACGGATGAGCAAGTTCATGTCGATTTTCTTTGATTTTCACTGTGACCTCAGCCCTGAGCCCCTGTCTTCAGAATGTACTGAACACCTTATTTTCTGGCCAGTGATATCACGTGTTTGCTCAGCTTCCCGAAGTTGGAGTCACTCGCACTGGGTGTATGTTCTTGGCGCAAAACCGCCGTAGAGGCTACTGGAAGTCTACATCAGTGTCCACTTTATTTGTCCGATTCAGGCTTACTAACTTTTCCTAATACTGATCAGTCTTCATCCAAATCCTGGTCACCACTGTCCCCGCTGGCACCCTTGGCTAATAATAGAATGGAGCGATGTCTGTTGAACTTTCTCAACGGGTCATAGCTCAGGCAAGGCTTTTTGAATCTCCGTGCGTTTTCTTCCCTCTCATGGAATCGGTCGGTGCTCTCCTTTTTCAGCCCTTGGGTGCATTTGCTTCATGCATTAGCTAACAGAGCCTCTTTCATAAACCTGGGAACTTTGTATCTTGGGTTCTTTGTTCTGCTTCAGAGGGCACTCTGCTATTTAAAGGAAGTAGTCTATTGTGTGACACCAAATTGCTCTCTGCCTGTTGTGGAAACGAAGGTTCCAGAAAGCTGTCAGTTTAGGGAACTTCCACTCAAAGTTCCATGGGAAAATAGACATGTTCTCCAGTAATATGTCCCTCATCTTTCTGGCTCCTAAAAATGCCCTAAATGTCTTCTGATATCTGAGTTGGTAATAGTTGGTTTTGAATGTGGTTGATTGGGGATTATATCCCACCAGGAAGATGTTGACTATACTCAGGGAACTGGTGGAACCCTAGAGAAGGTTTAGATGACCTGGGGCTCTCTACTCCTTTATCCTCTTTTTGAGCTTGTCATTCGTATGTGAAAGAGAGATGGCATTACTTCTTGAGTCCCATTTTAGAAAGGCAGCCTATAAAAGAAAGCTGATCAGTTTTCCAACTTAATCATGTTTACATCTGAACAAAAATGAAGATCAGTGCCCAAAGAGAGGTAGTTGATTTGAAGGAAAATCACTGTCATCCTTGTCTAGCTTCAGCTTTAAGGGTTACACAAACCCAGGAGAAGCTTCCATTCGGGAATATGTGTATGCCCCCCTCACAGATGTTAGAGATCAGTCTTGGAACCATTAATACTACCTGTTTAATGTTTCTAAATGAGGATGAACTTGGCTTTCCACGTCATCGGTCATGGAGAGCTTAAGCAATAGAAAAACTTGCCACAGAATGTTTTTCTGGTGGTTCTGACTAGTAGTGGCTTTGGAATCCTTTGGCATGCTCCTTAACCCCTCTGTTTTGAGTTAGAAAGTCATTCCTTGCACAAAGAATTTATTGATTTCTTGTTTTAGCTAATTATTTAAGTTGTCCCTGTGACTGTTGGCTTTCAATGGCCAAAACTACTCTAAAAATCCTGTTTCTCAGCTCATCTACTTCTAATCTAAACTCTTAGAATGTATTTTTAGAACAAGTATGCTTAGAAGTAGGTTTTTGACATTTTCAATTATTGAAATTTGGAGCATTTTTTTCTGTATCACATGCACAATGGCAGAATGTATCTTTAATTTCAAGAAGACTCATTAAAAACTTCCATCTTGATACATAATTAAGCAGAGCCAAAGTGGTCATGATTAGTCAAGCCTCACAATTAAAATCTTCTGTTTGATGAACTTTTGAAATAAAATACCATTATCATCTAAAACCTCAAATATCTGTGATAATGAAGCTCTCAATTAATTCTTTTGTTCTTCACGAAAAGATTAATAATGCTAGTTCATATATTTTTTTTAAGTATCAACATCTGCAAGAGGCATACCATATAAACCATATGTAGCTGATCTCTCCCAAAGGGAGCAAGAAACGATTTAGGCATATGTTTTATGGACAGCTAGTATTTCCCTACAATAATTGTTCATGCTAATTATCTTTCTTGATCATGTTTGCAATAAATTATTATCTTTATGATTATTGCTAGTTTCAGGAAAATGTTCAAGAAATAAATGGTGGTTAGTCTAAATGACCTTGCGCAAAGTTAGTGTTTCAGATAAATGCCACATTAAGTGTATAATTGCTGTGATCTGATCTTCATCCTTAATAGCTCCCTCTGGTCCAGCTGTTGTTTGAAAACTCTTGAATGCCAAAGCTGAATCCTATGAGTTTTAGGACTACATTGGAACCTACTGGATAAGTCCTTAAGTTAATGTGGACTATTGTCCTGCACATGATTACAACTTTAACTTAAGTGACCACTTGTCACCATAGTGATGGCCTTTCCTTGTTCCAAGGTAGTGATTCATCAATGTAGCAAGGACACATTGGTACTTCATTTGCTGACAGGACCCATGGCTAAAAATGTGGTAGCTTAATGCAATATCTGATCCTCTCTCTGTACAAATTCTAATGCTCACCATCTTTGCGATCAAGAAGGTCTTCCTTTATAATTTAAATTTATTTTTCAACATGTTTATTCTTAGTTGCCAAAATGACTAGGAACTAGGTGCTTAAGCTGTAGGAAGCATTGTTGAACCATTGGGAGAAAGTAAGAATTTACAGAGAAGTAAGTTTCATATAACTAACAGTATGTATTGATGGCCTATTGCATGCAGGTGCCTGTAGGAGGCTCTTCTTATGTTCTTGCTGAGAAAATATGTCATGAGGTCAGAATGCACAAATTAGGTATATGCTAAATGTCTACCATCAGCACATTGAGCCTAGGATCCGACTATTTCTCAGATCTTACTTTTTGTCCTAATAGACCACCAGCACAGCATCATTCAACAGCTATGGGAGCCATTAGTTAGGCAAGACCCTGCAGAACACAGTTCTGAATAAGGCATCTGTTTCCCTTGAGCAGTCTCCTGAGGGATATCACATAGATAGTGACCAAAAAAAAAAAAAAAGAAAAAGTTAATGACAACACAGGATTATGGTGCCAGAGATCCAGGGCACCGCAGAATCAGAGAGGCATTGCTAGCCTATCAAGGGGGACAGAAGACTGCCTGGAAAAAGTTACATCAAATCAATTTGGAACAATGAACATGCATTAAGAGAATTTGGGGTGAGCTGGATAAGGGTTGGGAAGGCACATGCAAAACCTTGTTAAAAACACAAAATTCGGGCACCTGGGTGGCTCAGTTGGTTAAGCGACTGCCTTCGGCTCAGGTCATGATCCCGGAGACCTGGGATCGAGTCCCAATCGGGCTCCCTGCTCGGCGGGAGGCCTGCTTCTCCCTCTCTCACTCCTCCTGCTTGTGTTCCCTCTCTGGCTGTGTTTCTCTCTGTCAAATAAATAAAAAAATCTTTAAAAAAAAAAAAAAGAACAACACAAAATTCAACTGAGTAAATTTGAAGATGGAATTGGCTTTATTAAATAATGCATAAATCACGCAGCACCCCATCTAGCAAGTAGCAGGAGCTTTGCAGAACTGAACAAAAGAAAGGTTTTTAAAGGCAATGGCAGTGAGCAAGGCAGGGAGGGGCGGGGGTGGGAGAGCATTAAAAAGAAAAATAAAGGGCGCCTGGGTGGCTCAGAGGGTTAAAGCCTCTGCCTTCGGCTCAGGTCATGATCTCAAGGTCCTGGGATCGAGGCCCACATCGGGCTCTCTGCTCGGCGGGGAACCTGTTTCCTCCTCTCTCTCTGCCTGCCTCTCTGCCTACTTGTGATCTCTCTCTCTCTCTGTCAAATAAATAAATGAATAATCTTAAAAAAAAAAAAAGAAAAAAGAAAGAAATCTATTAGCAAGAAGTACAATGCTTAGGCAAGGTTGCCCTCGCCCTCCTGATGGGAACCGGAGGGGTCTATTAGTAAATTTCCTAGCATTAATCAGGAAATTCTACTTTGGCTGGTTAGTTACATTCTTGGGGGATTGAAATTGAAGCTAGATTGGATACTAAGTCTTGGTTTGTGGACCTGGCCTAGGTGACACCATCTGGGGACTGTGGTTTTCATTTTAACAGCTGTTCTGGGTTCGAGACAGTGGGAACCCGTATATGGTAGTCCGAAAGGCCAGGAAGAGCACAGAATGCCTTCAGAACAATAATGGAAATTGATTTAGTGTGGCTTGAACATAAAGAGCATGTTGTAGCTGAGCCTGCAGAGACAGGTATTTGGCTTTCACACTGAAGGTGAAGGAGAACCATTACAGTGTGTTGGTCGGGGAGTGACGTGATCAGATATGCATCTTAGAAAACATACTCTGATACGGCTACCATCGAAGGAGGGCAGGGGGAGCCCATACAAATGCTGGAAATGTGATCTAGGACTGAGAATGGAGCCCACTGCAAGCACTCTGGCTTTTCCACATCCCCTATAAGTAAAAGTCACTTTGGGAACCAAGTCAACAAGTCAAGGCTGTTTTTGGCTTTTCTGGAGCAATACTGTAATCTTCATAAGAGAAAAATGTTGTTTGCCATTGCTGAAAAGTACTCAATTGGTAGTTCTCCGGGAGAAACTATTCAGTTTGCTAAAATTTAAATACCCGCAGCATAAAAACAAAGGCAGCTAATAAGAAATGTGTCATTGAAATTGAACAGAAGCTAAAGAAGTCCCATTTCTTGTTCTTTTTATCTTTTCAAAAGCTTGGCTCTACAGCAATTTACCCATGTTATCATTCATCCTTTGTATCATTAGCATTTGGGAAAATGCCTGAAACTGTCACCATGAGACAAGCCACATGTAGAGAGTAAAAATGCAGTTTGGGGAAATGAGAAAATAAAACTCTGAAGGAGAAGGATTGAATGTTTCATTAAACATAAAGATGATGCTAAAAATAAAATCCTTCCTGACTTCAAGAGTTGTTGGCTACTGAAATGTCATCATCAATTAGGCCCTTTTTTGCATGCTCTGTGGTGCTAAACCAATTACTCTGACAATCCCTGTCCTTTTGGACACAGAGACCACAGATGTGGGAGACAAAACAAGGGATAGATTGAGCCAAACATATATTAGAGCAGGTACTGGTTTTAAAAGGAAAGTCATCGGTAATCACTCATTCATTTGCTCATTCATGCCAGTCCACACCATTCACAGGGCAGGAGCATGGAGGAAGTGCCAGGAGGACTGGATGTGGGCCATGCCCATCACAGGCTTGTTACGATCTAGGGCAAGTGTTGAGTCATGGCCTTAAATGGCAAAAACAAAGGAAACTAGTTTCAGTAGAGACTGGGCTTTCAGTAAAAGTGGGAGAGGATCAGGTGGGGAGTAGTGACTAAAAGGATGAGGAAAAGAATAGACCAGGCGCTGGATTTTGTGTATATCTCTGTGTCTAACCTTAAAAATAGTTCTCATATGGTAGGGACCATAATTACTTTTAATATGCGGAAACTAAGACTTAGAAAAATTGAATAGTTTAATGGTCCTGGGAGCTTGGCTACTGCTGGCACCTGTTGGACTTCATTGTACATCATTTTATTTATAGTCTACCCTGGAGTTCAGATCTCAGGTAAAAAGAGATGAAAAGTTTGATTTTGGGATTTTGAAAACCTCACTAGGTCATGGAACCAAATACATTCTTCAAATAGCAAGACAGTGTAAGAAGCATGGGGCTGAGGAACTATGGGTCTCTTCTGGTGTGGTGTCAGGATAATCACTCAAAATCATGGGGCTCTGGGATTTCAGAACTTCAACATGCCAAGGAAGGCTTCCTGGAAGAGGTAGGGGCACAGCTGGACCTCTGAAAGTAGGACCTGGGCAAAAAGGAGAACCAGGAAATCCTCAGAAGGAAAGAGAGCTGAGGAAATAAAAACAATTCTGAATTTTCCAGAAGGGTGACATCCATTCCAGTTCAGATAACTGAGCAGAGACTCCTCTGTATCAGTTTGTGACTCGAGGCAAGGAGACCAAGAAATAACCACATGAAGGTTGCACACCAGAGATGATCTGGGCTGTGGGGTTTGGAGGAGTTGTATTTTAGAGAAGCAGTCAATGGTAGACAAGGAAAGGCTGAGCTGCTCCCTTCATCCCCCTTGCCCATCTGCAGTTTAGGATATGCACAGTGGACATTTTCTTAGTTTTGACAAATGTAGTTTTAAACTTTCTTCTAGCCGCACCTGACTTCCAATCAGATTGCTTTCCTGAGCCCCTCTCAGAGCCAACACTGTAGAGTAAGGCAAGTTAGGAGTAAAGGGTTAGAGATACTAGAGTGTATCCCTGATTGTCTCACTGTCAATGTCTCCTCCTATGTTTTAGATTTATCTCCTGGTTTGTAGGTGTTCTTCTGCCCCCAGTTGAGCATACTAATAGACACTTTCAGAGTTGGGGAGCTCCTTTCTGTCTGAGCAGGGTGTCCTCCATTGAAGGTTAAGGCAGTGGGAGAGACAGTCAATTGTTGAAGGTAAAATATAGAATTTGGAGACTCTGGATGCATTCTGGATGCTGAGTTCAATCATAGCCTAGAAGTAGGAACAAGTTTATTTTTATGGGGGGGGGGGGCATGGGATTACTCTTGTTCTTCATCTTATTTACAAGAAAGCCAGTTAGAGGCAGGGCTGTGAGGGATGTCCTATACAAATCAGAGGTGTGTGGACAGAGGGAAGAGGAAACAGTTGGCTTCTCTCAGTAGCTCTCCACTCCTCCACTGAAAGTTTGGCTCTGTGATACATGGCTTAGATGTCATGAGCAGATAGATGACTAATAAATAGAGAGAATTCTAAAGAGCTCAGCTCTGTCTGTAACAGTAGTAACTCAGTTGAAATGGTCCTGTTGTTTGTCGGTGGAGTGAACTATTGAGATAGAAGACCGTGGACACATTACTTGAAAGGGAATCCATGCAATAGAAGCACACACATAGACTCCACAAGGTGCCCTTCAAAAGACCTTGAGGCAGCAAGACATTTATTTAGTCCTTCACTTTGATTCTAGGATGGTGAGGAGAGTGGATTTCTGTTGGGAAGGTAGGAATCTATGCTTTCTGCCTCTATGACCTTTTGACATCTCAGATGTCTTCTTGGTCAATGAGGTACTTTTGGTCCCTTTGACAGTTTGGTTCTAGCCTTGCTGTTATTGATTCTGCCATGTTCCCACGGAAGAGCAGTCGGACACCACTTGGGATAATAGGAACTACTGTCTGGGGAAATCTTCCTCAAGAAGGATCTCAAATGAGCTGGTACACAATACATAGCAAGTGTGAAATAATTCTGGTTGAACTCAACAGAACATTGCCCCAGGTGGAAGGACAAGATCTCTACTATCAAGCTGTTGGTGGGGGGTAGGGAGCCATGCTTTCCTTATCCGAAAATTTATAAAATACATACATCATGTGAAATAACTCCATGGCACAGCTTTGTTCTTGAGGAGTTAATCATCTGTATAAGAGTTCACAGAAAGCTATATTTTGAGATATTAGGGAAAAAGCAACCCGATTAGTGAGAATGGCCAAGCGAACTTTGCTGTTTTGGCTTTTATGTTATTCTTTCTTTAGTCTCCTTGATCGAATCAATGGAAGCTTCAGACAGAGCTAGAGATGTCAAGGTGATTAGGAGAGAAGAGAAGGTCTATGATGAAATACACTTAGGGGTTTAGTGGAAATTATCAACTAGATTTGTAGGAAAGATTAATTAATGTTATCCTTTTAATATAATTACTCCTCCATACTACTATGAAGGAATAAATCAAATAAACTATAAGTGAATAAAACGTAATCAAATATGTTTCTTTGAAATGTACTTTAAACAGGATTAGCACAAATGCTTCAAGCATATCGAAGTTGAAAAGGATCCACACAGTAATTGCCTTTGATGCAACTGGGTAACTGTTACGTTTTTCTAAGTTAATTCTCTCCTTTACATTATCTTATTAAAATAATTTCCAGAGGAGCTGAAAGTACTTAAAGAGAACATAATTAACATAAATGGAGGAGAGGGTTGGTCTTTCCAAATGTGATTCCAAAGAATGAACTCACCAAGGAGATGGGGAGGGAGGAGACAGGAATGACTCTAATAAATTACTACTTCATCTTCTTTATACAAAAGATACTGTAAATAAAACTAAAAGGAAAATTATAATAGCTGAAAAAAACATTAGTAACATATGACAAAAGACAAATACGGGAGAAATAAATTTAAAAAGAAATTCGAATAGCCAATAAATGCACACTAAGTGTTCAGCAACCTTAGTGGTAATGCCAAAGATAGAGCATGACAGAAAAGATTTTAAAGAGGAACAGTACCAAGATAAATAGACGGTTACAGTCACTGGTGCTGGGAACCAGCCTTTCTGGATAACAGTTTAGCAGCACATTTCAAATTTGGGTGGATCTTTTGACCTAGAATTTCTTACTTAAGAATTTATCATATTGGGGGGGGCGCCTGGGTGGTTCAGTCAGTTACGCGTCTGTCTTCGGCTTGGGTCATGATCCCGGAGTCCAGAGATTAAGCCCTGTCTCGTACTCTCTGCTGAGCCTGCCTCTCACCCTGCTCATACTCACTCTCTCCCTCTCTTTCTCTCAAACAAATAAATAAAATCCTTAAAAAAAAAAAAAAAAAAAAAAAGGAGGGCGCCTGGGTGGCTCGGTGGGTTAAAGCCTCTGCCTTCAGCTCAGGTCATGATCTCAGGGTCCTGGGATCGAGGCCGGCATCGGGCTTTCTATTCAGCGGGATGCCTGCTTCCTCCTCTCTCTCTGCCTGCCTCTCTGCCTACTTGTGATCTCTCTCTGTGTCAAATAAATAAAAATAAAATCTTAAAAAAAAAAAAAGGAATTTCTTGTATGGAATAATAATAATAAAAAAATTAGGTTACAGCTAATGCCTACTGCTTATTTACTGTGTTGGTGACCCTGTTCCAGGCAATTTACATGCTTTATCTCATTTAATCTTTCCAATAATCCTGAGACTGGGGCTACATCCTATCCTTTGAGGAAAGAAGAATCGTCCAACTAGTAGATAGTTAAATGAAATACTTGTTTCCCATTAAGTATTACTGTAAGTATGAAAAAAGACTGTAACAGTTTAAAATTCTAAGAGAGAGATTATGTTAAAATTATGTAACAGTCGTGTAATAAATTCGGCCATGTTGACACTGAAGATGGTGATGTAGAATATTTTAAATTTTTTAAAGTTTTTATTTATTTGACAGAGAGAAACATAGCTAGAGAGGGAACACAGCAGGGAGAGTGAGAGAGGGAGAAGCAGGCTTTCCGCAGAACAGGGAGCCCGATGCGGGGCTTGATTCCAGGACTCCTGGATCATGACCAGAGCCGAAGGCCGACGCTTCAACAACTGAGCCAACCAGGTGCCCCATAGAATATTTTGACATTAGAAATGAATACTATGTATTAAGTGTGAGAAATACATTATAGGAGAGTATATATAATATGATTGCATTATTTAAAAAATAGGTGTCTGAATATTTTCCTGTATATACAAATACATTTTTATAAGTCTCAAAGGCTAACTCAAAATATTAATAGAATTTATGCCCAGAGGGTGGAATTGTGTATGACATTTGTTTCTTCTTTCTGTTGATCACTATTTTTTTGGTACATTAAACACATTTTTAACTGGTTTAATGTATAAGTTTGTCCCCCACGCTGAAGTCTTTGGAAAAAAAAAACAGAACCAAGTCATTTAATACTCATTAATTTTTATCTCAAGTGGAAAATTGAAGACCCAAGGGCAGTGCCCTTAGGGGACAATAAAGCAAAGTAGGCTCAAGAGAAATAGGTTTGTTTGACTTTCTAAAGATTTTCTTGACTAGCAGTGAGTAAAAAATGCATTACACAGCAGAGGTAGATTGTAGAGTTACATGGTGTCATAAAGAGCAAAAAAAGAAGGCTCTCTGAAGCTGAATTGCTCATTTACTCAAGTGCCTCCATCTAGAACAGAGATTCTAAACTTAGGGCACAGCGGGTCCCCAAATGCAATTAAGGGAGTCCATGAACTTGAGCAGAAGGAAACTGCATCTTAATTTTCATTAATATCTAGCTACAAATTGGAATTTCTTTTTTTTTTTTAGATTTTATTTATTTATTTGACAGAGAGAATGAGATCACAAGTAGGCAGAAAGAGAGGAGGAAGCAGGCTCCCCGCCAAGCAGAGAGCCCGATGTGGGCCTCGATCCCAGGACCCTGAGATCATGACCTGAGCCAAAGGCAGAGGCTTTAACCCACCGAGCCACCTAGGCGCCCCACAAATTGGAATTTCTTCCACTGTTCATGTAGGTGACAAATCACCTATGACTCTAGCAGCACCTACAACTTTGGCCCCAAGAGAAAGCCCATGTATTTTCATGTCATATTACACATGTTTATATTATTATTCATATTCTTATTACTTGGAAGTTTTGGCAATTACTAGATTTGCTCCTTAGTCTTTTTAGTGAATGCAGTAATAAAGACACATTATACAGCCATATCATACATTGTTTTTTAAAAATACTTTGCTAACCCTATTTCAGTATCATGGTTTCCTTGGGACTCCCTTGTTACCCTAATTTCATGTGTTTAACAGCATGATTCTGAGAAGGGCTCAATAAATTTCACCTGAACACCAAAAGAACCCGTAGCACAGATTAGGTTAAATGCAAAATCTGTGGACCAGACAGATAGGTCTGGTTGGGCAGAAGACGCCAGTGGTCCTCTCAGATGCTCCATGAGGCCTCTTGCCTGGAGGCTGAAAGATGGGTCACAGAGCTTCCAGTTACAAGAGCGAAAGCACAGTGACTGTGTGCAGTAGACGCTTTAATAGAGGTCTCTTCGCTTCTTTTTTTTTTTTTTTTTAAGATTTTATTTATTTATTGACAGAAACACAGCCAGAGAGGGAACATAAGCAGGGGGAGTGAGAGAGGGAGAAGCAGGCTTCCCGCCGAGCAGGGAGACCGATGTGGGGCTCCATCCCAGGTCTCCAGGATCAGGACCTGAGCCGAAGGCAGTCGCTTAACCAACTGAGCCACCCAGGCACCTCGGTCTCTTAGCTTCTTGATTTCCATTTCTTCTCCTCCTCCTTGAGAAGTCAGTGGCTGTCCTGCCTGTAAGTCGGTTAAAAAAGAAGTTGTAACTGGTGATTTTTTTTTTAATGGCCATCTGTCTAACTGTATTCAATGAGGCTTTTCTCAATTGACGTATGTATGCACAGATTATCCATTCCAGCACCCGCTAACCATGTACCGGTATCAGACCCACAGTGTGGTCTTTGGAGGCACAAACTTTGACCCCCGTGGTTAAGGAGAGCCCTGGCTGCCAGACAAGAAGGGTGCATGCAAACCATTTGGGCAGAAGGCAGACATTAGGTGGAGCATTTGAACTTCTTTGGGGTGTGGTTGCTCACTTACTTCTGGATCTCTTTGCTTGTCTACTCTTTTCTTTGTACAAGTTTGGCTTATTTTTATGGTGTTCTTGGGGGAAAAGCGACATCAACAAAAACAGACCACCCTTTCTCTCCTCCTGTTGGAGTTGCTTTTTCTGCTCCTTTCACTGATGTTCCCACACTTCCCATTGAGCAGCAGAGAGCAGGGGAGCAGCTGCTGTTTGTGGAAGGAAGAAGTGCCTGGAACGGGGGGTCCCTGAAGGAAAGACAGTGTCAGCGAATGAGAGAGCCCCGAAATTCCCTTGCGATCACCTGCCAGGCATCTCTGCCTTGCCGACCTTCAGTGTCTTTATTTATAGGCAACAAGTTAAAGATTTTCATAAAGGAAAATTCTTTTCCAGAGAGCGATTTTTTACTACACAGTGCCTTTGTTAGAGAAACATAGTGCTTTTGTGAAACATAGTGCTCTAATCAGTGAAACGTGTTTTTGCAGGTGCACATATCTACAGTTTAGAGTTAACTCCTTCAACCAAACCAAGGACATGTTATTCAGTAAGGTTTTCTACACTTTTTTACATTTGGTGCCTAGGCGATAAAGGGTGGACTAATGATACGGTGTTTTTTAAGCAGGTCTTAGAAGCAAGAAGGCAATTGAAAGGCTTAGATAAGTTGTGTACAAAGTTTTAGCTACATTATTAATACAATGACCAAAAGTTAGTCTGTTTGGCATAAAAGAGAAAGATAACTTATTTTGCAAAGGTAAAAGTGTTTGCTTAAGCCTCTTTTCTCTGACTGGGTGCAGAACTCTCTATTTATGGATCCTTTGTGTGTGTGGCAATGTTCTTGTTTGTGCAGTTTTATTTCTTATATTAAGCCCTTTATTTAACCATTCAAGAGCACTGGCAATCTCATCCACAGAGCTGCAGGAAATTTAAAGGGAAAGTACAAAAAGTACACTCTTAAGGACTGTAAGGGAGTCTCAGTTTGGTTTAGATTGTCCTGGGGCCCTGTCAAGGGTAGTGAGCTTTGCTTTTAGGATAAAGACCAATCAGTAGAAAGAGGAGACACCAGTTTCACACCATCCGCAGGAGCGAGGCTCAGACTGCCCTTTCCTTGCCGTGACCACGTCAGGTCTAGTGGGGTTATTTTCCGGCGGCAGGAGCTGTGCTTCTACTGCTCCCTTCTCACTGAGACTTACAGAAGTCAGTGAGTTTCCGGTGAGGCAGGAGCCTTGCTCAGACACCATCTTCCCCACAGTGACTCCGCCAGCTTGCGAGACGGGGCGGCTCCCAACAAAGAAGGTAGGATGCTTTCTCCTTTATGGAGTGCTTTTGTGTCCATTGACTTATACTGGTGTTTCTCAAAGTGTCATCCAAGAAACAGATTGTGAAGAGTAAATCCCTTGGGCTGGTCCTAGCCCACTGAGTCAGAAAATTTGAGATTGGGTCCCAGAGACCTGAATTTTAAACAAGCACTCTCCCTCCCCTCTTTGGTCTACATCCCCACTGATTATTAGGCACATGAAAATTTGAGAACAACTACCTTACATGATCTTCACAAAAATCCTGTAAAGCAGATGGGTCAAACAACATCCTCCCTATATAGAACTTGACACCAGAATAGAAGAAGTTACGTGGTTTTGCTTCTGATGGTGCATCTTTACTATGGCAGCTGGTTAGGATATTATTCAGTGAGGTGGAGTTGGTAGGGAAGGGAAAATGTAAAGAGAATTCCTGTCCCCCAGAAGCTTCAGGCACACAGGATGGAAAGCATAGTGTGGGCACGGCACGGCAGAGGTCCGGACAGAAACCTCTCAGGAGGGATCATGCAGGTCATCAGATAAGAGGAAGCAAAGGCCTCAGGAAGGGCAAAGATATTGGGTTCAAGAAGGGGAAGATAATTAATTCTCATCATTGGCAGATTCCGTGTTTACAAGTTCACCTGCTTGCTAAAGTGTATTTGTGGGGCACCTGGGTGGCTCAGTTGGTTAAGTGTCTGCCTTCAGCTCGGGTCACGATCCCAGGGTCCTGGGATCCAACCACATTGAGCTCTCTGCTCAGTGGGGAGTCTGCTTCTCCCTCTCCCTCTGCTGTTTCCTCAGCTTGCGCTCTCTCGCTTCCTCTCTGTCAAATAAGTAAATAAAATCTTAAAAAATAATAATAATAAGGTGATTTGTAAGCCCCAAATACTGAAGGTGCATTTGGTTCATCCCCCGTGTTCCCAGCTGAGGTGGAGCAAGGCAGCACTGGATCTTACTGTTTTAGCTCCCACACAGGAAGCATGTGTCCTTTGTGCGGTTTACTTAGTAGTGTTATATTTTTGTGAACTTTTCTCCTTTTCTTGGTGATTTTGCAATTTAAGATGGCCCCCAAGTGTGTCCCTGAAGTGCTTTCTGGTATTTGTAAGTGCAAGAAGGCTGTGGCATGCCTTATGGGAAAAAAACAAGTGTTGAAATAAGCTCCGTTCAGGCATGAGTCATATAGTGCTGTTGGCTGGGAGTTCAATGTTAATGAATCAACAATGTATCCTAAAGAAGGTGTTGTATGGTAGAAACAGACATAAAGCAAGGTTATGGATCGATCGGTTGATGAAAATGGGATTAAGGGCTCATAAGAACCTAATCCTATATTTCCCAGGGAGCAATGGTTCAGGGTCTACGAATTCATTGTACTTGGGGTCTTCATAGAATGCCATTACCAGGAAGAACAAGAATCAGCTGTGAATACTGTAGCAGTAGCCGGTGTCCCCTGCGGACCAGGGTCTCTGTGCTCTGGTGTAAGGGCTGTTACCCTTACGGTACCTCAGTGTGTTTGCTGACATCCACGTGGCAAGGACTCGGAAACAGGCTCAGAGTTGAGCTGATCCAAGATCGCTTAGTGAAGAAATGGCAAATGTTACTCTGCCATCGACATTTCAGAGTCACAACCCAACAGGGTTTTAGTTACTGTTGGCGATGGGTGGGCATCCCGACCAGGAAAGTCGTGGTATTGGAGGAAAGAAGACCAGACTAATATTTTAGGTGGAAATGTGGGACTTGATTTTGGGTGTAGTTTTAGAAGTCATTCACAAAGGTGCATCTATTTTTTTTTTTTAAAGACTTATTTTTTGAAAGAAACAGAGAGTAGGGGCAGTGAGGGGCAGAGGGAGAGGGAGAGAGAATCTCACGCAGACTCTGTGCTGAGCGCAGAACCTGATGTGAGGCTCAATCCCACAACCCTGAGATCACGACCCAAGCTGAAATCAAGATTCAGATGCTTAACCAACTGAGCCATGCAGTTGCCCCTCCTGCCCGCTCCAACAAAGATGCATTTATATGAGAGAGAGTAAGACCCAACCCCAACCCCCAGAAGAAAGAGAATTTGAAAAACTTTTCTATGTGTTCTAATAAGGGGAATAAAGAGAAGTAAAGAAGCCAAGAGAACAAAAACAACAACCAGAAATAGGAACAGAATAGGAGACATGAAGTAAAATTGGATTTTCCAAAAAGGCAGACAGGAGGAGATGGCCTGTGGTGTGAGACTCTCAGAAAGGTCAAGCAGGATGAAGACTGAGAAAAGGTCACCGCATTTCCTGATAGAATGTCACTGGTGACCTTTGGGAGAGCAGCTGACAGTGGGGACAGAAGACAGGGAGGTGCTGAGGAGGTCTGAGACCGCAGAGGAAGCCAAGCTGGGCTGCTCTCTCCCATGTGCACATCTCCAGAGGAGACGGAGCGAGAACTTTGAGAGGAGACAGGAACAACCTTGGGGACAAGGACATGAAGTCCAGAAGCAACGGCAAAGCAAGGCAAAGTGTCGTTTTGAAAATACAGAAGGGGAAGGGGAATGGGAAGCCAACTTGTCCTTTCTGAGGCGAAGCTTGCACCTGCTGGGGCCCGTGGAGAGGGAAATTGCAAGGTTTCAGGCTCCCATCTCCAGAAAGGAGTAAACGGCAAGATAGATTGGGGCACCCGCCGGAGGGGGGAGGGTTCCGGTCTCAGAGACGCTATGTTCAGACGTCATCCATTCTGATTGGAGACCGTCAAGTCCTTTTGGGAAATATCATTGCTGGAGGGAGAGACAATACTTTAAAGCAGCTATAGTTACTTGGCTCCCTTTAAAAAGTGATGACCTAGAAATCTTGCTGAATCTGCTTTTGCCATTAATAACCACTCTTTGGGCACTGGCATTCCCAGGCAGATACCTTGTTTAAGTTCTTTGCAAGTAAAACAAAAACTCACTTAAGTCCCTCAGGTAGGCTAAACGTTTCCCATTCTTGCTTGTCTGTTTTCCTTATTCATCAAGAAACCAGGCAAACCTCTTAACCACAGATGTTGCAGAGGCTTATGTTAAATTGTCGCAAAACCCCAAATTAATAAGATCTGACTCCCTAATGGCATTTGTCGGCTGGGCCTGAATGTCCTTAACTGCCCTGCCTGCGGAAGTAGGAAAGCGGGCGAGGCAGTTTTTCTGCGTCTTGGTGAAGTCCTCTCAATGATAAAATGCTTCCAGACATAGAATGTTCCAAACAGCCCATTCCCTGGGAAATGCGGCGTAGAAGCTGATGGGTAATAGCAGCTTACTCAGCTGAGCCCAGCCATGAGAATTGAGATATTAAAGTTTGATATGTTGATATGCGGGGGAAGCACTTTTACCCCTGAGTCTAGCTCACAGCTGCCACCTTCCCTGCCTCGTGCCTGGGCACAGAAAGAAATTGCTCACCATCACCTGATCAGCCCTGTTCCGCAACCTGTGGCCTGACCTCTTCCCTCGAGCTCACCTTTGCTCTGGGACTTCTGGGATAAGCCAGATCTAGAAGCAAAAACTGCAATCTGCCTGGCCCTTGCAATAGTGCAACTCACCGAGTGTTTCTGAGCCTGCAGAATGGAGGCATGGGCTCGTTGTGGGACGCCCGTGAGCCCTTGAAACCCGCAGCAGTCGCAGAGATGCACAGGGGCTCAGGAGTCTGCACTTGCTGTGACCGCGAAGGACTCTGTGTCATCCCAGATGCCAAGCAGTTTACTGTTTCTCACCCTTCTTATCACTCTTTTCATCTCCGATGCCACTAATGTGCGCCCGTTGTGACAAGTCACACAATACAGCATTGAGCAAAGGAAACCTTAGTATTTTTCCCCTCCTTCCCTTCCAGCACCTCCTCCTCCCTTCCAGAATTATCCGTTGCTAAGTTTTGTGGATGATTTCTCACCTTCCTTTCTACTCTAAACACATACATAAATGTCAGGGACTTCATTTCTCCCTGAGTGTATGTGTGTGTGTGTTGTTTTTGATGTTGTTTTACAAAAATGGCTGCATACATACATTTTGTGCTTTCATAACTGTCTCTGTAGGTCAATATTACCAAGAAACTTATTCTTTTGAAGAAGCCACATGTTATCCTGAGCAGCCTGTTCATTATGTAATCAGCCCACAATGTAATGCCGTTGTAATTGTTTCAACCAGCCTCCTACTGATGGGGAGTCAGGCTACATGTATAGTTTTGTTTCTCCAGGATAAATAATGTCATTATCGCTATTGTTATATTATAGACGTAAAACTGGGCCACAGTTTGAATGGGAAAACCGGATTCTGTGATTATGGCTCACAGTCTGCATGGTTTTGTCTTCTCTTCTTCCCGTATCTGCCTTCACTTCTCCTGTCTTCCTTCTTCCCCCTTCAGCCCTCTCCACCTCTTCTCCCTCTTGCAAACCACCGTGGTGCCTCTCCGTGCTGATACACCAGAAACAAGGGGATGGTGAACATCTGTTTCCATTCCTGCATATTGTTGGATCTGGCCTTCAGGGTCCCTGTTGTGTTTTCCTTTTTTGTTAGAGGAGTTTGCAATCCGGAAGCCACCAAGATAGGGCCCTTTTGTTCTATTAGTCTCCTCAGGAAAATCAGAAATCAGAGGTTCCCTTAAGCAGAGGAGAGCTCTTATTGCATTCTGGAGTCTCCCAGGTAGGGATTTTCCACAAATCCTGTTACCAGCAGCATTTTAGGATCTGAAGGCTTTGGTTCCTCAACTCCTTCTCAGCGTTTAGCTCATTCACTTCTTCCTATACCTTCTGCCTCTGTCACCTGTGGACACTGAGCTCATCTTGAAGAAGAGACCTGCCTGAAGTCTTGGCCCATCTTGCTATAATGGTAGCGCCACAGATGACCAGCATAGGACACATCGTAGCACAGGCCAGGGCCCACAGAGAGGGAGCGACTGGTCCCCGGCACGGGGCAAATCCTCACCTCTAGGCCAGGAGAGGACTGACTCAGACAAGCTCTCATGCTTCTGTTTGGCCAAGAGAAAACTGGATTTTGCCTAATGCTCCATATGCAACTTATAGCATCTTAGACACTTGTAAAAATCTTGCCCAGGTATTGAGTTAGAGTGCCCTTCGGCCACTATTTAGGTACTGTTCCCAATTCACAGCTCTCCCTCCAGGTTTTACACAGCCCTCTCCACCCACACATGTATGCTTATTGATTCCCAGCTTCTCAAGGTCTCACACCAGAGCAGAAAGGCAAGGGGGGCAGGTTTCATTATGGGTGTCTCTCTGGGGACTCCTTCCCCGCTCTCCTAGAACTGGAGACATGGAAGTCACCAGCAACCTTTTTAAATTTTTTTTAAAAGAGTTTATTTATGTATTTGACAGAATGAGAGACAGTAAAAGAAGGAACACAAGCAGGGGGAGTGGGAGAAGGAGAAGCAGGCTTCCCTCTGAGCAGAGAGTCCATGGAGCGCTCGATCCCAGGATCATGAGATCAAGATGTGAGCCGAGGGCAGACACTCAACAACTGAGCCACCCAGGCACCCATCCAGTAGCCTTTGGTATGTTCTCTGTCTTAGCCTTTGCCCTCCTGAGCAACCTTGGTGCTGCCTGGCACACTGGCCCATGACCCGTTACCCCTCCCGCCTGCTGCTCCGGCTTGCAGAAAGCAGGGGACAAGCTTTGCCATGTTTCTCCCCGTGCCGTCTGGCCACATCTGCTGCTTTGCTCATTCCCCCACAGAGCTGCTGCTTACGAAGTACCCATTGAGAAGCAGGAACCAGACCCCCTGTCCACAGTCACCCCTTGGGCTATTAGGAACATTCTCTGGAGATCACCCAGAGAGGTAAAAACATTTGGGAGATGCAGTTCTCCCACCTTCTTGACTTGCCCCAAAGTGCCTTTTCTCTTTTTCCCTGTCATTTTTTACCATCTGTCTGGTGGTAAAACCCATGAAACCAGTCGTGCTTCAATTTTTGCTTGGTGCAGATGGGGAGTCTGGTCGCAGAAGGTGCATCTCCGAGCATGTGGAAGACGTAAGATTTCTCTCTGGTTATGAGAGCTTGTTGTGAGCTTGCTTGTACATAACGGGGCTCCGGAGGGAGGACCAGACTGACTAGTGGATAACTAGACAGGGATGGCATCTTTTGGTGACAATTCATATTACCTTGTCCTAGAATTCTACAATTGACTGTGTAATTGGTTGTTTTATTTTCAGTCTGCTGTCTGCTGGGGGAGACAGTGTGTTCATGGAGGCCCAGAATGTTCTGCTTCCTGTCATATCCCCAACACTCTCCACCAGACCTGCTGTGTCACCGGTGCTCAGTTGGTATCTGCGGAGTGAATCATCCATCCAGTGCCCAGAGTCACAGCCTGCCTGTCCACGGCGGTGAGTTCTGCCAGCTGCTGGTGGGCTGACTGGTGCTCCTTCATGTTTTCATCCAAGGGCTGGAACTGGGACCAGAAGCACGGGCAGCCCAGACAAGCAATTGGGAGAAGAGGGGTGTGGTATGGATTGGGGGAGGAGGTGTACGCTAGCAAGGGGAGGAGATGGAATAGCTACTAACTCAGAGTCTTCCGGTCTGAGATGCCACACACGGAGGAAAAGATTCAGCGCAAGATTCCGACTGTCTTCAATAGCCATTGCCTCGCCCTTTACTTGGGTGGTATGTGTAAAGGAGGGGGAGGCAAGAATCAGCCCCACCCTCTTGGCTGTTTCGCTTGGAAAGGCTTTCCCTGCACCTGGGCGTGTGTGACCAACGTCCTCGAGCTTGGTGTTCCGAACCTCTTCCTCCTTACAGTAGCATGTGTCATTCTCGGCTAGATGTGGGAGGCAGCATGACACAGTGTTTAAAAGAATTTAGAATCCAAATTCTGCGACTCGTTAGCCATATGACCTATTACTAAACTCCCTAAGCCACAGTTTCCTTATCAGCAAGACAAAGGAATGTGCCTGTAATGACATTCAATACAGCTTAGTGTCTGTAGTGGGCAGAGAAAACACCCCTTTGCCCATTTACTTCCAGTGGCCAGTTAGTTTCATAAACATCATGCCAAACCAATTTCATGCATATGTTTACAAATTCATTGCTTCAACAAATCTTTCTTGAGTCAACTGTAATGTAGCTGCCAAGACCACAGAATTTGGAGTTCCACCTTCTGGGTTTAAATTCTTTACTGCCTGGGTCACCTTGGGCAAGTGGCTTAGCTTCTCCATTCCCCAAACTCCCATTTGCCAAGTAAGTGTATTGGTTGCATTTATTTCATAGGCGATTGTGGGCCTTAATCAAGTTAATGCATTAAGAAGGTGGAAAGTACCCGGTAAATGTGAGCCCAGTGTACCCACTGTTACAGTTACGAGGCAGACACTGGGCTAGAGGGTAGGATATGGCCTTTAAGTAAAAACAGATGTAATCTCTCAACTAACAGAGATTGCAATCTAGCACAAAAGAGGGCTTGCTAACAAATATACAAAATTCTTATAGCTGTCAGTAAGCACTGAGAAGGTGACATGAAAGGGGCCGTGGCCAGTGGGCAGAGAATGGAGTGGGTGGAGAAAGGGTCTGTGCGAAACCTCCCAGCAAAGCAACCATCGAGCCGAGTCCTGAGGCCCGGGGAGATTTGACCAGGCAAAAGTCAGAATTCTACATAGAAAGAAGAGCCTGGACAGAGGCCCTGACATAAACCGGAGAAAGGCAAGTTAGAAAAAAAGAAGACACTGCAGTTGTGGCTAGGAGACAGTGTGACTGGCCAGGCACTGGGTGGGCAGCCTTTGGTGCCAAGGCTGAGGATTTGGGGCTTGATCCCAAGAGCATCCCACGCAGAGGGGTTTTAAGCAGGGAGCCACGTGACAACCCTCTCCCTTCCTTGTTTTATTTGTGGAGCCACAAGGGGTGATTAGGATGGGGTCTTTTGGCCTCTGGGTCACTTAACCGCTCTCCTTCAGCTCATGGCTGTCAGCTCATCAGTCTCGGCCGTCTCAGCCCCAGCGACAAATGTGAGGACACTCGCCGGGTTCCACATTCAAATTCTCAACCACTGCTTCTGGCATCCTTCATAAGAAGACATACTTCGGGACTAAAACAATGACACATACTTTTTTTTCTCTAGTCACATCCCCAGGGCCTAACATGGTGTGTGGACGGTGTGTTCTAAATGGGTGCATCCATAAATGGTGGACGTTGGGAACCATCACTCTGCTGACGTCACCCGGAGCTTCTCACTCCACACCCAGCCGGCTTTTCACTCTGCTCTTTATGCATGGGACAGAGGGCCTGCCCTTTGGGCTCCTTTCCCCAAAGCCGTGGCACAGCACGAGTCAAAGTTATTCCTGATGTCAGGAAACTGAGGCCCACAGAGACAAAATGCTGTGACACAGCTCAGTTTTATTTCTATATTTTGCTTTCAGCAGCCATTTGTTCCCTTCACTTGTACCTCTTCGAAAAGCTCTTGATTCCCAGAGAAGGACTGGAGCCATTTGCATTACAATACGCTGTGTTCCCAGCCAAGATGTCTGAGCAATGAAACCTCCCCTTGATCACCACCTCAGCCACCTTGGAGGGAGAGTTTGCAACAGCGCAGCGCTTTCTTTGCTGGGTCTGAGGAGTGTATTTCAAGAAGCAAACATTGCATTCTCTGCGTGATAAATCATACCTGTCAGGTAGGCTGCCCATCTCTGGGAGCATTAAGCATGGGGCCGAACTCTACTATCTTCCCTGGACCACAGCTGATTTCTCAAGCACTGATTAAATGGCGCACGCACCGTCTATACGGGCAAATATAGGCCATCCTCGTCTCCGATGGCTGAACTGCTGTTGTGCAGCCAGAACTCTGGCATGTCAGATCTCTGACGGGTTTTGTTTTACATTCCAAACACAACAGGCTCGTGGAACCTTCTGCCACCCACGTAGGCCCCCACTCATCAGGTCCTCCGGCGCAAACACAGCCCTCCCCTCCTTCCACAGTCCAGGGACTGGAACCAAATGAAATAGCGGTACAATTCAATTCAGATTCAGTTTAGGGAATATTTTGATTTTCTGGTTGAATAATTCTAGAAAAGATACAGGCTTAGTCCCAGGTCCAACTGGCTTATTGGATTTATGTATTTAAAAACAACTTTGATTTGCTTCACCGCCCACTTTCAAATAACCTGGGCTCAATCTGATTCTGGCAATGAGTGTGACCCATCCCCATTTTCTGCTCGGTGCTCACTTCAGGACCCCGAACCCCGCCCACGAAGCTAAATGAAGCACAGTTCTGTAAAGTAAAGATTTCACCATCCTTGTCCAATTGTGCTTGGGATCCAAGGAGAGTCAAAAAGGCCCAAGAAACCCAGTTTAAGCAACGAGTTGGCCCACAGATGGTTTTAACAAAAACACGTTTCCTTTGCTGCAGTGACCATAAGACCAGCCTTCCATAATGCGAGAGAAGCTTCTGGGAGAGCAACTACCCTGGAAAATTAACAGCTGATCTAAGTTCTTCCATGATATAAACAACTGACTGTGACCCAATTCAGATTGTAATGGGTTAAATGCTTCTTTCTGATCTCCTCCTGCGTGTCTCACCTTTTCTTGATCCCCTGCAGTCCTGAAGTTCGTGACTGCTCATGCTGTCCCCAAAACCACGCATGTGGCCAAATAGATAATCGCTATTTGCTGTGTGTGAGTTGAATTGAATTTCAGACTTGTAGAAGTTAGGAGTAGATTTGGCTGCAAGGAACAGAAATGCCCTAACCGGTGACTTAACAAGATTGAGGTTGGTTTCTTTGTAGCCTACAAGGAGTTCAGAGGTGGGCAATCCAGGGCTGACGTCACATCTCCAGAATGATCAGGGACCCCATTTTTTAACCACCATCTGTGCTATATAGCCCTCCTGCTGCAACACACACACACACACACACGCACACACTCTTCAACACATTATCATGAAACAAACAAACACATAACCAATATCCAGGCCAAGAAATAGAACCTTGCCAGCCCCTTGAAAGTTCTCTTTCAGATTCCCACCTAGGATCATCACCACCCCTTCCCCCAAAAAATGCTACCAACTGGGCTTTTGTAGTAGTCAGTTCATTATTTTCCTTATAGTTTTATGAATTAAGTTTATTGTAATATGTAGCTCCTTCCTGGGCTACGAGGTTTGGGGTTTCTCCCCTGGTCCAGCCAGGGGAAAAAGGTGGAGTCAAGCAGGATGATGAGTGTCGGCGGCCAAAAACACACCTGAGCCGGGAGGTCTGTCGAAGCAGGATCTCGTTTATTAAGGCGGCGCCAGGGAATATATTGGGCGAGCGGAGAGGCGGGAAAAGGGAGGGGGGAGAGGATAAGGCCCAATCACTGTAAAGGTCACCAGTCCATGCAGTGCACATGAGGACGGAAGTCTCATAGAAATATGCAGCGGCCACGAGCGGATCACGTCTGCGGAAGTCAGATAGACCAATCCCGGGCTGCCACTTCGGCGGTACTGCGGATAGGGAAGTGATTGCCATGAGGAAGGTTTTGTCACTTTAGGGTGTGTCCCCTATAGTAATACACTACAGTTCAGTATTGTCTGTCTTAAAGTTTTTTTACTAATGGAATTGTATAGTAAGTATCATTATACATCTGATTTCTTTTTCTCAACATTACATTTTTGAGACCAACCCATTTTGTGGTGCAAATAAATTGTCTTTGTTGTTGTATGGCATTCTGGTGAGTGAACAGTGGTATCTTGTGGTGCTAGTAATTTGTGTTTTCCCCAATTACTAATATAGTTAAACACCTTTTCATATGGAACTTAGCTACTGGGGGAACATCATTTGTGAATTACTTGCTCAAACCTTTCATTTTTAAATTTGTACTCTCTGTTTTATTTATTTGCAAGAACTCTTTGTGTCTTTGGGGTGCATTTTGTCAGTTATGCTGTGTTACAAATACCTCTTCATACTCTGTGGTGTGCCATTTCATTCCTGGCCAAGGGTCCTATGGTGTAGACATTCTTGCTTATAATTTAGTCACAAGTACCAGTATTTTTACTTATGGTTCATGTTTTTGCTGTCTGGTTAAGAAGTCTTTCTGGACCTTGAGGTCATAAAGAACTACATTATTTTCTAGAAGCTTTGTTATGTTACCTTTCTTGGTTAGACCCCTGATCTTCCTAGGACTGCTTTTTATGTGTGTGATGTAAGCTCAAGTGTTCCCCCATCTGCCACTGGGTATTCGATGGTTGTGGTACCTGTAATTAACAAGCCAATCATTTCCCTCAATGCTCTGCAGTGCTCTCCACACCCGGAATCCACTGTCCATATACGGCTGGGTTTTTTTTCTTTTTTTTAAAGATTTTATTTATTTATTTGTCAGAGAGAGAGATCACAAGTAGGCAGAGACGCAGGCAGAGAGAGAGGAGAAAGCAGGCTCCCTGCTGAGCAGAGAGCCTGACGTGGAGCCTGACGTGGGCCTCGATCCCAGGACCCTGAGATCATGACCTGAGCCGAAGGCAGAGGCTTTAACTAAACCACTGAGCCACCCAGGTGCCCATGGCCGGTTTTGTTTTTGAGATCTCCATTCCATTCCACTGGTTTGCCTCTTTTTGATTCAGTATGTCTGTAACTTTATAGTCTGTTTGTGGTGGCTGGCGTGACAATGTACTGAACCTGAGGGCAAGGAGATGGGAAAACAAAGATAAAGACAAGATGAAGAACAAAAGAGATGGGGACAGGAGGGACAAAGTGGATGATGTTCAAGCAATGCTGATTTTATTCAGGGTTACAAAGCTTTTTATAGTAGATGTGCTCAATCGAACAAGGAGTGGTGACAATAACAAGGTTACATGACTTCTATGCACACCCCTGATCATGCCCAAGTCCCATAACACTGATTCTCTTTGTTCATCCTACACTTCACTAATTCTTTGAGGAGGTAAACACCAAGGGAGGGGCATCATGCCCCTAGGTAAGATTAAGACCCCATAATAGTGAAACTGCCTATGTGACTGCTGCTGTCTCCGTGCTCGCTGCCTCTAGCCTACATGTACTAGCATTGCTCATTGGGAGCCCGAATAGGCGGGTACCAGGAGTTTTGCTCCTTAACTCTAACCTGCCGGGCCACGAACGTCTGAGCTAGTGAGTCCAGAAGCTCAACTGTTGACACTGCTAGGTTCCGGGCTCCCCACAGCTGTTTGATATCAAGCAAAACCCATCCTTTAACGTTTGTTCTTCAACAGCGTCTTGGCTTTTCTTGGCCCCTTTTATCTCTATATAAATTTCAGAATGAATTTATCAAATTCTATATGTAAGAGTTTTATTAAGTTTATAGATCAGATTTGAGGAAAAATGACCTCTGTCTATATAATACTGAGTTTTCCAGTCCGTGAACGTGGCACATTCTACCTTCTAGTTAGGCCTTCTTTAACTTCTCTCAGTAATATTTAATAGATTTTTGTGTGACATTCTTACATCTTAGTTATTCCTGGATGTTTGGTAATTTGAACATTATTGTAATTGTACCTTTTAAAATTCCACTTACTATCTGGTATATAGAAATGCAGTTAATGGTTATATTCTGATCTTGTAAGCAATGATTTTTCTAAATTCAGTTATTCCAATTTTCATTTCTCTGTGGATTATTTAGGTCTTTTACATATGTAATCGTTATCTTATCTATAAATTGCCTTAGGTACTTTAGGTCTGTTCAAGTTTCCTATTTCTTCCTTAGTGTATTTTGCTAACTGCTCTTGTCTTTATCTCAGTCTGCTTACTTTGTGTTTAATTTGTTCTTTTTCCAGTTTCTTTTTTTTTTTTAAAGATTTTATTTATTTATTTGACAGAGAGAAACACAGTGAGAGAGGGAACACAAGCAGAGGGACTGAGAAAGGGAGAAGCAGGCCTCCCGCCGAGCAGGAAGCCCGATGTGGGACTCGATCCCGGGTCTCCGGGATCATGACCTGAGCCGAAGGCAGTCGCTTAACCAACTGAGCCACCCAGGCGCCCCCTTTTTCCAGTTTCTTAAGATAAAAGTTTAAAGAAAGTTTTTAGAATTAAAAAAATTCTAAAAATTAAAATTAAAAGATGTAAGTTGTTTTTTTTTTTTTTAAGATTTTATTTATTTGACAGAGAGAAACACAGCCAGAGAGGGAACACAAGCAGGGGGAGTGAGAGAGGGAGAAGCAGGCTTCCCGTTGAGCAGGGAGCCCGATGCGGGACTCGATCCCGGGTCTCCAGGATCATGACCTGAGCCGAAGGCAGTCGCCCAACCAACTGAGCCACCCAGGATCCCCAAAGATGTAAGTTTTTTTAAAAATTAAATTTAAATTAAATTAACAATTAAAATTAAATTAAAATTTTTAATTTTAATATTTAGAATGAAAAGATGTAAGTTTTTAAAAAAGATATATTTATTTGAGAGATAGAGCAAGAGAGAGAATGAGCAGGAGGGGCAGAAGGAGAGAGAATCTTAAGCAGACTCTGTGTTGAGTGTGGAGCTGGCCACGGGGCCTGATCTCTGAACTCTGAGATCATGACCTGTGCTGAAATCAAGAGTCCGATGTTCAAACAATGGGCCTCCCAGGCACTCCAAAGACGTAAATTTGGATCATCAATTTGAGTCTTTAGTAATATAGCCTTTTAAACCTAAAACATCCCTGTAAGCATTGCTTTACTGCATCCGAAGAGTTTTGATATATTTGTATTTTTATTACCCAGTTTAAATATATTTTAATTTCTCATGTAATTTCTTTTTTGAACCAAGGACTGTTTACAATTGTGTCATTTAATTTCTGAATACTAGAGATTTTCTTGGTTACTTTATCATTATTGGTTACCTCCAGATTTTTTTGATCTTGACTCTCCCTTCTATGTCATTTCAGATGTTTGTATGGTTACTATTAGATATCATCTAACACATTCATAAGGTTCTGATGATTTCTTTTTCAATCTTCCTTCCCTTTTTTCTTCATCTTGTATAGCTTCTATTAACCTATCTCCAGGTTCATTTATTCTTTCCTCTGTCATGTCCATTAGCCTATTTAAGTCCATCCCATGACTTTTTGTTTAGTTTTAGAAATGATATATTTTGGGGAACACCTAGGTGGCTCAGTTGGTTAAGCGACTGCCTTTGGCTCAGGTCATGATCCTGGAGTCCCAGGATCAAGTTCTGCATCAGGCTCCCTGCTCACCGGGGAGTCTGCTTCTCCTTCTGACCCTCCCCCTTCTCATGCTCTCTCTTTCTCATTCTCTCTTTCTCTCTCTCTCAAAAAAAAAAAAAAAGACATTTTGGTTTAGGATTTTTCCGTTTCTGTTTTTTTTGGGTAAGATGTTCTTTTATGGAAACATGTTTTATATCATTGAGAATAGTTATGACAGTGCTTTAAGATCCTTTTATGCTAGTTTCAACATTTAGTTCATTGTATGGTTGGACTCAGTTGGCTGTTTTCTCTTGGGAATATGTTCCATGTTCTTCGTTCTTTGAAAGTCAGGTAATTTCAGATTATATCCTGAACATTATGCATGTTAAATTAGGAGAGTTTTGGAATTTATTTTTATCTAATTGTTGTTGCTTAGTTTGTTTCAGTGGGTAATTTCCTTGGCTGGGCTTGAATTGAAAATTTTATTTTTGGAGAGCGGCGTTGGTCTTAATGCAGATCTTTTGTCTTTATCTTAGCTTCTCTAAATCTGGTCCATGCCTGAGTCATTCAGGGATTTTAGAGAGATCTGAGTAAGCAGAGTTTGAGGATGCTCTGTCTGGCTCTTTCCCTTTTGAGAATCCTTCACTCTTTTCAGCACCCATGATTTCTTGGTTGCACTTGTCTGGTTCCCAAGGCCAGAAAAAGTACAAAGTTTTGCTCATGCCACCTCACCGACCTCTGTGCAGGCAGCTTAGCCCCAGGCTAAAAGCCCTGGATATATATGTTTCTTGTTAGAGATCTCTGGCTCCCTCTTGCAAGCTAGCGTACATTCCCCACCAGTCTGCCAGTTACTGTGCCCTTGGCAGCACCATCAGGCAGCCGGATGTCCTACTATGTCAAGGATTAGTATTTGTTTTCTGCAGGGGAATGGGGCTATCGTAGCCTATCATATCCGGAAGTGGAAGAGTCCTTTCTCAGAATTCCATCAGGAGAGGAGAAATTCAATGGCAGTGAGTCAGGCTTCAACCTGCCCCACCGCACCCCTTCATATAAATATTTCAGTAGTTGATTTCCTTGTCTCTTATGCAAGAATATGGGCAACTGAATCAGTCTGCTTTTCTCCTATCCAAAATGCTTAGATACCTCGGCCTCTGAGCAGGCAGTCTCAAAGTGGACCCAAGACACTCATCCACACGGCCTGTATTTGGACAGTTCTTGGCCTTCAGCCATATTCAGTAGGACAGATTTGAGTCCAGCCATTAGAATCTACGTTCCATGAGGGATGACTCCTCCCTGACCTTTGTCGCCAATGTTCCCCAGTAAGGAATATGGTCTCATAGAAACTGGAGACAGAAGAATTAATCAGGAGAGTCTGGAAGTTGGAGGAAGACAGGAAAGGCCCACCCTGAAATTCACAGCAGGAAATAGAAACATAGACGGCACTAGGGTTTATTAAGTATTGACTTACTGAGGCATCTGGGAAATAAAGTCAGGAGCGAATTACAGGCAGTCGAAGGGCTACTCGGTGGGTCTGTTAGGGGCATGCACACCACAGGGAGAGGATAACTAGATTTTGAATGCCCACCATGCTGTGGGGCTCCGTTGGCCCCTTCACAGCCCCACTTTAACAGAAAAGAAATTGAACTTCAGACCGTTATTATCACCTGCCTGATATTTCACAGCAAGGGAGTGGCAGAGTGACAGTAGGATCCATGATCTGCTGGGCCTTGGAACCCACAGGACTTCAAGCCAGTGGAAACAAGTGGAACAATTCTCTGGATCAGAGGTTCTCCATCTTCACTATCGGGTAAAGAAGACAGAGTGGATTTTTTATCTTTTACGCAAGAAAGTAAATTGAAAGGCAAATGAACAAGAGTGCCATTTGTTAAAAATTAACCCCGAATCTCAATTTATTTAAGAACAGAAAGAAAAAGACATTTGCTCCTTGCAGCAACTTGACCATTATTCGTAACAAATTACTCATGTGTAATGTAGCCCCAAACTTCAAGGGGAAGGTACTGAAGGAATGTTAACCTGTGGGAAAGAGAAAGGGCCTGTATTTGGACACAGGGACTCAGCAGGCGGGAAGCTGAATCAGACCGTTTCCTGGGCTGTGGGAGCAGAGCTGCAATAGACCAGCAGCCAGAGCCCGGCTTCTCCCAGCCGCTTCCAGCCCCTCTCTGCCGCCTGGGCTCACTCCTGCCGGCAATCAATCTAGCCTCTTAGAGTTATTGACCGGGTCTGCCTGAAAGTCATTGCACCGATGCCATCTCTTCTAAAATCCATTTTCCCCGCCTCACAGAGAGCCAATTGGATTTCTCAATTATCAAATTGTACAGTCCTGAGCCTATATACTTCTAAGAGGTAATATGGTGTAAGTTTCTTTTCCGTGGAAATGTCATATTGGCTCCTCTGGGGAGTGAACGGAATATTTAAAATACTCTTCCAGTCTCCATGGGCTGTTAAGGGAGATGCAGGGGTGAACTGGGACGTGGCTGAAGCTGGAGTAAAACCAGGCATTCTCTGAGAAGCTCGGAGGCTGTTGGCTCCACTGATTAGCATCGCTGCCTAGTCTTTTATCTGTGTCTCTTTCTACTTCTCAACGTGGGTTACAAAGTCCATAAATGCGTGAATGAAATTTCTCTGCCGACACACATCTTTGACACACAATAACTAATTTTTTGGCAATATATTTTGAACCTTTAAGACTCATGAAATCAGCAATGTTTGTTTACATTTTAAAATAAAAAATGCGGCTACATTCGCCAGGGGTATACTTTGTGCCATGCAATACATAGGCACTTTACAAATTATATATAATTTTTAAATTAATTTTTGGCTGTAAAGCTCATATAAACACAGTACCCTTACAGAAATTCAAGTAAGTAACACTGGAATCCAATTTGATCTCCATAATTGTCCTCACCCCAAGAGTTGGCTATCATAACAAAAAGTAAGCGCTTTTTCACCTTTTTATGTCCTTCCAGAATTTTCTACCTACTTGCATACGTTGCTGTAGAAGGGATGTGTACGGAGCTTTTTTGTTTTTTTATTTTTTAAGATTTTTATTTATTTATTTAACAGAGAAAAACACAGCTAGAGAGGGAACACAAGCAGGGGGAGTGAAAGAGGGAGAAGCAGGCTTCCCGCTGAGCAGGGAGCCTCATGTGGGGCTCGATCTCTGGACTCCAGGATCATAACCTGAGTGGAAGGCAGACGCTTAACGACTGAGCCACCCAGGCGCCCCTGGAGTTTGTTTTATACGTAGAATCATCACTATTTGTCATGCTACAGTTTGCTTTTCACATTCACAAGTAAATCTTCAACATTTCCATGTTGATAGGAGAGTTCCAACTCCCTTCTTTTAGATTCTTGTTTCATTATTGAAACAGGATAACACCAAACTTTGTCTAGCTCTTCCCTGTTAAAACAGAATTGGGCTGTTCCCCACTCCCCTCCTTTTGTCTCTTGTCATTACACACAAGGGTAAATTTCTATATTCTTCCGGTATTTAGTGTTTGTTAGCATTCTGTTAGCAGCAATAGGGTGCTGGTAGTCAGACCGAGCCCCGGGCACATGGTACATAGATTTTAAAAGCTCAGTTCTAGCACAGGGTGATCTCCATTTTATCTCAGATGTGGTCAGGGAAGGGAGAAAAGGAGGGAAAGAAAAGCTGAAAACACAACGGATAGCTATCGGGCTATCACCTCTGGGATCAATTACATATTCATCAGACCGATGAAAAGGACAACCGATCCATAGGAAATATTTAATTGTTGTTCTCATTTTGTTGTTGTTGTTGTTGTTGTTGTTGTTGTTGTTGTTAGAAACCATCAGGAAGCTCCAGTGGAGATGAGAACAAATTCTTATTTAGGAGGAGCATACTAGGTATGTGGAAAACCTTTTTGTGTGTGCTGACATAGCACATGGAGTTCAGGCCGACCCCTGCATGTCGTCCCCCCTTGCCAGCACAGAAGCCTGTAGAAAGAAGGCTGTGTTCAGTGCTTTCCTCTGTCAGGTAGCTTTCCTTCTACCCTGCAGGTGTCGGGAGAACAAAACACAAACATTAGCGTTTGTTTGTCTTTTCAAGTTAGTCTGTTAGTTGTGTTTAGGAGGTTTTATATAAACCTGACTTCTTGTCCCATGAGATACTCAGGCAGTATGGAGGTGTTTAAAGGAGGTAAAAAACAACTCCCCCAGTTACTCTATCCCAATATTAACATCTTGGTAAACATCTTCCAGACAGAGCAACTTCTCTCTCTTTCTCTGAGAAAAATTATTTTCTATAAAGGGGATTACAGCAGCCATGCAATTTTTAAAATTTATTTTAGAGAGACAGGACAAGTGGGGAGCGGCAGAGGAACAGAGAGAATCTCAACTAGACTCCCCTCCTGAGCACACAGCCTAATGTGGGGCATGATCTCATGACTCATGAGATCATGATCTTAGGCAGAATCAGAAGTCAGATCTTGAACTGACTGAACCACCCAGAACGCCAAGCAGCGTGCATTTTTAGAGCTGACTTTTTTTCACTTGGCCACAGTTTTTATATCTTTCTTAAACGATGTTACTGGGTGTGACCTGCCCTTGACATTGAATGAATTGTCATCAATCAATTCGTGGTATGGTAATTGACCATTCATTAATTCTGTCCTCCATTTAATCCCACAATCTTCATTTGCAACTTGTACCTATCAGCCATCCTACTAAGCACTGGGCACACAATGGGGAGCAAGACAGGCAGAGTCTAGAGGCCCTTAGGAATTTGGGACTAGTAGAGAAAGCACATAAGCCATAGCAACCTGTGCTGCATCTTACGGGACCTAGTTTAGGATGTATGGGAGACAGAGTGGGAGTAGGCAGAGAGGGGGAACAGCATGTGCAAAGATCCAGAAATGAGCGAGATCCTGGTCATTCTGTGGAAATGAATACATTCCATCTAGCTGGGGCACATATTCTGGGGACCTAGAAAGAGCTGATGCACTCACATTTGGGCAGTTACATCAGCCTTGCTCAGAGATCCTCTACACTGAATCAGCAGTTAGTTTTCCCAACATAAATGTGTTCCATCTGTAAATCACCTGGGTAAGCTCAGACCTGGGGTGTGACTCAGGTAAGTTGGAGGAGCAAGTACAATTCTACCTCTTTTTGATACACTGATAGAAAATGGGGGCACCTGGGTCGCTCAGTTTGTTGAGTGACTGCCTTCGGCTCAGGTCATGATCCCGGAGACCCAGGATCGAGTCCCACTTCGGGCTCCCTGCTCGGTGGGAAGCCTGCTTCTCCCTCTCTAACTCCCCCTGCTTGTGTTCCCTCTCTAGCTGTGTTTCTCTCTGTCAAATAAATAAAATCTTAAAAAAAAATAAAATAAAATGGCAAATATGACCAAAGATGTCCATAACAGTGTTCAAAAGGAGTGAGAGGACATGGATAGGTTCTTTTTCCAAGCAAGGGACTATGGATTGGGACCGTCAAAAAAAGTGAATACATTTGGGACTAGTGGCCTGATGCTTTTGTGTCCACTGTCCAGATCTGCCTGGGTTTATGAGTGGGTGGGTTGCATGTGAAGTAAGCCCTGTGGAGAATATTCAAGTATTAATATCATAGAAGCACTTGAGAGCCTTTCAGCATTCATGGGCATAGCAAGGCGAAGAAGCAGGAGCATTCGGGCCATGCTGGCTAGAGCAGGGTGGGACCAGCAGATCACTGGTAACCCACAGGTGGATCCCTATGCTGCAGAGGTGTGTTCAGGTCGGGAATAAAGTGAGTCTGCTGAGTAATCAACAGCGAAGACCAGGGGCATGTGAACCTGCCTGAAGGACAGGAGACCCCACTTGAAAAAAGAGAACACAGAGGCCCAGCAGCCAGGTGTGGATTGTGTCCCCCTGGGGAAGCGACCAGGAGGAAGACCCCAGGAGGCAGCCCAAGCACCGGAAGTGGGCTGGGGAGATCAATGTGATGCAGGAAGCAGAGAGGGGCTGGAAACAGGTCTTTGCTTCTAGCCTGCTGCCTAGGTCTAACTATAGTATAGGGTTATTAGAGGTCTGCTAGTTAAGCTCATGCCCTTTGAATCCTTGGGCTGCATTCCAGAGTCGAAAAGCACCAGTCATACAGCGGGCAAGCCAGGCTTCTAACCTTGGCCGTGTCCTCTGCCTACGGTGTGTCCTTAGGTACCTAGCCCTTCTTAGCCTGTTGCTTCCTCTTTGAAACGGGCTGTTGACAGCACTCAGCTGAATTCAGTGACCTATAGGGCTGGTGGTGACTGGCACCCACCCCGACATTTCTCTGTGGCTTTGGTGCTTGGCTGGAAAGATAAGGTATAGGTAGGAATCAAGGGCACTCTGCCAGAGCACAGGGCTCCTCGTCAGTCAACTCGCCTTCAGCAGGGAGAGGATAAGAAGCCCCAGAGAAGGGGCTTTCCCTAGACCCCCACAGCGCTTCCTGGGCAGAGCTCCAATGGACTCCCATCAGCCTAGGTCCCCATGTGATAAGATTGAACCTGCGAGGGAGCGAGGAGCCCTCTGAACATGGATCAGTGTCAGTCACCGGCTTTGAAAGACTAAGGGCCAATTAACAAGATTCTGACCTCAAAGATGGGGATAAGGGACTAACACAGGGAATCTGGAATGAAAGAATACTTTGTAATGTGGGCATCTCAAAGGAGCCTAATTTCTCAAGTGTGGCTTTAAATGGGCATCTTTCTGTCCCTACTCCCCCAAGGGAAGTTCTGGTAAATGAAGGTAGAGCCATTGTCCTCCTTGCTTTCTAAATTCTGTGATTCCCTGAGCTTTTTGGTTAAAATATCCATATTTTTCCCTCTACGGAGAGTAAAACGTGAGTGCCTCCCAGGACACTGGTAAGTCAGACACTGTCCAAATACCAAAGGAAAAAAAAATTATCACATCTTTGATCATATCTGGACCCCAGTAGTTAGGTTCCAAGACAGTGGGAAAGGATTTGCAAATGAATTAAGTCCCAGTGACTGATACTATAAGGTAGCTGGCACATCAGAGGGAAATGTTTATTGACTCATATTACATGGAGAAATAGAACAGATAAATATTTACGCTTCCACTGAGACACATTTGAAATTCCCAGACACCCATTGTATAATCTGCTAAGCAATTTGCCTGTTTTGCATTCTTCCCTGAACAAGTGATTATAATATTTATTCTAGTCTGTATGAATTTGTTATTGGTGATTATTTGTAGTTGTTATTTATCTGTTTTTTTTTTTCTTTTTGACAGGGTGGTAACAACTTCAGAGAAATTGTATACAGGTTATTATAATAAGTCTCTTTTGATTTTTAAAATCAGAATAATTTGGCTTCTCCATTAACAAAAGTTACAAATCCACAATATTGAAAACTATTTGGAGGGGGGAACAGAAATTTCTGTTAGGCAGTTAGTATAAACTCTACCTGAAAAGTCAAAGAACTAGCTTTCCTAGTTCATCAAATATTCTGGTTAATAAAGAATCATCATACATAGAAGCAGAACACAATAAAGTGTATATTACCAAATGAAGAACACACAAATGTTTTTTCTTTGATGTTAAGGAGGCACCTCAGGATCTTAGAATGCCTCGAGGGCATTCCATTCATCATTCCTTAACATAGAAGACCCACAGAAATAAGACACAGTGGAGAGCTCTGATTTCTAAATGTTGAATAACACAACTCGCTATGTGTTTTGCTTGTCTCCTGTTTTCCTATTCAGAGACTGATTGTTCGGAAGTCTACATGAGAAATGTAGGAATATTTGCCTTGCAAGTGTACATACGATGGACAGGATTCAGAAGAGATGAGAGGGGATAGGACTGGAGAATTGTGAGGGTCCAGGATGCATGCAGGCAAGAAGTGGAGAGAGACTTGACAAGGATGAGGACAGTAGAGCTTTTAAAGAGGAAAGGAAAACAGTTGGCCAAGAAAGGAGTCAGAGCGTAAAGGAAGGGAGCCAAGGGTGTTCAAGCATTAAGGCAGCAGGAATATTTGGGTTTTGGGGGGAATAAATTTGCTTTTCTACTTACAAGATTGCATTCATGTAAGGGGCTTCCTTACATGTAGGGTCCCTGGGTCATCCTGGCATTCTCCATTCCTGAGAGCTTTGTTGGGAGGATTTAGTTGATTGTAGAACTTTCCCTTTGTGTTTTAACTGCCTTTTGCTTTTCTCTATCCCTAAACCATGCGCTCTTTGGTGGCAGGGTCTTTGTTTTTCATCTTCCTCTTCCCAAAGCACCCAGCACCACTACCAGGCACATAGGTACTTGCTAACTGTTTGGAAAAGGAAGGATGTGGTGAAGAAATCAAAGGAAATGAGCGGTCATGTGGGAAGGGGCATTTGTCATTTGATATTGCTTAAAACTTCAAAACCAAGAGGAGCAAATTCTAGAACAACATCCTTATGTTTACAGAATGGTAAACTGAGGCCCAGGCAACAGAAGCAACTTGTCCAACCAAGATCAAGCAGTTACGGAGGCAGAGGGAGAGTCCGAAACTAGATCTGGGCTGTATGCCCATCTGGCAAACGCTCCCGCCTCCTCCCAAGAACACAGTGCCTGTCAGTGAAGGTCTGTCAGTGAACCAAGTTTGGGACACAAAGAAGCCACTACACGAAAAATGTCTTTTAATAAACAGAGAGTGGGCTATGATGACCCTAACAGTGCTAGGCTCAAGCCCACAAGACTGACCACAGAACACATGACTAGGTTCTAGAATATTGTATTTCCCAAATTATTACCTGATTATTTTCCTGATTCGAAACCTTAAAAGAATAAAAAGGTATAAACAGATACAGGTTGTGAGAAGTCTCTGCCCTGCTCTGTCCCCCAATAGGCCAATTACTACTCACCACATAGGTACGTGCATTTTTAGTTTCTTATGTGTCTTCTGGATTTTCTTTGCAGTTCTTCTATGTGAATAAATATTCTGGTTTACCTTCTTTTTACTACACAAAATGTAGCATATTACAGGTACTGAGTAATGCCCCTTTTTTTTAATGCAAAATATATCTTGGAGAATTGTGGTATGAACACAGAAAGAGCTACTTTTCCTTAGCTACAAGGTACTCTGTTGGATGGATGCAGCACAGTTTAATTAAATGGTCCCTTATTGTTGGACATTTGGTCTAATTCTGATTTTTTGATGTTAGGGGGGAAATCCTTTAATGGCTAGCATGGTGCGTTCACAGAGGGTTTGTGTATGTGTAAGTTTGACACGCGCTTGTGCTGGTTGAGGTTGGCGGCAGCGGGCGGGAGCACCTGCTTCCTCACGGCTTTCACAGCGGAGCGTGTTCTCAGCTTCCTCACGTTAGCCGATCTGTGGGTGAAAAACGCCACGTTGGGATAGTTTGAGTTGCACGTTTCTGTGCAGTGAGGTTGAGCATATTTACAGTGGAAGTACATAGAAAAACTTCAACAAGATCTCCTCCTCTTACCAAGATCAGCAACCGGGACCCAGCAGGCCCCAGAAGGAGGCTTCTGCCTCCTCTGAGGGGCATTTAGGGTACAACATCCCTCAGTGGATGAGCTTGCTCAGATTCACAAACCCTCCAACGGTGGGCACTGTGATCTCCATCATGGAGATGAAGGGACTGGAAAGAGGGTCACCTCCCCGCGATCTGGGACGTGGCAGCGCAGGGCCTCAGACTCAGGTGTGGAGTGTTCCAGGACCCTGGTCCACCGCCACCCTGTGCTGTTGAGGACACTGTCTTTATGCAGAGTTTGAATTAGGTCATTTGCATGCTGTTCTTCTCCCATCGGATTTATGCCCTTCTCCCTGTCCCCGCCGTCCCTCAGCTCCGTGCCTGCTTTGGAAGGACATATTTTCTCTTGAGTGTTGCTACGGTTCATCGCTTTTCCCTGCAGGATTTTGAGATGCAGTAAGTTTGCTTATGGGAGGTCTCTCCCTCTGCACTTTTCCCTTTGCTGCTGGTGTCTTGATAAAAGCACTGTGTTCATAGTAAATTATAAATATTGATCTGTTTTCTCTCTCACCTTTATATAAAGACAGGAGTTGGGGCACTGGGCTGTGTAAAAATAACAAATGAAACAACTGGAGAAAATTTACTAGTTTCTTAACTCTATATGAGGGATTAACTCAGTGGAATCATGGGACAACAAAAATAACATAAGACTCGTTGACATCTAAGCTCACCGCAGCTGGACTTCTCCCAGATCACCTGAGGAAGACCAGTTCTCCCCAGATAGAATTATTACTTGGAAAGGGCTGGAAAATTAAAAGTCAGAGTGAACCGCTAGCCTTCCACTCAAGTGGTATTCATCTGTGAGGCCTGCACTGGAAGCCATATCAGCTGAGACTCTCTACCTAGGAAGGGTCCACCATGCTCTAAAATAAGGTATGCTGGTCTCTCTCCTCCCCAGGTCTGTTTTCAGACCCTTCCTGCTTCCTCTGACTTCATTCAGACATCTCTGTGGCCACCCAGGGCAGCCCTTCTAGAAACTGCTCTGTCTTCCCAGTCTGGCCCTCCCTCTCACTTCTTCCTAGCTTAAGGCCTCAGCCTGCCCGCTGAAGGAGGACAAGCTGGTGAGGGCCAGGTGCCCTCCCCAGGAAACCTGCCTCATCACCAACTCAGGTTCAGTCTTGGGTCGTACATACTCCGGAAACAAGGAGGTTGAAGGTATTTCAATCCAAATCACCTAGGCAAATCACATCACTTGGAAATTGCCACAAACATACACTATTCAGATGGCTGACATACAGTTCAGTTGAGGTTGAAGGAATTTAAAGAAGTGCCATCCATGTGCAGCCCCTGATCTCGTCCCAGGCTGTTGCCTTCTGTCCTCAGGTATCAGGAAGAAGAGCTTAGCAGGAAGAGAGTGAAGAGTGACTGAGGCATACATCCTTCTATTTTTCTTCCCTCTGTCTGCACTGTGAACCACCATCTACTTGAAATGGCATGTCTCTCCCTTGGTTGCACACAGATTACCTGGAGAGGTTCTAAAAGTACTGATAGTTAGGTTCCATTCCCTGAGATTTGGGTTTGGATAGTGTAGGCATGACCTGGACGGTGCATAGTGGGGGACCTCCCCGGAGGTGCGCCCATAGTCACAGCAGCACTACTTGCCTTAGCCAGAAGGTGGAAGCACCCCAGGGGTCCAGCCGCACTTGACTGGATAAATAAATTGTGGTACACCCAAACAATGGGATTCAGCCTAAGAAAGGAAGGACATTTTGACCCATGCTACAACATGAGTGACCCTTGAGGATGTTATGCTATGAGAAATAAGCCATATATGACAAGTCAGACATTGCATGATGACACTTTTATGAGCAGTCACGGACTTTTATCTTCCATCATGAGCCTCTGTGGTACCCACATGCCAGTCTCCAGATGAGCTCCATCAGAAACTCCAGGGTTCTCTAGTTTTCTTCCCAAAATTACAGAATCAGAATGTCAATGGTCAAAGCCTGGGATTAGGAAGTTAAATGACTTACTAAGTAATTCTGATGGGCTGCAAGACTTGGAAATCATTGGGTGTCATAAAACCCAAACTCCTTGATTTTACCTGAGGGGCTCGGGCAGTCCGGCTCCAGGATGCCATTTCGGCTTTACCTACTGTCTGGTGTGGCCCAGATGGGGCTGATTAACCTTATAACACCTTGTGTGTGTACAATGCCTAGTTAAGGATTTTTTTTTTTCCTGCCTGGAATGCCCTTCACTCCTTTGCCTCTTATAGTCCTCCTCAACCTTTAAGGCGTGGACTGACTTTTACCTCTTCCATGGAACTTCCCTGGATTCCTTCTTATCCTCATTCCTTTTCTCCCTTCCCTTTGACCACTGGTTCCAATTAGTTTCAAGCTTTAGGGCCCTTTCCATGGTAAACATGTATCTCTCACTCCCGACATCTCCAGAATATGGTCTCATGTTTGAGACTGATTCTCCTTGAAAGACAAGGTTCTAGCAGAGATGGGGCTGGTGTTGGTACAATGAGAGTAAGTGTTCAGTATTTATGACATTCAATCAAATTTAACTTTCCAGCCCCAAACTTAGTTCTAGGCTCCAGATAAATATATTCGGTGACCCACATGATACCTCAAGCAATTCAGTCAAAACACAGTCAAAACCAGGTCTGTTTTAACCTTGCTGATTTCCCTTTCCCAGAGTCTTCTCCTGTCTCTGTACACTCATTTGATTGCTCAGCTCAGAATGCTAAACCTCATCAGCTCGTGCGACCCCACATCACTCACTTCTACATCCCAGCAGACATGAAGGCCTAACAGTTCCGTCTTTAAGCTGAACCTCAGACCTTCACTTTTATCTTCATTGAATCTGTCATCTACCAGGCACCAGATCTCTCTCTATAGCGAAATGCCGACTGGTCTCAGACACCCACCTGACTCCCCCTTTGTCCCTGCAATCTGAATGAAGGGGATAATGTGTCTGGCCATGTCACTCTGCTGCTCAGAACTTTTCACTGGCTATTCAGTGCTCTTGTTTGCCACAGTTTTAATATCTAGAAAGTTCTGCCCGTGCCTTCTGCCACTCACCCTGGTTTTACTTCCTACTCTAGCAACACCAGCCCCATCTCTGCTGTCTGTACTTTGGCCTATGTCTTCTCTTCCTCAGATAATTTGTCTGCAATGTTCTTTCTGCCTAGAATGCTGTGACCTTAAGTGACAGTAATATCGGCCACATGCTACTCTTCTTTTAGCTTTACTCTCAGTGTCACGCCTCGGGCAGACCTATCCTCAACCCCAGTATGGTAGGTCCCTACTTTCCTTTCCTATTATTTTTCCATCATAGAATATAATACAAGTGTATGTACAAAAAAGAAATTATTGGATATCCGTACTGCATTAGGTTTCTTCTCTGATTGTATCCCTGATTTCAAGTATGTGTCGTTGCTCTGTAAATACTTATTGCATGAATCAGCTCCATACAACCCACATACCTGTACAGACCATCCTCATTCTCTGGGCCCTACTCCTTTCCAACCCCAGAGCAGAGAAAATCACAGAATTGCTCCTCTGTTGAACTGAACCACACTAATCACTGACACACGAATCCAGGAAGGTTGGCTTAGGAGGGGAAAATGTAGGAGTGGGCCCTGCCCCTCCTAACTATCATGCTGAAGACCCCAAGCCCTCCCTCCCATCTCCGTTGAGTTCCCCTCGTGTCTGGGAACACACTTCTGCAGCCTCTGGTCCCCAACCTGCCAGTCTCCACCTAGAGTAGGAGGCTGGGAGGGAGGAAGACTCCAACCCCTTTTTCTTTCTCTCTCTGTGGACAATACTGGAAATAAAGGAGGCAGGAGAAGGCATAGTTTCTCCTGATGAATGCTACATTTTAAACAAAGCTCCTTAGGCACTGAAATGATCATATTTATTCTACATATGATGAAACAATAGTTTCATTATATATAGTGTAAATTCTTCTAAATGTCAAGTATCACATGGGTCTGAGAACCTCATATTAAGAATAAGCAAACAAAGCTATGGCCTCACGCTAGTGAAAACTTACTGAGCCCAGTTCTCTTTCTGCTTTAACTTGTTTTGGGGAGAAAGCACTTTCTTATAGTTGTAAAGAATATAGCCTTTGACTTCAGAAAAAAACGGGTTTAAATCCTAGCTTTACTAACCGGGCGACTGTAAGACAATTATTTACCATTAGTGAGCCTACTTTATAGGATTTTTGAAAAGATCACATGAGAGAACACATATCAAATGATGAGCATGGAGTTCTTTTATAGGATATTGTATGCCATTATATAGTATATAGCCAATATTCAATAAACAGTAATTATTAATGATTATTAGTATTATGAATTCCTTATCATCTAGTTCAGCAATAAAGCTTACCTGGGGTCAAATTGAAACTTGCCTAATACCTATCATTCATTCAATAAATTTTTCTAGAACCCCTCCTATGCTCCAGGCAGTGTTCTAGGTACTAGATAACATTGTGGTAAGTGAAACAGCTTGGTTTTGTCCACATGGAGGTTAAAGTTCAGTGGCATGTGGAAAAACAAATAAGCAAACCAATTAATATTTAGCTATAACATGAAATAAGCACCATACGGAAATAAGCCAAATGATCTAGAGAGAAATGATGGAGAGGGGGCTCCATGGACAGAGCAGGCAGAGAGGTAGCCCGTGGACAAGAGCTGACGGGCTGCGTCCATCGGCTTATTCCCGTCCCCAGCCCCACTACGTGGTGTCCGAAGAGGTTTGGCCAAACACCTTGTTAATCCCTTCCAGTACTTACCAAATTTCCTGATACATTTTTACAAAACGAGCTGAAGTCAGATGTTCCGATCTGACTAAGAATAGTGAATGTGGAACATGCAGCCAACCTCCCGGTCAGTAGATATTAAAAAAAAAAAAACAACACATAAAATAGAGTCTCAGATAAAAGGCTAGCAAAGGAAATCCAGCAGCATTTGAATAGGATAATCTACCACCACCAAATGGGTTTATTCCCAGACTCCAGAGGCCCAAAGAAGTCGGCTAAAATGATTTATTCTGTCAGCTGATCAAAGGAGAAAGATTGTACCTGCATCATCTATTAGTAGAAAATTCCTACTTTTGTGTCTAACGTTCAGAATAAGGCTTTGCTTTATTATTCATGGCTATGGTTCGTTTGTTGGAAGTTACAAGGCCTTTTGGCATGGAGATTAAAATAAGCAAACCTTAAAGGTCAGCCAAAAAAAAAAAAAAAAATTGTGTGTGTGCAGAGGGAAGTATAAAGTGGCCATTTCTCCCGGCTAGTTTTAGACTGTATCAGTGCCCGTAAGACTTCAAACCAACATAGGCACCCTTTCTGTCCAATCCCTTACCCAACAGCTTTGACAGAAATAAGAGACCTAAACTCCCCAAAGCGGTGGCTTTTCACTAGTGACCTGGTTTATGCCAGTGTGTAACTGACTGATAGCCTCCATTTCTGAAATTAATTACCTTTCTTCTGGAGTTAAAATTGCTGATGATGCTTCTCACAAAAATATGAGGCATGAGGCCTTTACATAGCAAATGCTCTAATTAAATAAGAATAAAGGCAGAAAACGTCCAGACCTAAATGAGATACATTTATTCCATGCATGGGTTTGAATCTTTAATAATTGGAAATGTAACAGTCTCTTCCCTCCTGGGATAGTGATACTATCTTGCTTATTTAGTGGTGAAGACGAGATGTATTCACTTCTGTCCTTCCCCACCACCCTGTGCCCAGTCTCCCAATTCCCAGTGCTATGGTTCGAATGGTATCCCCATAAAATTCATATGTTTAAGCCCTAACCCTTAGTGTGACTCTATTTAGAGGTACAGCTCTCAGGAGGTCATTAAGGTTAAAGGACAGCATAGGCATGGCATCTTAATCCAAAAACATTGGAGGCCTTCTAAGAGAAGGAAGAGATCTTTGACAGTCTTTTGATCCCTCCATGCACACACCCTGAGGAAAGGCCCTGTGAAGAGGTCACAGTGAGAAGGTGGCCATCCACCAGCCAGGGAGAGGAACTCCCCCAGGACCTGACCATGCTGGCAGCCTGACTTCTAAATTCTGGTCTCCAGAACTGTGAGAAAATACATTTCTATTGTTTAAAGCCACTCAGGCCACAGCAGCCTGAGTAGACTAAGATACTCAGTGAGCAGAGAAAAGGGTAGCTTGGATTATGAGGGAAAAAAAAATATGAGGGCACCTGGGTGGCTCATTTGGCTAAGCATCTGGCTCTTAGTTTCACCCAGGTCACAATCTCAGGGTCATGAGATAAAGCCCAGCCTTGGGCTCCGTGTTCAGTGTGGAGTCTGCTTGTCCCTTCCCCTCCCCACTGCATGCTCACTCGTGCTCACTCGCTCTCTCTCTCAAATAAATAAATAAGATCTTTGAAAAAATATTCCAGCTTTGTGTCCTTTCTCCTGTCTAAACTCTCTTCCTGCTTTCAACACATGGCTCACTCAAGGAAAAAGGCTGTGTCCTTTGAAATTGCTTCTAGGGACCCAAGGGCATAGGGACACCAGTGTTCTTGGAGAACCAACATCTCTTTTCTGCATCCCTCCTCCTCTCCTTCACTCTTGTCATGTGAAGGTGCACAAAAGGTCAGTGGGGACTTCTGTGTGCTAGGTACTGCGTCACACCACAGCCTGAGATCAGCCCCTTCAATCCTCATATCTGTTATAGCAGCACCACAACAAAGGAGCCCCGTGCCATCTGTCCCTTAAGTAATAGAATTTAGTGTGTGTGGCTTGGAAGGGTTCTTGGCGCAGTTCTCTGCCTATATCATGCTTCTCTCAAGAGCCACTTATCACAGGAGCTTCTATTGGCCACAAACAGGTATTATAATGCAGAAACCAAGTTGATTTCCCAGTAGTCAGGCTACTATCAAATATTAGCCTCCCACACCTCCCTGCTCCTCTCACTCCAGACCGGCTCTATTAGGGAAATGAGATAGAGAAATTTCAGGTGTCCTAAGCTCTCAGTACTCCCAAAGTTTGCTCTTTGATGTATTGGGGTCGGGGGAAGCAAAAGAAAAAGATATCAAGTAAGAATCTTTGAATCACAAGGTACCAAGGGTAGGGGATGGGAGGGATTTAATGAATGAAAATGGACATCTCACAGAAGCCAAGAGCAGAAAAGTGGCTGGACCTTAGGAATAGAGCTAGCAGAATTGGGAACCAGAAACTGGACTGGAAGCCTTCCATTCTCTTATTTGGAAGAGAACACTCTCTTAATGGCTTAACGGTTTCATCCTGCTCTCTTTCCATATACCTGTTGCTTTGTCTATCTAGTCTACAGGCTGGAATATGGGGGCCCCGCACAGTCAAAGTTACTTGTTCATGTCTCAGCTGTCTAGAGACATCTGGGCTATTTTTTAGTTCCATTTGTCCATCCATAGGACATTGGACCTGATTGGCCCAGCTTGGGTGAGCCTTCCACTCTTGGTCTAGGCTGCTATGATCCGGAGAGGCAGGACAAGAGTAAGCAAGGGATGGGCTGGAAACAAAAAGACCTCCCCCCAAAAAATATGTATCACAGAAAAAAAAGAGAAAGAGGAGGAAGGCAACTGGTTGGCTTTTGTTGAGTTCCTACTATGTGTTTTTCTGTGTTCTAGATACTCTGATGAATGTAGGGAATAAAGTGTGATCCTCTCAAGGGATGTCTGGGCTGACCAGACAGACACTAGAAGAGACAGTTTCCGAGCAATATAAAATAGGTTTACTCATGGCCTAAATTATGTGGCCCATATGCAATCTTCAGAAGTTCAGAGGGTGATTACAGTCTGTGGAAAATTCAAACAGTTAGTCTAAATGGGGCAGAAAACGCCTTGGGAATGGAAGAGTTTGTAGGTAAGAAAGAAGTTTAATAAGAACACACACTAATAAAATCATCACCATCCTTGTATTCCACTTATGTCTTGACCCCTATGATGATGTGCCAAGCATTGTAATGTGGCATTGGGGGTAAAGAGATGAATGAGGTGTAGCTTAGACTGTGAGAAGTCCCCAGTCTAGTTAGTGGGTGGGGGAACAAGTGTGGGGAAACAACAGGCATACTCGTCACACCTTTCAGAGATTAAAACATCTCCTGTGGATTCTGGTTTCTCCGTCTGTGAGCCACGTTTCACCATGGCAATAGGCAGGGCAGAGGATGAATCCCAGGGCATCACAATTGTAGGTCTTGATGTGTCTCTGTCATTTTAAAGGACACTTAAAGAGATTTTTAAGAGAGCCAATAATCTAATGGCCAAGACTTTGGGGGATTTTAGGGTGATCCAGCACCCGAAACAACAGCATGCTGAAGACACTCACCTGCAGTACCAACCACACATAATAACCCCCAAAAGTTGCCGCCATACCATTGGGCAACAACTTTGCAATGTTCATATAGAATAAATCTCATTTTTAATAAAAATGTATCTTTAAGATATACACGATTACCCTAGAAATAGATTGAACTGTTTATTATATTGATATATATATACAATCTCAGAAATTTGTCTCTAGTGCCTGGTTTACTATACACCAACAGAATTTAGAGCTCCATAAAAATATTTTATAGCATTCAGGCAGCAATGTTCCTATTTCTTATGCGGATACATTGGAAATGTGGTTAGGGCTGTCATTCATCCCTGGCACTTAAATGTTTTTCACAAATAGTTGCTGCCTTAAGAAAGCCTCACCAAATAAAACGATTTTATTTGGTTCTTTGATGATATGTCAATAGACATTAAAATAAAAACGTCCCCATACTGAAGTGCTATAGCCCCCTTCAGAATTTTTTCACAGGAAGCTGGAGGGTCTCTGAAGACCCATCAGTGGGGATAAGGAGGTGGAGTTGGGTGGAGGGAGGCTGTTATTAACTCTTCAAAGGATGGCTCAGTCTATTGGCCACTTCAGCTTTACTGGGAAGGTGGGAGCATAATAGAATTTTATTAAGATATACACTTTCCTGTCCGGAGGGGGATCATCATATCCCTGTGTCTCCTCTCTCTGCCAGCACGAAAGGGAATAAGTGCAGGGGAAAGATGTCTTTGCTCTCCAGACACCAACAGTATGCAGGTGTCCCTTTGAGCAAACTCAGTCCATAACTGTATCTTGGTCCACTAGATGTGGTTAAGGAGGAGGAGGATTTAAAGACTTTACAAAATGATTGTGTATAATCTGTTTAAATAAGGGGACCTTATAGGACATTGAAAAGAGACTTTGGCATCCATAAATTAGACTGGCCTGCCCAACTGCATTGCTTGGAACGGTTCACATAAATATAATGACAGAATTACAAAAAAGTAACAGTAGCACTCTCTTGAGTCCCCTTCCTTGCTTTCTTTTCTTCCCTAGCACTTATCATTGAATTTACTATTTATTTTATCACTTGCTTACTGTTTTCACTCCACTAGAATGACAGCCTTATACAGGCAGAGGATTTTGTCTTTTTTTTCCTTTTCCCCCTCCACTCTGCCTGTATTCGCATTACCTGGAACATGCCTGGCTCAAGTCTTATGCTCATTAAATATTTTTGAACACATGAAAATGCTAACCTTTAGTAAGTCTTGATTGTTTCTTTGATCACATTTTATTAGTATAATACTATGAGTAGTAATACAGTGTATTCTTCCCATATTTTTAACTTAAGAAAATAACAGATGTATCTGTTTTGCACATAAAGAGTTTAAACAGCAGTAGAACTCAGATTATGATACTAAAATACCATTTGTTTGTAAGCCAAGCAAAGGCTTCCTGGAGAAGTGGCTGATGCCAGATCAGGGGTGGAAGAATGAGACTGGAGTGTCCCGTTAAACGGAGAGCAATGAAACGACGAAAGACTAGTCGAGTTGTGACCAGAGGTTTAAGGGGCCACCTTGAAGGGATGCCCAGTGGCCAAAGATGGGGCAATTTATGTGCAAAAGGAATAACTACGATTGGTTGAAAGCCTATAAGTCTTAAAATCCATTTGTTCATAGGGTAGTTTTTAAGATATTTGGATTGCTGCCTGAAAGTGGTAAGAGAAAAGAATTAAGACTCCTGTTCAGCTCAGAGATGGAGAGTGGGAAGAAGGGCAGCATTGTTCCCATACAGCAGGAAAAAGAAGAGAGGGAGAAAAAAGCTAGGTGGAGAAACTAGAGATAAATGCGCTTGCTTGAATTTTCAGAATGAGGTCACAGGGCATATCAGGGACCTGAAATCTGGTGTCAGAGACACAATGCAGCAGACATGTAAAGAGATAATTTTATTCTGAGTACAGCAATAGGGACCTCACCTGAGATTTAAAGATCAGCATGTCTGTTTCAGCAGGATGTTTTTTGACTTTACAGGGAGTAGAAGGCAGATTACAAGTGGGGGATTGGTAGGATCCTTGGGATTGTTTTGTGATCAGAAGTCACAGCATCTGTGCTAGAACTAGCTCGTTCTGCCTCTAGCGGATTTGGGGGCAGTGCGGGATAAACAGTTCCAACTTGAGCCGTTCACCCATGCCACATAAACACAGGCAGTTGCTGGGGGTGAACGTGGAAGGGAAGGGTCTGTGTTTGGCCCCTTCACAGGTAAACACAGTCATCTTGAGCTTCATGCTAGTCACGACAGAGAGTAGACAGAAGCGTTTATCTGAGTCAGAGGGGAGAGCGGGCTCTTTGGGCTAAGTCACTTTCCCGGACGCAAAATGGCGGGGGAATTTTCCAGGTGCTGCTGTGTGAAGGAAGCACAGGACTCAGGTGAAGTTCATTGTTGTCACTGGAGAGAGAGGGGCGTGCCATAGAAGTCCATACACACAGGCAGAAACTTCAAAGGAATTCTTAAAGGTTAAGAGTGTGAATCCTGGACATAGGAGAGGCTTGCAAACTCTTAGGCTGTGTTTTTCTCGGGAACACACCCACCAGGTGTTCATCTCCATGCTGGCTGGTGGAGGCGAATGGCCGACCCTGTTGAGACTCCAACTGAGCTGTCTCTCCCCTGTGAAACAAAAGCCCTAAGGAAGAGCAACCGACCACGGTGGGCTGGAGGCAATCCCTTGCAGCTGGGGAAGGGGGAAGGGCAGGCGTGGGGCACGTCCCACCAGTAGGATTGGAGGAGGAGCAAGACCCCTCGTGGCCACACCCCCAGCTCAGGTGCGCAGTGAATGTCCACCAAGCCGGAGGCTCAGATGTCTCGGTCCCCGCGTGGCATCTCCCACCCTGCCCAGTGGGAAGAGAGAAAGCACGGTGGAAAACACACAGGAGAAGCCGGGTAAAGAGGAGACCTAATGCCAAGCAGGGAGCAGACATCTAGAAAAACAGTCCACAGCGAGGTAGGCCTGCTCATGGTGGAAATAAGTTCAGTAGGTTCCCAGCTGCTGTGTCTTTAATGGTATAAAATATTGCTATTTGGTCTTTCTGCCTTTTGTTTTGCGTCATCCTGTATTAGTAATTAACTTTCTTGTTATTACTTGCCACATATTTTTATCCCTGTGTCGTCGACCCTCCCGTATCATTTTGTTTCGGATGTGCTGCTTATAAAAGCTTGTGACTTTGTCGTTGTTGGTATTGCTGTGGTGATATTTGACAAATGGCCTCCAGAAATGGGCCCTTTGAGGGTTGAGATAGGATCATAACCTTGGTAAAGCAGCTTGTTGGGCATAATCCTCTGCTAGAGCATTTTTTTTAGCTTTTATATTCCCTCTTTCCATGGGTGCAACCTTTGTAATAGCCACCTCTCAAGATGAAACAGCTTCTGGTAGTTAGGAGTGCTTGGGGAAGGAGACCGTTGAAGAACCTCCTCCAGATGATAGACAGCTGGTTCTTGTTTGGGCTTTCCAAGTAGAGAGGCTCTCACCGAGGATTTAGCCAGTTCGTAAAGAGGTGTTGTAATTGCAGAAATATATGGCATTCATCTGCAATGTCCAGTTAAAATCAGAGTCCTCTCCGATGTCATTTGTGAGGGGTCTAAGCTATGTTTCAATAGCCTTTGGTCTATCAGGAAAGAATACATTTCCTTCTTTAAGTAATCATGCTCTAAATAATAAATTATTGGGCAGAATTTAAATATAGCTTTTAAAACTTCATGTCTGTTTTCGTCTAAGTCTGAGAGCAAGGAAATGGCATCCTTTTCCTTAGGTTTCCTTGTGCTCTGCACGAAGTAGCCGGTCATCTACATGTTGCATCAGAACGAATCACAAGGGAACCTGGGGTCTTTAAAGTCTCAATGGAGGATCTGGGACATGGAAGAGGGGTATCAGTGAACCCCTGGTGCATAACTGTCTAGATACCCTGTTGCCCTCCTCAGGTAAAGGCAAAAGGGTATTGACTATCCTGGTCAAAGGCGCCCTGGAAAAAGGGCAGAGCTAAGATCTACTGTAGTGAAGCAAGTGGCTTCAGGAGGAACTGATGACCACATGCTATTTGCATTACTACTTCTGGGAGGCAAGGGAGAATGATTTTCTTGATGGTACTGAGTGGTTGAACAAATAGATATTCCCATTCATTGGTTTCTTTCCTGGCAGAATGGGAATGTTTCAAAGACTAGCATAGGCTATGAGAAGACCACCTTTGGATATAAGGCTTCCAACGGGATTTGATCCTTCTTTGCTTCTGGATTCAAGGACTGTTGCAGAACCTTGGTAATGGCGGTGTGGTAGGGTCTCTCTGAACTTTATTTTCTGCCAGTCATTTTGTCTTATATGTACAATGTTGAGCCCAGAGTGTCAGGCCCAGTAACCAGATCGCTATCTGGATAGGCATTAAATATAACAGAGGGAGCACTGGGGCGGCTCAGTGGGTAAAATACCTGACCCTGGGTTTGATCTCAGGGTGGTGAGATCGAGTCCCACATGGGGCTCTGCAGTCGATGGGGATTCTGCCTAAAATTATTTACCTCTGCTTCTTCTGCATGCACGGATGTGCTTTCTCTCTCAAATAAATAAATTTTTGAAAAATGTAATGGAGGAAGCAAAGATTATATATATATATATATATAAATATATATATATATTTAGAACAGACACAATTTGATTAGGAATCGAAAGTCCCCTAGAATCTGAAGAACTAGTAGTCCCTCTGGTATGTATTTGATTTTACAATTCAGTTTGCTAAGTAAGTCTTACCTTGAATTTTCACAGATAGTATCTCAGAGCAGGAAGAAAAGTTTTTCCGTGGAGGACCCAAGCCTTAGGTGGAGGGCTTGGGGATAAGGAAAGCCTGTTATTTGATAGTTACTTGACATAGCCACTACCTGTGTCCCATGTTTACTTGAGGGAGAGGTTGAACAAAGGGGGCGGGGTTTAATGCACAAAGAGTAAGCACCGGAGGGCTTTTAATGTGATGAGCAGCAGGAGTTGATGAGGATGACTCCCGGTTTATAGTCAGTTCTCATTGTTTAAGGGTATGTGTTGTGAGTTAAGCTAAACTGACTCTCAGGGGTTACAGCCCCGGCATGTTTTGTGTGGCCAGTTGGCCCTAAGGGGCCCTGAACTGAAGCCCCTCCCTCAAGCGCTTACCCTAGATAGCAGCCTACAGACTCAAAAAGGATGGGTAAGTTCCTAGTATGACTCCCCCAGTGGTCCTTGTGATCACCGGTCTCCCCTGCCTCCAAGGACCTTCCCCTAGTGGGCCCCTTAAATTAACTCCCCCAGAAGCTTACCAAACCTCCCTCTTTTGGATGCAAATTGACCAATCTGACCTTAGCCTAGAAACAGCAAAGTGGTCTCCTGTACACCTTAATACAGGCGTAGCCCCAGGGCATTGCCTCACCTCCAGCTGCCCTGCATGGCCCCAGGAAGTGTGCCCTGTATTTCTCCAGGACCCATGATGAATAAATGTCTCTTCCAATTCCACTGTGGTCTTTTGAAGTGGGGCACATCTTCTGATCTGCTGGGGCTCCATTTCATGAATGTTAATTTAACAAAGCCACAATAGTAGGGCAGGATGCTGGGCCCCTTTCCCTTCCTCACTGCGCGTAATCAAGGGATTTTTCTTTGTATTGGTTTTTCCTTCATAAGATGCGACAGTTCGTTCTCCAGGGATCTGTTAACAATGTCCACAAGCGTCCTGTCGGTGGGTGGTTGGATGGGGTGTGGGCCACATAGGTATTGGGTCTGTAAAGTTAGTTTACTCTGGATCTTGTCTCCTTTTTGTTCTAAGGTCCTATCAAAATGTTCTGCCAGGTGTTGTAGTTGAGCTCACAGGGCTTTTTCCTGTTGCAAATTCTGTTTTTGAATTAGGTCTTTAATTTCAGGTGTAACTCTGTTGACAAAATGAGACGAAAGGCCCCTGCTCCATTAGCACCTTTAACTCTTTTTTTCTTCTTTTTGAAGATTTATTTTGAGAGAGAGAGAGAGAAAGGAGAGGCAGGCAGAGGGAAAGAATCTAAACAGATTCCCAATGCAGGGCTTGATCTCACAACCTTGAGATCATGACCTGAGTGGAAACCAAGAGTTAAGTGCTCAACCAACTGAGCCACATAGGTGCCCATAACTCTTGATTGCCAAAATTGATTTTGTAGACAATGACTGAGAATCTCCTGTAGTTTCATCTTGTTTGTTTGCATGGTTGAATTATGCTCCATTCAGTTTTGGGGGGAATGTTTCAGGCATGCCTCTTCCCAGATGACTTTTCTGGTTCTTTTCTTCCTTCTTTTCTCTTTTTTTCTTTTCTTTTCTTTTTTTCTCTTCTCTTTTCTTTTCTCTTTTCTTTCTCCTCCTTTCCTCCTTCCTTCCTTTCTCTTTCTTTCTCTCTCTCTTTTTCTACCTTCCTCTCCTTCCTGCCCTCCTTCCCTCCTGACTCTGTCGGGTTTATGATAGAAAGAAGGACCTTGTAGGTCCCTTTGCAGATCAGTCCAATCAGCTTTTGCTATCCAGGATTTAGCATCTGAGGTTCTGACCAACATGTGTACTGGTTGATATATGTCAGGTCATCCTAGGTCATAAGTACCCAGAGAATTCTAAATCCTCCTATGAATATTTGCTTATTTCGTTTGGGTTTAGGGAAATCTTTAATTCCTGCTCTTAATTCAGCGCAGGGCTAAGTCTTAAGTTCTTCAGTTGCCTGTCCACCTGGCTCATGGGAGGGATGGATCCTCACATTCATTTTGGGGTTTTAGGGAAGTTGTTAGGAGAAGATAGGGGGACTGGACAAGGAGAGGGATGGCAAGGAAGCGTGCAAGGAGAGAGATCAGAAGGATAAGGGAGAAGAGGGAAGGCTGGATATAGAGAGACAACCAGCGGATGAGGAGGGAAGGATTTACTAGGCAAGAAGTCTCCTTGATCCTTGCTTACCGCATGCTCCTTAGCTATGGCCAAAGAATCTTTGCATAAGGTGATTGTTTATTCAGAATTTCATTTAAAGTCCACTGCATTGTAATCAAAAAGTCTGCTCAGTGGGCTTGTGAAATCTTATCCTCTTCCTTTTCTAAGGCACCTCTCAAACGAACAATTTTATTCAGATCACATATTCCCAAGATTGGCTGTGGAAGGCCCAGAATATCCCTAGTGAAAATACGCCATTTGGAAAGATAGACACAAGAATTAGGATTTTGATCACAGTACATAGAAGAAGCAGGGATTTTTGAGGTGGAAGAGAGGATTTGGATTTAGATGACCCCATGAAAGCTGGGGATAGTTGACAAGAACATAATGCTTATGCACCTTGTGTCTCGGCCCCCCTGACCTGATTGCTGGTGACCTCCTCATGAAGATCTGACATTCTCTGCCCCCAGCAGGTGGAAAAACAAAGGGCATTCTCTCTGATTAAAGGCAAGCTCTCAGGACACAAAATAGAAGGAAAACCTTATTGAGTTTTATTGGTGACCTGCAGTATTAGGTTCAGCGGATGCCAGTTGGGTGAGAACCAAAAATCAGTGGTCTATGAGGCCAGCTCACACAACAGGCTTATAGGGCCTTTGCCTGCATTCTGCCCTACGAGCCTTGTTCTTATAACATTCTTCTAGCACTATGAGACAGCACAACAAGAAACAGTAATATGAGACATAGCAAAAACACAGAGGGAAAGGAATGTTCTGAGTTGACCAAAGATGCCGATAGAAGCCAATAGCAAAGCCCAGGTACCAAACTGAGGACAAATAGCGAAGGAACTCAACAGAAAGGGAGCAGAGTTCAGACTCAGTGCTGTGTCTGGCACAAGGGAGCCATGTGGGTCCCCCAGCGGGTGGAAGGTCAGGGCCCAGTGATGCGCAGTGCAGACAAAGCTCAGGGGAGCCTCCGCAGTCACTATGGAAGAACCCAAGGAGCCAGCGAGTGAGAGAAAGCAGAGATGGCTTATTCACAGCTCCCTATGGCAAGGGAATCAACCACCATCACTTGCCTTGGCAGAGACTCAGAGGCAGACAGTGGAGGGAGGAAAATGGGAATGCTTCTGGAAAGAAGCTGTTGAGGGACTAAATAGAAGCAGAACATCATATGTGACTGGTTGGGAGTACATATTTTGCTTTCCCTCTTGATCTTAAGTTGGAACAAGGGACAAAATTTGGGAAGTTTCCCATTATAATAAAGTGCTGGACTTTTGGGGATGATTATACAGAAATTGATGTTTGTCTTTCTATAAGTCCAACTTCTAGAAAGCAGCCTGGTTTCCTTTGCTTAGTAACTTCCTCTGGAGCTTCCCAGGTGTTATTTGAAACTGGCTCATGTAGGCAGGGGCAGAGAGAGACTGAAGAAAGGCGCAGGGAACCTGTCTACAAGGCTTGTCTTTGGCGGCAGCAATGACCCCTGTGCCTGCCCACCAAATCTTAGAAATTCATGGAGAAGCCTTAAGTGGGTTCAGTCATGTATCCCATGGAGGTATTCTCAGCATCACTTCTTATCTCAAGGCTGTGTCCTTGGAGCAGCCTCCAAGAGGGGTAAAGGAAGAAGAACCCACATTCTAAGGACAGAAGTAGGGGTGAGGAGGCCTCCAGTCTCATGAGTCCACCTCAGGGGTCAGTTGGCAGTCAGGTCCTCTCAGTGCTCCTAACCAATGGGCTTCCTGGGATGGTACAGGTGATAATGTTAATAACCAACTGGACTGGTCACTGCAGTCTGTGGGCAAGAGTTCTGTTTTTACCTATAGTCTGGTTGTATGTATGTTCAGTCTTACATGTCACTCTGATGTTATTCCATGTGTAGGTATTCAGAGCTGCCGATCAGATTTTAGCATCTGACATGTGTCCTTTATCTTGCTAGACACTCAGTGGTCTATTTGAAACTCAGGACTCATCAGTATCCATCTTCACTTCTTGACTATTATTTCTTGGTGTATTATTATCTCTCCATTATCAATCCATACCCTCTCCAGAACTTCCATTAGAAGCTATTGGTTCTAGATCATTTATATTTTCTGACCTTCTTCCTTTTCTTTTTCGTATCCTTTTGGCTGCTGCTGAAACTATTCCTTAACTCAGTCTTCCAGGTCACTCTTTATTTCTCCTTATGCATTTATTTGGCTTTTTAGTCCATCTGTTGATAATTTTACCTCCATTAAATATATTTTTCACTCTAAGAAGTTAGTGAATGATGTGTTTTGTTTTTTAAAAGGTTCTCTCTGAATTTGTTACCCTTTTTAAAAAAAAAGCTTCTTCTGAGTGCTTTATTAATTTTTGTCTTCAGATACAAATTTTGCCATTGGTCATGTTTGTTGCTCTTTCAATATCAGATAATTTTCCTGAATTTCCTCCAATATTGGATGATTGGTGATTTTGTGTTTATCTCAGTAATTAAAATTTCCTGTTAAATTATCCGTGGTCTCTAGCTTTGTGGCCTTAGCTGGTGTTACTGTTTTGAATGAACTGTGTATGATGAGACTTGCCAAGGGTGCATGAGTGGTTGGGTGAACACCTGGCATTCTGTGCTTGAGCACCCATTTGTCTTGGCACTAGACGTACTGTCTAGCTTCTTTGATCCCAGCTTCCATCTGCAAACAGACACCTCTCACTGCTGTTGCCTGGTCCCCGAGGAAGAGCAGGAATGAGGCACAAAATTTTATCTGCCTGGAGTGCCTCAACTTAGCATCCGATTCATTGCTTCTGGGTTATGTTCAGGTTCTGACTTTGATTATCTCAATGCAGGGGACAGTTATAATGCCATTTCCAATTTTTTATGCTGGAATGCTCCTTCACAGAGTCTCCTATCCTGCCATGCACACACACCTAGTTTTTTAAGCAGTGCCAAAGAAATGTAAAAAGGAATGAGAAGTTATTTCAAATAGTTGTGGAAAACAGAAGATTGCTCTGTGTGTTTATTTGGAAATCATGAAACTGGAAACTTTTTAGTTTAGTTGTAAATTTTTTAAATTAACATATAATGCATGATTTGCATCAAGGGTACAGGTTTGTGAATCATCAGTCTTACACAATTCACAGCACTCACCATAGTACATACCCTTCCCGATGTCTATCCCCCAGCCACCCCATCCCTCCCACCCCATCCCTGGCAACCCTTCGTTTTTTTCCTGAGATTAAGAGTCGCTTATGGTTTGTCTCTCTCCCTGGTCCCATCTTGTTTCATTTTTTTTAATTTGATTCTCTTTATTGCAATATTTGCTTTATTGTTTATCCTCAAGGAATGTATTATATTACAAACATTTTTAAAATATTTGCTGATGAGGGTGTATTTCAATATAATTGATTTCTCTCAAAATCTTACACATTTTACTTCAGGCAGTTATGCATGTTTTTTTCAGAAAGGGGTCTACAGGTGCTACCTGAATGCCAGAGGGCCCATCACACAGGTGAATGGGATCCCTGCGCAGTGCCCCTTGGTGAGCCATAGTTGTGTACCTTGGCCTATCTGGATCTGTCTAGAGTGGAGACTTTCTATACTAGAGAGGGCTCCTGGACCCTTATCCCCACACGGGCCACTACTCCTCTGTTCCCATGACATCCTATCTCACCCCCACTGCTGCACCTAAAACAAAATGTTCAATCCTGTCTATTACATCAGAAGAGACCACCTGTGTCTTCATCTTGTCTGTCTGAAATGTTATAGGTGAGGTCTTTTCGGATAGTTACCAATCTACCTTGTTTGTCTGAAATGTTATAGATGAAATATTTTCATGAAAGTTACCAAACTTCAAAGGAGAAATAACCATAGTGCTACCAGTGGTGACCTCAAGAAGATTTAAGCTCCCTGGTCAGTTTCCTAAAAAACACTGACCATGAAAGCCCTTAGCGGCAACCCATTCAAGACTCCGTAGTCTCGTTGTTCTTTAACTAGGGTCCAAGGATCCCTGGGGTTCTCTGAGACCTTTTCAGGGATTCACAATATATTCCTTTATTTAATCCACTTAGAATTTGTTTTAAAACATGCTGTGAGGAGGGAAACCATATTCATTCCAAATGGGTACCCATTTTTTTCTGGCGTGTTTTATTGCATCCCATATTCTGTTCCCAGTGATTTGCAGTGTCTGTTTTGTCATGTGTCAAGTGTCCATTTAACTGTGGCTCTGCTTCGGTGCTCTTTGTTCTGTTCTCAGTCAACATGCTAATTATACAGTGCCTCCATTATTCTAACTGTATAATGAATCTGGATGTCTGAATGAGTAAGTCTACTCTCATCCCAGCCTGGTTTTTCTTTCCCAGGAGTGTCTGTCTATTCTTGGCCTGATATATGTAAAAATTTTGACATGGCTTCTCAAATTTCATAAAAGTTTCAAATGATTGGAATTAGATTAAAACTATGTAAAGAGAAATACATCATTATAGGCTTACAGCCCATGAATATTGTATCATTTCCTTTATTATATCTTCCAGAAATGTTGTTTGTTTGGTAGAGTCTGCTAATATAGTACTCTAAAAAAGTTTTTCACATCTATAGTTTCTTTAGTATAGGTGACATATATTTGGTTACAGTTGTAAATGATGTCTTTATTATATTCTCTAAGAATTTGCTAGTATATGGAAGTGAAGTTAAGTTGCTAAACTACTGTCTTTCTGTGTTGTCCCCAGTACTTACCCAATTTTCTTAATTGGTCTTGCTCTGTATTTAGCGTTTTCTAGTATACTATGCAACTTTCTTACTTATTTTGTTTTTTTTTATGTTTTCCTTCACCAGAATGCCAGCTACATGAGGGTAGGGATTTTGTCTCTTTCTTACCCTATCTTTAGTGTTGAGAAAGAATAGTGTTATGCTTATGTTAGATGTTTGGTAAATGTTATTTGAATGAATGGATAAATTCTTATTAATTCTGATAATCATAGATATTTGGGGGTTCATTCTGTGCAGGTCAATCATATTATGGGAATATAAGACCATTTAATTTCTTGTTTCACTCCGTGTCTTTTTTCTTCAGTTGCTCAGGTTATTTCCCCTCATGTAACAGTGGATAGAATTACTGATATTGGTGATAGCGGTGTTCTTGCTACAGATTTTAAAAGTAAAACTTGGAATATTTCTCGTGTGTGTGTGTGTACACATATACATGTGTTTTTTATGAGGGGAGATTTTTTTCTCACATTACAAAAAGGTTTCTTTTACTTCTTAACTTTAAAAATAGAAAAATAACAGGGGATTAGATGATTTGAGATATTTTCTCTGTATCTAATGATAAGATCATATGGGTTTTTCCATATCCAATTAATTAGTCTGGTGAGGTGGGCTAATAGTTCTTAATATTAAACTGACCTCCCATTCCTGGGTGAGCCCAACATGGCCTTGCCTTGGTTTACCTGGGGCAAACCTGACCTGTAATACTTGGTGTTGCATTATTCTCTTATGTTGGACTATTTTGTTTGCTGGTCTTTTTTTAAAAAAAATGATTTTCATATTTATGGTCATGAGTAAGATTAGTCTTTAATTTTTTTATTTCTTGTAATATCCTTTTCTGGTTTTGGTGTGAAGATTATGCTAACTTCATAAAAAGATTTGGAATGAATTATTTGTTTCCTGTTCTTGAGAAAGTTTGTGTAACATTATATTCAGTTTGTTCACTGTTTTGTAGAATGCGTCTGTAAAATTGTCTTAGCCCAGGCACACTTGCATGAAAATTGTTATTTTTAAATTTTAATTATTTAATTTTAAATAGTTTTAAATTTTTTGAGTTGAGTGCCACAGTTCCTCCCCCCCCCCCCCAGGAAGTCTTCCATTTATGTTCTGAAATTCACTGGGATAAAGTTCACAATTTTTATTACTGCATTTAAATCCCTGACCCATCTGTGGTTATGTCACATTTTCATTCCTAATATTATGTATTTGTTTTTCTTCTTTGCTCTTGCTGGATCATTTGTGAATTTTACATCTTTTAAAAGAATCAATATTAATTGAACTTGATTCAGTTTCCCTTTTCTTACTGAATCTTTTTTTTCTCTATTAGTTATTCCTAAATTCCAAACATATGGATGTTTTTCTATTTACTTTTTTAGTTATTGATTTCTAACATTGAACTCAGAGAATAAGGTCTATGTAATATATATTGCTTAAAGTTTATTGAACTGTCTGTTATATGGCCTGATGTATTCATTTGTTTTCTCATGTAGCATTAGTTCTATACCTGTCTATTAAATCAGCTGTTAATGATGGCATTCAGTTCTTTTATAGCCTTACTCTGTTTTATTGAAGCATAATTGACATACAATATCCTGTTACTTTCAGGTGTATATCATAGTGATTTGATATTTTTATACGTTCTGAGATGATCTCCATGATAAGTGTAGTTGCCATCTGTCACCATACAAAGTTATTAAAATATTATTGACTCTATTCCCTGGCTTGTTCACTACATCTCCATGACTACTTTATAACTGGAAGTTTGTACCTGTTACTCCCTTTCCCTATTTCCCTCACCACCCAAGCCTTCCTTACTCTAGTAACCAGTAGTTTGTCTCCTCTACCTGTGATTCTATTTCTATTTTGTTTTGTTTGTCTGATTGTTTCATTTTTTAGATTCTACCTATAAGTGAAATCATATGTGTTTTTCTCTGTTGGATTCATTTCACTTAGCATAATACCCAGAAGGTCCATCCATGCTGTTCCAAATGACAAGATTTTATTCTTTTTGATGCCTAAGTAATGTTCCACTATATAAATGTACCACATCTTCTTCATCCATACATCCATAGATGGACATTTAGGTTGTTTCCATATTTCAGGTATGTAAATAATGCTGCAGTGAATATAGGAGTGCATATGTCTGAATTGTTTTCATTTTTTTCAGATAAATATCAGAAGTGGAATTGTTGGATCTTATGGTACTTCAAGTTTTTATTTTTTGAGGACCCTTCATGTTTTAAACAGTGACTATACCAATTGCCCACCAACAGTGTATGAGGGTTCCCTTTTCTGGACATCTCCTCCAAGACTTGTGGGTATTTTTAAAATCATTTTGATAATATTCAGTTTTATAGGTATGAGGTGATACATCATTGTAGTTTTGATTTACAAACTGATGAATGATGCTGACTATCTTTTCATGTGCCTATTGTTTTTTGTTAGGTCTTCTTTAAAAAATATGTTAAATATTAAAGTCTTTTGCCCATTTTTATTTTAATTTTTTATTTTTTTAAAGATTTATTTGAGGGAGATAGCATGAGCGGGAGGAGGGGCAGAAGGAGGAGACAAGCAGACTCTCCACTGAGCCCAAGTCCAACATGGGGCTTGATCCCAGGACCTTGAGATCAGGACTTGAGCCAAAATCAAGAGTTAAACATTTAACCAACTGAGCCACCCAGGTGCCCCTTGCCCATTTGAAAAAAAAAAAAAAAAGATTTATTTATTTGAGAGAGAGAGATCGCACTCATGGTGGGAGGGGCAGTAGGAGGGGAGGAAAAGAGAGAGAGAGAGAGAGAGAGAGAGAGAGAGAGAATCCTCAAGCTGGCTCCCTGATGAGTATGGATGCTGACTTGGGGCCTGATCCCAGGACCTTGGGATCATGATCTGATCCAAAACCAAGAGTCAGGTGCTTAACTGACTGAACCACTCATTTGTCCCTCTTTTGCCTATTTTTGCACCAGGAATTGTGTTTTTTTTATATTGTTCTGTACATTTTTATATATTCTGGATATAAATTCCTTATCAGATATAGCATATAGAACTATCTTTTCCAGTTTATCAGATTGTCTTTTCATTTTGCTTGCTTCTCTCACTGTGCTAAAGCTTTTTAGTTTGATGTAATTCCATTTGTTTATTTTAGCTTTTGTTGCCCTTGTCTTAGGAGACTGGTTCAAGAAAGCTCTGACAGCTGAGAGCAGTGTCAAAGAATGTGCTACCTAGGTTTTCCTTCTAGGATTTTTATGGTTTCTGGTCTTATATTCAATGTTTAGTCCATTTTGAATTTATTTTTGTGTATGACATCAGATAGTTACCCAGTTTCATTCTTTTGCATGTAACTATCCAGATTTCCCAACACTATTTATTGGAGAAACTTTATTTTCCTCCAGTGTGTGTATTCTTGTCTCCTTTATCATAAATTAATTGATTATATATGCATAAGTCTACTTCTAGGCTCTCTATTTTATTCAGTTGATCTATGTGTCTGTTTTCATGTCAGTACCATATTGTTTTGATTACTACAACTTTGTATTATAGGTTAAAATTAGGGAGCATGATACTTCCAACTTTTTTCTTTTTTTTTCCTCAAGATTTCTTTGGCTCTTTAAGGTCTGCTGTGGTCTGATAAAAATTTCAGGATTCTTTATTCTAGGTCTGTGAAAAATGGCTTGGTATTTTGGGGGGATTACACTCAATCTGTAGATAGCTTTGGGTAGTGTGGACATTTTTGCCATATTATTTCATCCTATCCAGGAGCATTGTATATGTTTCCATTTATTTGTGTCATCTTCAGTTTTTTCATTAGTATCTTATAGCTTTCAGAGTATAGGTCTTTTTCCTCCGTGGTTAAACTTATTCCTACATATTTTATTCATCTTAATGCGATTATAAATGGAACTGCTTACTGACTTTGTCTTTCTGATAGCTCCTTATTAGTGTACCAAAATGCAACTGATATTTATGTCAATCTTATATTTTGTAACTGTACCGATTTGTTAATTCAGTATTTTTTGGTGGAGTCTTTAGGGTTTCCTATATATAACGTCATATCATCTGCAAATGATGACAGTTTAGTTTCTTCCTTTCCAACTTGGAGGCCTTTTATTCTTTTTCTTGCCTGATTGACATGTCTAAGTCTTCTAATACTATGCTGAAGTGGTGAGAGTGGGTATCTTTGTCTTTTCCTGATCTTAGAGAAAAATCTTAACAGCTCTTCACCATAGAGTATGATATTAGTTGTGGGATTGTCATATATGGCCTGTAATGTGTTGAGGTACATTCTTCTATACCTAATTTGTTGAGAGTTTTTATTACAAATGGATGTTGAATTTTGTTGAATGCATTTTCTGCATCTATTAATGTGATCATATGATTTTTATCATTTTTTGATAATATGGTATATCATGTTGTTTGATTTGCAGATATTGAACCAGTCTATCATTCCTGGTGTAAACCCCACTTTACTGTGGCATAAGGTCCTTTCAATGTGTTGTTGAATTCAGTTTGCTAATATTTTGTTATGGATTTTTACATCTATGTTCATCAGGGATATTGACCTATAATTTTTGTTTTTTGTGACATTCTTGCCTGCTTTTAGTATCAGAATAATGCTGGCCTCATAAAATGAGTTTGGAACTATTCCTTCCTCTTCAATTTTTTGGACTAATTTGAGAAGGATAGGTACTATACCTTTTTTTTTTTAAAGATTGTATTTATTTATTCGAGAGAAGGAGAGTGAGTACAAGTGGGAGGAGAGGTAGAGGAAGAAGAAGAAGCAGACTCCCTGTTGAGCCAGGAGTCCAATATGGGGCTCTATCCCAGGACCCTGAGATCATGACCTGAACTCAAGGCAGAACTGAACCACCCAGGCACCCTGGAACTAACTATTCTTTAAATAATTTTTGGAATTCACCTGTGAAGCAGTCTGGTCCTAGACTGGTTTGGGGGATTTTTATAGTTACTGACTTAATTTCATTACCTCTAATCAATCTACTCAGAATTTCTAATTCTTTGTGATTTCCTGGAAGGTTGTGTTTATAGGAATTTATCCATTGTTTTCTTTTTTTCCAATTTCTTGGTATATAATTGTTGGCAATGGTCTCTTTTGATCGTTTGTATTTCTGTAATGTCAGTTGTAAATTCTCCCCTTTAGTTTGTTACTTATTTAGACTTCTTTTTTCTAGATGGGGCTGGCAAGAAGTTATTCAATTTTGTTGATGTTTTCAATGATCCAACTTTCAGTTTCATTGATTTTTTTTTTTTTTCGGTCTCTAGTTCATTACTTTCTGTTCTGATCAGTATTCCTTCTTTCAACTTTGCGCTTTGTTTGTTCTTTTTCTCATTCTTTTAAGTGTAAAGTTATGTAGTTTATTTGGTAGTTTTGTTCCTCTGTTTATTGAACTCGGCCTGTATCACTTTGAACTTCCCTTTTAGAACTGCTTTTGCTGCATCTCATAGATACTGGAAAATTGTATTTCCATCTCAGTTTGTCTCATGGTATTTTTTAATTTTCTCTTTGATCTCTTCATTGACCTATTCGGTAGCATTTTACTTTCCACATGTTTGTGGGTTATTTTTTTTTTCAGTTTTTTTCTTAACACTGATGGCTAGTTTCATACATTGTAGTCAGAAAAAATGCTTGATGTGATTTTATTCTTGTCAAAATTATTGAGACTTGTTTTATGGCACAACATCATCTATTTTGGAGAGTGTTCTGTGTGCACTTGAAAAGAAGTATGTTCTGCTTTGGGATGAAATGTTCTCTATCTGTCTATTAAGTTCATCTGGTCTAATAAGTCATTTAATAACAGTGTTTCCTTGTTCTTATTCTCCCTCCATGACTTATCCATTGATGTAAGTAGGTCATTAAAGTCCCCGATGTTATTATCACTGTCATTTTCTCCCTTTATTTCTGTTATTATTTCCTTTATTTGTTCAAGTGCTTCTATGTTGAATTTATAAATATTTATGAAAAGTGTATCCTCTTCTTGGGTTGGCTTTTTTAACATTATGTAATGCCCTTCCTTGTGTCTTGTTAAAATCTTGGTTTTAAAGTCTATTTTTTCTGATTGAAATATTGCTACTCCAGCTTTCTTTTTGTTTCCATTTGCATGGAATATCATTTTCCATCACTTTACTTTCAGGATGTGTGTGTCTTTATATCTAAAATGAGTCTCTTAAGGCAACATATAGGCAGGTCTTGGTTTTTTGTTTGTTTGTTTTTAACCTATTCAGCCACCCTTTGTCTTTTGATTGGAGAATTCACTGCATTTACATTTAAATTAATTATTGGTAAGTATATTAGTAAGTATTCTTTTTTTAAATTGTTGTTAATTTTTATTTTTTCCATAACCCAGCCACGGTACCCCTCCCCTCCACCCCCCAGCAACCATCAGTTTGTTTCCTGAGATTGAGTCTCTTATGGTTTGTCTCCTTCCCTGGTCTCACCTTGTTTCATTTTTTCCTTCCCTACTCCCCACAACACCCTGCCCTCCTCTCAAATTCCTCATATCAGAGATCATATGATGATTGTCTTTCTCTGATTGACTTATTTCACTCAGCATAATCCCCTCCATTTCCATCCATGTCATTGCAAATGGCAGGATTTCATTCTTTGTGATGGCTGCACAGTATTCCAGTGTGTGTGTGTGTGTGTACGTACACACACACCACCTCTTCTTTATCCATTCATCTGTTAATGAACATCTAGGCTCTTTCCATAGTTTGGCTGTTGTGGACATTGCTGCTATAAACATTCAGATACACATGCCCCTTCAGATCATTACATTTGTATCTTTAGGGTAACTACCCAATAGTGCAGTGGCTGGGTCATAGGGTAGCTCTATTTTCAGCTTCTTGAGGAACCTCCATACTGTTTTCCAGAGTGGCTGCACCAGCTTGCATTCCCACCGATAATGTAGGAGGGTTCCCCTTTTCCCGCATCCTCAGCAACATCTGTCATTTCCTGACTTGTTAATTTTAGCCATTCTGACTGGTGTGAAGTAGTATCTCACTGTGGTTTTGATTTGTATTTTCCTGATGCTGAGGGATGTTAAGCACCTTTTCATGTGTCTGTGGGCCATTTGCATGTCTTCTTTGGAGAAATGTCTGATCACATCTTCTGCCCACTTCTTGATTGGATTATTTGTTCTTTGGGTGTTGAGTTTGATAAGCTCTTTACAGATTTTGGATACTAGCCCTTTATCTGTTATGTCATTTGCAAATATCTTCTCCCATTCTGTCAGTTGCCTTTTGGTTTTGTTCACTGTTTCTTTTGCTGTGCAAAAGCTTTTGATCTTGATGGAGTCCCAGTAGTTCATTTTTGCCCTTGCTCCCCTTGCCTTTGGCGATGTTTCTAAGAAGTTGCTACGGCTCAGGTTGAAGAGGTTGCTGCCTGTGTTCTCCTCAAGGATTTTGATGGATTCCTGTCTCACACTGAGGTCTTTCATCCATTTTGAGTCTATTTTTGTGTGTGGTGTAAGGGAGTGGTCCAGTTTCATTCTCCTGCATGTGGCTGTCCAGTTTTCCCAACACCATTTGTTGAAAAGACTGCCTTTTTCCATTGAACATTCTTTCCTGCTTTGTTGAAGATGACTTGACCATCAAGTTGAGAATCCATTTCTACCTTTTTCTTTTGGAGAGGGAGAAAGAGGGAAAGGAGAAAAGGAGAGGGAGAGAAAATCTTACAACCCTGGGCTTGATCTCACAACCCTGGGCTTGATGTCGCCGGGCTTGAATTCGCAGTCCTGAGATCATGACCCAAGCCCAAATCAAGAGTTAAACACTTAACAGACTGAACCACCCAGGTGCCCTGATGTCCTTTTTGTTAATTGTTTTTTGGTTGTTTTGGGGTTTCTCTTTTCTGTCATCTTCTCTGAGTGTTTAGATTTTTTTTTCATGTTATCTTTGGGCTCCCTTGTCTTTATTTTTTTATGTATCATAAGTGTTTGGATTTTGGTTACCATGAGGTTCATATATTTATTGGCCTATACATATGACTTTCTGTTTTAAGCTGGTAGTTGCTTAAGTTTGAAGGCATTGTAAAAGCACTACATTTTTACTCTCCTGCCTGACACACAGTTTATGGTTTTGTTGTATTTTATACCTTTTTATTTTGTGTATCTCTTAACTAGTTATTGTCGTTTTGACTGATTTTACTATTTTAGTCTTTAACCCTCATACTAGCTTTTTAAGTAGCTGATTGTCTTCATTACTTACTTGCCTTTACCAGTGAGATTTTTCTTTCATATATTTTCTTATATCTAGATATGGTATTTCCTATATTAAGAAGACACTTTAACATTTCTTGTAAGGCTGGTACAGTAATGATGAATTCCTTTAGTTTTCACTTGTCTGGGAAGATACTTATTTCTCCTTTAATTCTGAGTGATAGTTTTGTTGGGTAGAGTATTTTTGGTTGTAAGTTTTTCCCTTTTAGCACTTACAATATATCCTGCCGTGCCCTCTGGCCTGCAGAGTTTGTGCCTAAGAATCATCTGATAGCCTAATGCGGTTTTCCTTCTCTGCAGCTATTTGTTTTCTTCTTGCTGCCTTTAAGATTCTTTGTCTTTAACATTGTCATTTTTATTATAGTATGTATTGGTATTGATCTCTTTGAGGTTATTTTGTTAGGGGCTCTCTCTGCTTCCTGGAGTTGGATATGTGCTTCCTTGCCCATGTTAGGGAAGTTTTCAGCCAGTACTTCTTCACACAAGCTTTCAGTCTGTCTTCTTTTTCTGCAATCCCTATAATGTGAATATTATTATACTCGTCCCAAAGGTGCCTTAAACTGTCCTCATTTTTTGAAACTCATTGTTCTTTTTGCTGTTCTGATAAGGTGATATCTACTACTCTATCTTCAAAATTGCTGATCTATTCTTCTGTATCATTTTATCTACTGTTCATCCTTTTAGTGGTTTTCATTTCAGTTCTCATAATCTTCAGTTCTCAATAGTTCCTTCCTATATTCTTTTTTGAAGTTCTCACTGAGTTCCATTCTTCTCCAGAGTTTGCTGATGATCTTTGTGACCATTACTTTGGTCTCTTCCTTAGGTAAAATTATTAATCTCTGTTTCTTTGGAGTTTTTTCTCTGGGATTTTATCTTGTTCTTTTGTTAGGAACACATTTCTCTCTCTCCTCATTTTGCCTTTGTGTTTGCGTCTGTGAATTAAGCAGAAAAGCTCTCCTGGTCTTGAGTGGCCTTGTGTAGGAGCATTCCCTGTGTAGACGCCTGGTGGCTTTGGCAGGTTGGCTGGAGCTGGAGCAGGTGTGGGTTGGAGGTTCCAAGGAGTGTTGCACTAGGACTACCCTGGTGGGGCAGCTGAGACTGGCGTGGGTATGAGCTGTGGGGTGGGGGTGCACTGCATCACGTGGTGCAGGGGCCACCCTCGTTCTGCCCCACCAGAATGGCTGGGTTTGGAGTGGTTGGGGATGGGTAGGGAGGCACCAGGGCCTTCTGGGGGGTGAAGCTTCAATGGGCACTTGTAGGGGTAAGTCTCTGCAGTATGCTGCAGTAGATCTGCCTTGGCAAGATGACTGAAGCTGGCGTGGGCCTGGGCCAGGGGCATTCTTGGGTGTGATACATTGGAGCTACTTTGGCAGAACTTCTCAGCTGGGTATAGGCCAGAGGGTTCCTAGAATGTGGTATGCCAGGATCTCCTTGGTGAGATGTCTGGGTTGGGTTTAGGCAGGTGTGTGGGTGGGTAGGGTCCCTGGGACACACTGCACCTGGGCTTTCTTGGTAGGATAGCTAGATCTGGTGTGAACTAGGAGCCTGGGGTCTGCTGTGGTTGACCTAGCAGGCCAGCCTGAATTACCTAGTCGTTGCTCCTTCTTGCATTATCAAGGTGGATAGGGAACTAAGAAATGATGCTCTAATGCATCTTTGACTTAAGAGAGAGTTTGAGCAGTTCCTTGCACATTTGGTGGACACCCTAGGATTAGTAAATGGATTTCCTTGTCATATTGTCTAGTTGCCTTTTAAACTGCTTCTTTGTCATGCCTTGGCAGGTAAGTCAGTCAGTCTGCATGTCCTTCAATAATATACAATAATGTCCCTTTTTTTTTTTTTTTTTTTTTTTTTTTTTTACACAGAGAGGGAGAGAGATCACAGGTAGGCAGAGAGGCAGGCAGAGAGATGGGGGGGAAGCAGACTCCCAGCTGAGCAGAGATCCCAAAGTGGGGCTCAGTCCCAGGACCCTGAGATCATGGCCTGAGCCGAAGGCAGAGGCTTACCCCTTTGAGCCACCCAGGCGTGCCCCCTCAGTAATATCCTTAACTACAGGTTGGTTCGCTGGGGGTCTGGTTGCCATCACGACCACACCTCCTTCTTTCCTACCTTTCTTTTTTGTTCCCTCTGTTGTTGCACACAAGCTGTTCAAATAGCCCTCAGTTTTTCATCAGGAGGAATTGCTGTATATGTAGGCACAGAGTCAGTGTGTCCATGGGAGGTGGTGAGTTTAGGGTCTTCCTACACTGCCATTTGTACCTTAGCCTTACTCCTTTTTTTTCTTTTTTTAATCCCCATTTGATTTTTCAGAGAGGTGTGTTTTTAAAAATCTCCTGTTATTCGAGGGGAATTTATCAATTTCATTATTTTGCTCTTTAGGGTTTGAAATATTTTAGGTATACCTAAATTTAAAATTTTAAAATTTACCTCTTGAAACCTTTTCTATTTTGTTCACCACTGTATCTCTAGTGTCTATAATGGGGTTTAGCACATAGACTGTAAAAAAAATATTTGCATTGGGGCGCCTGGGTGGCTCAGTTAGTTAAGCGACTGCCTTCGGCTCAGGTCATGATCCCGGAGACCTGGGATTGAGCCTCATATCGGGCTTCCTGCTTGGCCGGAAGCCTGCTTCTCCCTCTCTCAGTCCCTCTGCTTGTGTTCCCTCTCTTGCTGTGTTTCTCTCTGTCAAATAAATAAAATCTTTAAAAAAATATTTGCATGAATAAATTGAATTTTTGATCAATAATTTAAGTGATTCTATAAATCTCAGTGATTTCTTCTGTGTAAACTGTATTTTGTCTGAAAATAACATAGCTATAAGATCTTGGTTTGTATTTGCTTGATAGAATTTTTTAAATCTTTTTTCTAAACTCTTCTGTTTTAGATATGTCCTATATACATCAGGTGCCTGACTCTTAATTTTTAACATCTGACAGGCAGTATTTTAAATAGTTTAGTTCATGTGTACTGACAATGATTACTGATATAATTGGATTCTTTTCTGCTATCTTATTTTTTTCTTTTTATCAATTTCTTTGGATTATATTTTTTTCTTTTTAGTCTCATTCCATACTTTCCCTACAACTAATTTGGTTTTTACGTATTCTGGTACTGTTCACATAGTGAATGTGCAGAAAATTTAAAATTTTTATTTTACAAGTGTAAATTTAGTAAATATGTATTCTCACATAAAACAAAAAACTTGGAATTTTTAAAATCTGATCATTCCAATCTTGACCTGTATGCTTTTGCATTCTAGAATATTAATTCTAAATTAACTTCTGTAGTCCTACAGATAAGAGTATTTTTTAAAAATTTTTATTGTTATGTTAGTCACCATACCTGAATTCAGGTAATTCAAGGTAAATCATTAGTTTTTGATGTAGTGTTCCATGATTCATTGTTTGCATAGAACACACAGTGCTCCATGCAACACATGCCCTCCTAATACCCATCGCTGGGCTCACCCATTCCTCCACCGCCCCTCAAAACCCTAAGTTTCTCAGGGTCCACAGTCTTTCATGGTTCATCTCTCTTCTCCGTTCACCCCCCCTTCACTTTTCCTTTTTTTCCTTCTGTCCTCCATGTTATTCCTTATGTTCCACAAGTAAGTAAAACCATATGATAATTGACTTTCTCTGCTTGGCTCATTTCACTCAGCATAATCTCCTCCAATCCCATCCATGTTGCTACAAAAGTTGGGTATTCATCCTTTCTGATGGAGATGTACTATTCCATTGTATATATGGACCACATCTTCTTTATCCATTTGTCTGTTGAAGGGCATCTCAGCTCTTTCCACAGTTTGGCTCTTTTGCACAGTTAATGTTGTTTCATTATGTTGAAACCTGTGTTTCAACATTTTCTTTGCTTGCACATTTCTTTTTCCATCTCAGATTTTCCTGATGGGTTAATTTTCTTTGTTGCTGAAGCACCATTTAAGAAGTTCTTTCAGTGGTATTCTTTGAGTAATAAACTCTCCATTTTTGTTCATCCAACAATATCTGTATTTTGCATTTGTTCTTGAAATATAGTATTCCTGGGTTTCAGTTCCAGGTTGACTATTATTTTTTTCTCTTGGTGCTTTATAGATATCACTCAATTTTCTTTTCTCTTAAACTGTCACTTTTTATAATGCAGCTGTCATTCTAATTCAGTGGTTTTCAAAGGGTGGCCCCTAGATTGGCAGCATCAATAACACTTTGGAGACTAGTAGAAATATATTTCTTCAACCTTATTCCAGACGTACTGAGTCCAAACTCTGCAGTTGGATCTCAGGAATAGGCATCCGAAAAGTCCCACATGTGATTTTTGATGCATACTAAATTTTGAGAGCTGTTGATCTGTTACTGTTTTGATGGGGAAAGGTAATTCATCTTATATTTATGGTTATTTTGAAAGATTTTTTGTCTTTGTCTTTGTCTTTGGTGTTCTATAGATTATATGAATCTAGAAATCAATTTATTTTCATTTTTTTTAAAGATTTTATTCATTTGATAGAGAGAAACACAGCCAGAGAGGGAACACAAGAGGGGGAGTGAGAGAGGGAGAAGCAGGCTTCCTGCTGAGCAGGGAGCCCAATGTGGGACTTGATCCCTGGTCTCCGAGTCATGACCCGAGCCGAAGGCAGTCACTTAACCAACTGAGCCACCCAGGCGCCCCATATTTTCATTTATTTTGATTAGAGTTCTGGACTTCCTGAATTTAAGGATTCATGGTTCCATTAGTCTTGCAAAATTATACCCCATTATCTCTTTAAATACAGCTTATACCCTTTTTCCTCTGTTAGGTTCTTCTGGAACTTTAATTAGACTTCTGTTGGATCTTCTACTTTATACTCCATGTTTTGAACTATTTTCCCATATCTTACATATCTTTGTTACCTTTATTGTATCTGGGGTCATTTCTTCAGGTGCTTTCCAAAGGACATAGGTATTTGTTTCTGAGAGGCACACTGAGTATGATTTACATCTTGGATTTTTAGATCAGATAGGTAACACAAATTCTGCCCTCAAACCCATATGAATTCAGTTTGTGTTAGAAAGTCTCATGGGAGTGTTTTCTCCTTCTCCTACCCTCTTCCTTCTCCTTCCCTCCATCTTCATCATCCTCCCTGTCTTTTTCCTTCGTTGTCATTCTGCTTCATAGTGAAGCAAGGCCACACTTGTATGTGTATCCTATACCCCCAGTTTCCTGTGTGTGTGCCTGTTGTGTGTTTAAGAAACTCATCCACTCAGGTCATTGCCTTTTGAGGGTCTTGGCTTTCTTAGAGTTTCTGAGCTTAACTTCACCTTGGTGAGGCCTATTTGCCTTCTATCTCTGGTTAAAAGACTGTTAAAACCCAGCTAGAGATCATCAAAAGATCGGCAAAATCTAGCTCTAGTTTGAGCTTAACCTGTGAATTTTTTCTTTTTTTTTTTTTTTTCTTTTCTACCAATTCAGGAATTAATCAGTGATGGCTTGAGGGCCAAGTTGTCTGGAAAGTAAATTAATTTTATTCAGTATTTTGGGAAATTATACTAAGAATGTTTTCTCTGGGTGACTTGTGAGCCCTATCTCAAACGTTGAGATCACTTGAGTTGCTTATTCTAATTCCTCTTATCACTGTCCATGTTCCTCCTTGAATATCCTATACCTAGTTACCCTGCTGGTCTCAGCACTCAGTGGATAGTTTGGAGAATTCATTTGCTCATAGGCTTAAGGAGGTGGGTGATAGGCAGGTTCAGATGCGTTGGGTGACCTGGAGGAGTTTTGTCCAAAAGAACCCAATCCTCACTCTGGCTTCTACAGAGGAACTTAGCCTAAGATAACCTGGTAGCCAAATTTTAGGAGGTGGGCTTTTGGAGTCCATGCCCCCCATTGTCCCTTCTATCTCAGCTCAGAAGGGGCAGGCCGAATTGTGTCACAGAACCACACACAAGACAGGCTGCAGTTCAGAAATGGTAGAGTGGGGGTAACAGTATATTGGGCCTAGAACTAGCAGTTTTAATACCCACAGAGGTGGTCTTATAGTTTGGAAATTCTTTCTGCTGTGGAGGGTGGGGAAGAACACAACTAATAAAGTACAAAGTGATTTTTATTTTTATTTTTTTATTTTTAAGATTTTTATTTATTTGACAGAGAGAAACACAGCTAGAGAGGGAACACAAGCAGCGGGGTGAGAGAGGAAGAAGCAGGCTTCCTGCCAAGCAGGGAGCCAGATGCGGTGCTCGATCCTGGGATCATGACCTGAGCCAAAGGCAGGTGTCTAACGACTGAGCCACCCAGGCGCCCCCAAAATGTTTTTTAAATGTGTGAGTTCACAGTGATTTCCGGGAACCTTGGGACTTTAAGTGAAGGTTCCAGTCCATGACTGGCCCCATCTTACTACTATTTCATAGTTCTTTGAAGGTGAGTTTATTGAGCATCTTTCCTGTACTTATGCATTCAGTAAGTTGCTTAAAAATAGACCTGGTTCTTGCTGTTAGGAGCTTACAGTATATTTAGTTCATTCACCAAGCATGCAGCAGCCAAGAGGCTCCGGGCCGTGCTTTTGAGTGACAATGGAGAAATGACCCCTTCTGATGATTTGAACTGTACGAGATGAGTAGACTATCACCTGTAAGATATTAAGACTAGTGAAATGTAGAGATGGGAAGAAGTGAGAGTATTCCAGAAATAGAGAAAACTACTGCGGCGTTCAAGTATAGTGTGTTGAGGGGAAAAGGCTGAATGTGGAAAAGCAGGTCAGGGCTGATGGTGTTGGTACATTGAAGGGAAGTTGTGGAGGCTAACTATTATTCATGAAGCATTGGGAACCACAAGCTCTTGACCAAAAATGGTCCAGGATGTTTTTCTTTTAACAGAGGTGGTTAACTGAACCCATAGACAGGCCAGATATTTTATTTTAGGGTAGGATGATTTCATGTTGTCCCTAGAATTCTCCTCAGAGTTGATTGGTACAGTTGGTTCACATGAGGAGGGACCATCTTGTGGCAGCAGCAGATGGCTGTCTCCCTTGGCCGGCGGGCTGTGGCAGTACATGTTATCATTACACTAAATGTGATTCTGGAAAATGGCTTCACTGCTGTTGGTTAATATTAGTCAGATCCTAAATCCTGGCTTGGTGCTCATCCAAAGTGCTTAGATCCTTTGTTGGGGAACTATTTGTTAAAGTATAAAACGACTCGGGAATTACTCTGCACAAAATGTCAAGTGGCAGAATAAATAACCATTCCCTCATTAATCCCTACGGGCAGCATCTGTTTGAGCGCCTGGCTTTTCCATAATGAAAATATGGCTGCCCTGAATATATATTTGCACTACTGAGACTGAACAGTGAAATGAAATGAATTCTTTACTCAGCCACAAGTGAAATACGGCCGTCGTGGTGAATGAGGCCCCGTGTGCTGCGAGGTTGAGACCCGGAGTCCAGGACACCACGGGACACCACGGGGCGGCTGAGATTCAGTGCGCAAGGGCAGGGCCACTGGGGATGAAAGTGTGAAGCAGTCCCAAGCAAAATTCATCTTCATCTACCCTATTTAAAGACAAAGCTGTGCCACACAGCACAGCTGGGTGTTTAAGGAACGCGTGAGGCTTGGTTGTCCTCAAAGCCCGGAAATTAAAAGCCCCAGGGTGAAGATTTGCTGTGTGCAAGTGGCGGTGCACGGGAGTTGCTGCGAGGACAGGATCCATGGCCTCAGAGACCTGCCCGCTCAGCCATTTGTTTCCCAGGTGCGAAAGCTGAGGCCCAGAAATGAAGAGAGCCACCTGAGGCATCACAAAGAGCCAGCAAAATTCTTCATTCATAGTGGCCTGCATTCAGACTAGCCTGTCCGCTTCCCGCCGAGCCCAGGCATGTCTGGCCTCTGTTCTCCCATGGAAACCATGACTTTGAGATCAAGGTCTGATCTCATCGTCAGACAGTGCTTTGAACCTGGTAGTTATTACATAGTGCCAATTCTCCCAAGGTCCAGAGCATCCATTTTTGTGTGTGGGTATGTGGTTCCCTCTTATTTTTATTTACCTGTCTTCATTTCATTTTTGTAATCAGAGCACAGTCCCACAGGACAACTGTTGTGAACTTGGGCTTTGGAGAGAGCCCATCCTGAGTGCAAATCCTCACTCTGCCATTTGCTAGCTGTGTCGCTTTAGACGAGATGCTTAACCTCTCTGTGAAATAGGAAGAGTCATTATCTCCCTACAGAACGGTTGCGAGGCTGTGAGGCTTGTATGAGATAATGCAGAGGTAGGTAAGCAGCTCCCGTACCGGTCACCCCGTCACAAGGCTGAACTGCAACCATCTAAGACATTACCATGTTTCCAGCTCCATGTTAGAGCAGTATATAGCTCTTCCTGACTTGCCAAGATGATGCCGGTCAGTGTTCTCAGTGGGAAAAGAACGTGAACTACTGAGGAGACTTGGGTTGATGACCTATTAAGTTGGGTTTTGGAAACAAGCACAGATGGCCAGGGCCTAAGGAAAATCTGCTGAGAGCTCAGCTCCAAAAACCAGAGAAACAGTGTTGCTCAGGTCTCTATTCTAAGAACTGACCAGAATTTCCAGGAGAACTGTCTTAGATTTTAATTAGGTGCATTGTTTCTTTTGCCAGAATGTGATTGGTACTAGAGGTTTTAAAAATGAAGTTGAGTTTTTTATGATTAGAGTTCAAATTTGTGAAAAACAGCAAGAAGAAAACACTTTGTATAATCATGTGGTCCCTGAGTCTTTTTAAAAAGAGAGGAAGAAAAGCTTGAATAGAATAGTAAAATGAACAGGAATGTCAGGAAAAGAGGATAGTCTTCTGATTTTGGAGAGCAAGGGTTATTAACTATTGAGTGTCTCCAGACCCATGGTTGAGAAAATTGGCAGATGCATTATTTGGCATCCAGTTTGCCCTCGGAATTTCTAGTCCTCAAACTTGTGAGCGGTAGAACCCGGTGACATGATGGATTGGTGATCAGTGGTCCTATACAAAGCCACATGTTACAGGATTCCGTTTCTATGAAATATGCAAAAGAGACAAATAGATTTTCAGAGACAGAAAGCAGTTTGGTGATTGCATGGGCTCAGGATGGCAAAGGAAAAGAAACTATGGCTGGGCATTCACTTTGATGTTAGTGCCCCCAAATTAGCTATGATGGGGTTGACAGCTCTATAAATTTAATGAAAAGTACACTTAAAATGGATAAATTCTATGCTAAGTAAATTATACCCCAATAAAGCTGTTAAAAAATCAGGCTGTATGAATTGATGGAAAAATTCAGCCTTTGTGAAGGTATTGATCAACTGTCATCCTTTCTATGAGATATTTTCTGTTTTCTTTTTTTTTATTTAAAACCTTTCCAGGTGGAATTAACTCATCACTCTTTTTTTGGTTCCCATTACCATTTGCTTGTATTCAGTATTCATCTAACAGACTGTAAGTGGTGACTATTGGGCAGTGAAGAATGAGAGGATAGGACATCTCCTGCTTTATTTTTTTACTGTAGTAAGAAATTTACATAACATAAAATTTAGTGTTGTGACCATTTTTAAATATATAGTTGTTTTAAGTTGTGTTGTACAATGATCTGTTCAAATCTCTGGTTGCAATTTTTGGGGTGTATACCTAGGAGTGAAATTGCTGGAGCATGTGGTAATGCTGTGGTTGTTTCGGGGAACCATCTTCCACAGTGGCTGCAACATTTTACATCCCCGCTTTCCAGTTTCTTCCCTTTTTGGCCAACATGTATTGTTAGTAGTTTTTTTTAATATATATATATAATGGCCATCCTTAGTGTTTTGAAGTGATATGTCGTTGTGGTTTTGACTCGCATTTCCCTAACGACTCGTGATGTTGAACACATTTGCACATGCTTATGAGTCATTTGTATATTATTCTTTGGGGAAATGCCTGTTCAAGTCCTTTGCCCATTTTATAATTGGGTTCTTTGTTATCTCATTGCTGAACAGTAGGTGTTCTTCATATCTTTTGGATATTAATCCCTGACCAGATATATGATTGTGAATATTTTTCCCCTTCCATGGGTTGCCTTTTCACTGTGTTGATGGTAATATCACTTGGTGCACAAAAGTGCTGAGTTTTGATGAAGTTCTTTTTATCTATTTTTTCTCGTTTTCAGTATCTTACAGCATTTTGAAGAAATTGTTGCTAAATCCAGTGCCCTGAAACTTTCCTCTTCTGTTTTCTCTTGAGAGTTTCATGAGTTTAGCTCTTATATTTAGGTTTTTTTAATCTGTTTTGAGATATTATTTGTATATAGTATAAGGAAAAGACCCAATTTTATTCTTTAGCAAGTGGATATCCAATTTTCCCATCAACATTTGTTTAAAAGACTGTTCTTTGCCCATTCAGTACTGTTCTCTACCCACTGAATATTATTGGTATCCTCAGAGAAAATCATTTAATCATATATGCAAAGGTTTATTTTTGCGCTTTGTATTCTCTTCTGTTTGCCTGTATATCACATTATTTTTATTACCATGACATTGTAATACGTTTTTAAACAGGGAAGTATAAATCCAGCTTATTTCTTTTTCAAGATTGTTTTGGCTATTCAGAATCTTCTAAGAGTCCTGTAAACTTGGGGATATATTTATCCATTTCTGAAAAAAAAAAATACAACCCCACCATCTTTGGAATTTTGGGTATGGATTGTTTTGAAATCTGTAGGTCATTTTGGTTAACAGTGACATCTTAACTATGTTAAGCCTTCTAACCGATAACACTGAATGTTTTTTCCTCTTCTTATGTCTTCTTTATTTTTTTAATTTTTTATTTTTTTCAATGTTCCAAGATACATTGTTTATGCCCCACACCCAGTGCTCCATGCAATTCACACCCTCAATACCCACCACCAGGCTCACCCATCCCCCCACCCTCTCCCCTCCAAAACCCTCAGTTCCTTTCTCAAAGTCCAAAGTTTCTCATGCTTTCTCTCCCTCTCTAATTTACCCCAGTTCACATTTCCTTTCCTTCTCCCACTGTCCTCCATGTTACTCCTTGTGCTCCATAAGTAAGTGAAACCATATGATACTTGACTTTCTCTGCTTGGCTTATTTCATTCAGCTTAATCTCCTCCAGTCCTGTCCATGTTGCTACAAAAGTTGGTATTCATCCTTATGTCTTCTTTAATGTCTTTTGGCAATGTTTTGTAGCTTTCACTGTGCAAGTCTTTGTTTCTTGGATAAGTTGACTCCTAAGTATTCTTTTTGATGCTGTTGTTGATGAAATTGTTAATTTCCTTTTCAAATTGTTCATTCTTAGTTTTGTGGGTTGATTTTGTATTCTACAGTTTCCTTGAATTATTTTATCTTGAATTCTTCGTATGGATATTCTGAGGTTTTCTGCATTTAAGATCATGTGATCAGCAAACAGAATTTTACTTCTTTCTTTCCTATTTCATTGTCTTTAGTTAATTTTCCTTGCTTAATTGCTCTGGTTAGTGCTTCTAATACTGTGTTGAAAAGGATTGGTGAAAGTGGACATCCTTACCTTGTTGGTGATCATAAGCTAAAAGTTTGTCTTTTATCATTGAGTCTGATGTTAGCTGTGGGATTTTCATATATGGATTTGATTATGTTGAGGTAATTTCCTTCTAGTCTTAGTTTATAGACTGTGTTTATCTTAAAAAAAAAAGGGGTTAAATTTCATTGAAAATTTCCCTGCATCATTTGAAATGATCATGTGATTGTTTTCCTTCATTCTGTTAATGTGGTACATTATGTTGATTGATTTTTATATGGTGGAACATCTTGGATCTAAGGGATAAATTGGTTGTGGCTTATTAATCTTTAATATGTTTCTGAATTTGGTTTGCTAATATTCTTTTGAGGATTTTTACATCAATAGCTGTAAGGTATTTTGGTCTGTAGTTTTCTTGTAATGTCTTTGGCTTTGGTATCATGGTAGTTCTTGCCTCAGAGTGAGTTAAGAAGTGTTCCCCTCCTCTTCAGTGTTTTGGGAAGAATTTGAGAAGGACAGACGGTAACTTTTCCCTAAGTGTTTGGTGAAATTTACCAGTGCACCAATGCGATCCAGAGCTTTTCTCTGTTGCAAGATTTTTTTTTTTTAAGATTTTATTTATTTATTTGACAGAGAAAGACAGCCAGAGAGGGAACACAAGCAGGGGGATTAAGAAAGGGAGAAGCAGGCTTCCCGCCGCCAAGCAGGGAGCCCGATGTGGGACTCCATCCCGGGTCTCCGGGATCATGACCTGAGCCGAAGGCAGTCGCTTGACTGAGCCACCTAGGCGCCCCTGTTGCAAGATTTTTTATTCCTAATCAGTACCCTTACTTGTTAAAGGTTTACTCAGATTTTGTTTCTTGACGATTCAGTCTTGGGAGGTTTTGTTTTTCTAGGAATTTGTCCATTTCACTGAAGTTACTAGATTGTTGGCATACAGTTGTTCACAACTCTCTTATAATACTTTTTTTTCCCCTATAAAATCAGTAGTAATGTTCCCTGCTTTCATTTCTAATTTTAGTAACTGGAGTTTTTTTTCCTTAGCCAATTTAACTAAATTTTCTAGTCAACTGTGTTAATCTTTTTGAAAGTTTTTATTTTTGTTGATAGTCTGTATTTTTTATTCTGTATTTGTCTGTTCTAATCTAATTCATACCAACTGCTAGCTCTGGGTTTATTTTGTTGTTTTTCTAGTTTCTGAGGGTGTAAAGTTAGGTTGTTGATTCAAGAGCTTTAATTTGCACTCTTAGTCCTGCTATCATTGTACCCTGAAGTTTTGGTATGTTTTCATTTTCATTTGTGTCAAGATATTTTCTAATTCCCTTTCTAATTTTTTATTTGATTCTTTGATTATTTAGGAGTGTGTTGTTTAATTTCACATACTTTTTAATTATCTGGTTTTCTTTTTGTTACCAATCTCTATTTTCATTGTATGTAATCAGAAAAGATAGTTTGTAGGATTTCAATCTTTTAAAAGGTATCCAATTTAAGGTCTTCTTAATAAAACTTGTTTTTATATCTTCAAATGTGGTGTCTCCTGGAGCACGTTTATGTGCAAGGGAAGTGTATATTTGCTGCTGTTGCATAAAGTATGCTGTATGTGTCTTTTAGGTCCAGCTGGCTTATGGTGTTGACTACTTATGCATTTGTCTTTTAAATCCTTCAGAAAGTAAAAAATGTTACAGACCAGATTTATAAAACTTATAAAAAATATTTACCCATGTATTTACCTTTGCCAGAGAACTCTCTATCTTCGTATTGTTTGGGGTATTGTCTGGCATTCTTCCATGTCAACCTGAGGGACTCCATTCAACATTTCTTGTAGGACAGGTCTAATGGTAGTAAACCCCTTTTGTTTTCATCTGAGAGTACCTTAATTTCTTCCTCATTTTTGAAGGACATTTTTACCAGTTAAGGAATTCCTGGGTGATATGATTTTATTTTCCTTCCTTTAATACTTTAAATAATTTTATGATACTGCTTTCTGGTCTCTAAAGTTGCTGCTGGAAAATCTGCCGCTAATCTCACTAAGGATCCCTTGTATGTGAGGAGTCCATTTTCTTGTTGCTTTAAGATATTCTCTTTGGCTGTGTTTCTTTTTTCTTTTTCTTTTTCTTTTTTTTTTTAAGATTTTATTTATTTGACAGAGAGAAACACAGCCAGAGAGGGAACACAAGCAGGGGGAGTGAGAGAGGGAGAAACAGGCTTCCCGCCGATGTGGGACTCAATCCCGGGTCTCCAGGATCATGACCTGAGCTGAAGGCAGTCGCTTGACCAACTGAGCCACCCAGGTGCCCCTCTTTTTTAAAAGTTTATTATACTTCCCATTCATTGAGCTTCTTGGATATATAAATCCATGCTTTCCTCAAATTCAGACATTTTCAGCCATTATTTCTTCAAATAATCGCTCTATATTTTTCTCTCTTCTCCTTCTGAGATTACCATATTATGTATATTGCCAGCTTCACAGAGTTCCAGAAATCCCTTAGGCTCTGTTGGCTTTTCTTCATTTGTCTTCTTTCTGTTCGTCAGACTTGATAATTTCAAAAGTTTTATCTTCAAGTTCAGTGATTTTTTTTTTCCCACCTGTTCAGATCTGCTCTAAAATTCTTTCAGTGACATTTTTATATTTAGTTACTATATTTTTCAGGTTCATAGTTCTTTTTAAATTTTTTTAATAACTTTTTTCAGTGTTCCAAGATACATTGTTTATGCCCCACACCCAGTGCTCCATGCAATTTGCACCTTCAATACCCACCACCAGGCTCACCCATCCCCCCACCCCCTCCCTTCCCAAACTCTCAGTTCCTTTCTCAAAGTCCAAAGTTTCTCATGCTTCATCTCCCTCTCTAATTTACCCCAGTTCACATTTCTTTTTCTTCTCCCACTGTCCTCCACGTTACTCCTTGTGCTCCACAGTAAGTGAAACCATATGATGCTTGACTTTCTCTGCTTGGCTTATTTCACTCAGCTTCATCTCCTCCAGTCCTGTCCATGTTGCTACAAAAGTTGGGTGTATTCATCCTTTTGATGGAGGTGTAATATTCCATTGTTATATATGGACCATATCTTCTTTATCCATTCATCTGTCGAAGGGCACCTTGGCTCTTTCTACAGTTTGGTGATTGTGACCATTGCTGCTATGAACTTTGGGGTACATATGGCCCTTCTTTTCACTACATCTGTATTTTTGGGGTAAATGGAGAGGCTTTGGAGAAAGGGGTACCCTCTTATACTATTGGTGGTAATGCAAGTTGGTGCAGCCACTTTGGAAAACAGTGTGGAGATTCCTTAAAAAAATAAAAATAGAGCTACCCCATGACCCTGCAATTGCACTACTGGGCATTTACCCCAAAGATACAAATGTAGTGAAAAGCTCCAGAGTTTGCAATTTTTTTTTTTTAATGTTTTCTTCCTATTCATTTGTCATTTGCCTGATTTTCATAGTCTTTTATTCATGTTTTCTTTTAGCTATCCCAGAATATTTATGAAGTTGTTTTAGATTCTCTGTCCATTAAGTCCATTGCCTTTGCTTCTCCAGGAACAATTTCTGGCACTTTATTTTCTTCCATAGAATGGGCCTTGATGGCTTATGTACCTTGTAATTTTTGTTTTGTTTTGAATGAGGGCATTTGGGAAAAACAAATATCTCTTTCAGTCTTTAAAGACTAGGTTTGTGCCAGTGCAGTCCTTCGCTAATTAACTGGGCACGTTTGAGGTTTGGGATCAGCCAAAAGTGAAAATTTGATGTTTTCTCATGCATCTTGCCTCACTGTATGTCTTTCCAGGGCCTGTGTGTGACTCCCTCTCTCCCATGTACGTAGCAGGTTTTGACTGTCTGAATTTCCTAAAGAGTCTTGTTTCAGCTTTTTTTTTCAAGTCTTAGATGGTTTATTGTCTTTACCCATAATCCCTTGTCCTAGGCGTCTGTGGATCTCTAATCCCTGTGCATCTTTCATGAGCAATGCCTGCTGCTTCTCTCTGTCCGGAATCTGAGTTAGGTAAACCAGAGACCAGTCTTTTTGGCCACCTCTATACAGGTTAGAATATTGCCAAAAAAAGTTTTTTCTTCTCTTTGTGCTTTATGGAATTGGGAACTGGGCTGTTAAGACTATGCTGTACTGGGAAGATAATGGTCTTGGACAAGCAAAAACACCATGAAATGTCCTACTATTTTGAATGTGGTTTTTTGTTAATCAGATATTCACTTGGGTACTGTAGACTTCGAACATTTTATAGAGACTTTAATACTTTATCTCAGTTTTGGGCATTTTAAATGTTTCTGTGGGGGAATGAAGCCTTAGCGTTTCTTTTTCTGCCATTTTGATCTATCTCTTGCTTTTTTCAAATTGCTATTATTAGTTCCATGGGTAGAATTCAGTGATTCTTCATTTGCATGTAGCACTCAGTACTCATTACATCAAGCATGTTCCTTCATGCCTATCCCCCCATTACCCCATCCCCCCCCCACCTCCAGTCCAGTAACCCTCTGTTTGTTCCCTATACTTGAGGGTCTCTTCCGGTTTGCCTCCCCTCTTTTTATCTTTTTCAATTTTTCCTTCCCTTCTCCTAGGATCATCTTTTTATTTCGCTTCTTAAATTCCACATTTGAGTGAAGTCATGTGCTATTTGTCTTTCTTTGGCTGCCTTATTTCACTAGCGTAATGCCATCTAGTTCCATCCACGTCTTTGCAAATGGCAAGATTTCATTCCTTTTTATGGCTAATATTCCTCTGTGTGTGTGTGTGTGTGTGTGTGTGTGTGTGTGTGTGGTGTGTGTGTGTGTCTCTATATACCCCATCTTTTTTGTCCATTCATCTGTCTATAGACATCTGGGCTCTTTACATATTCTGGCTATCATGGACATTGCTACTCTAAATGTTGGGGTGCAGGTACCTCTTCAAATCACAATTTTTGTATCCTCTGGGTAAATACCTAGTAGTGCAGTTGCTGAGTCATAGGGTAGTTCTATTTTTAACTTTTTGTGGAACCTCCATACTGTTTTCCAGAGTGGCTGCACAAGCTTGCATTCCCACCAGCAGTGCAGGAGGTTGTCCTCTGTTGTCCATCTCTTTTCCTCTCTTGATGAGAGTATTGGCTATGACACAATGTTGGAGATACACAGGGTGCCAGAGGAAAAGAGGGATAGTACCTGGTTCTGCTGGGAGCAAATGAGAAAGCTTCCCAGGGGAATAATAATCAAGCTGCGTCCCCTAGGCATTCCAGGTGAAGGAGCTTAAGAAGGGTGGAAGTGCTTAGGAAAAAAATTAGAATTTAGTGAGGAATGCAAGGGGACAAAGAAACGCAAAACAGTTGATTACAAAGGAGCTCATTTCCCAAGTCAAGTAGTTGATACTAGGGCTTGAAAGTGAGGGGACCACCTTAAGAATTAAGTAGGGCAGTGGCATGAACAGATTTTCCTTTAGAATAAACTACTCCGGCTGCAGCAGCTTGCTGGATGGATTGGAGCTGGGTAGGGACCAAGCAGAGTCACTAGTAAAAATACTCCTAGTAAAAATATTGAGGAAGATGATGCTGGTCGGAATCATGACAGTGGTGGTGAAAGAGAGATGAAAAGACATTTAGAAAAAGATGAACAGAGAGATTCTAGTGACATAACACAGGTTGGGAGAGAAGGTCAGAGATGGTGATGCCATTTCTCAAGTCAAGCGGGAGAAATTGTGAAGAGGAAGCTGAGGAACTATTTTTAAATTATTCGACTTCAAAATGACCTAAGACATTATAGTAAATTGGTTTTGTTATTTTTTAAAAATGGTGAAACATGGAGATGAGGCTGATGCCCCTGTTGGCTATAGACCCGATCCCAATCCTACTCTTAGGACTCACTGCTGCTTCCTGGCTGTCCTTTCAGGTCTTGTACTCTACTTCTCCGTACTTACAGTATTTCCTTTCCGCTATCAAATATATTTTTATTTTACATACCCCCAATTTTTTTTCTTCACCCAACTGATAGTGTAGAAGTTTTGCTAATTCTGTGCGTATGAAGTTGCACCATTCTTTTTGACTGTTGCAAAATACTCCAGAATAGAGTCACCCATGGGTGGGTGGGTGTTGAGTTTTGTCCTGATTTGCCTGTTCTATCAGTGATGTGGTAGTGCATGTACATTTCCATATTCTTTGCATGTGAGGTTACCCCTTCTAGTAGTAGTTACTGGGTCCTACGGCATATCGTCTTACTTCAGTAGCTGTTGCCAAACCGCCCTCCCTGTGGGTATTTGGACTGTACAGTGTGCGGGTGCTCTTTGTGCTATGTTGTCAACACTCGGCACTTTTTGGAGTGAAAAATGATAGGTTCTTGTTTTAATTTGTGTTTGGACATCAGTGAGGTTAGGAATGGTTTCCTTGCCATTTCTCTGTCTGCTGTGGATTGCTTGTTTTCATCTTCTCTCCATTAGTCTGTTGGGCTGTCTTTCTCTTAGAGATTTAGGAGCTTAAAAAATATTCGTATCCTAATCCTTCATCTGTTTTATGTCACCAATATCTTCCTTGGTGTCTTGTTTATCTTTTCAGTTTAGGCTGTTACTGATTTTTGGTGGAAAAAAACTACCAGTCCTTTCCTTTAGGGCTCATGTTTGGTAGAACAGCCATGCTGACTCGTGCTGCCGGAGCCGAATTCAAGCTAGGTTTCATTTTATCATTTTCATTTTTTAAGGCTGGAAATTGAGTTATCATTGGGAAATTCAGGTAGAGTTATGGAAATGGCAGGTGATGCCTCAGACCGGACTGGGAGTCGAAACACACACTCAAGCTATAGACTGGGGCTTCTCCGAGGAAAGAAGATGGTTGAAGCCAGTGGCACACATAATACTATGCAGATAAATCAGGTAAAGTCAAAGGGAGGAGGGCCAGAGAAATTATCAAGGAGGTAACTTTATGCAGCAGCAAACATGTTTTATTCACACGACATTCCTAGAACTCAATGTGGTGCCTGCCTACAGTGCCATTCATCAATCCAACATACATTCATTTATAAATCTATAAATCTGCTAACAAATCCATAAAGGCTTGCAGAGTGAATACATTTAAAAATCTTCCTCTTTCCTTGAATCAGTCTGTTCAAGCAAATCTTACAGATGAGTGAGCATTGTGGGAAGGAGCACTGACCTTTTTCCTTATACTGTATTATCATAGCTGGAACTCTGGCTTCCAGTTCTCCTTCATTTGGTCTTGACCTTTAAACGAACTGTGGCAGTTGTGAAGTCCCAGCTGGAGGAGAGGTGTGACAGTTGACCTGCACAGTGGTGCTGATTTGAGATGAATTTGGAGAGTGTCCACAAATGCCAACTTTTCTTTAATGTATCTCGTAATTATTCTGAAGACTTCATAATGGCCATTGTTCTCCTGACATTAGTTATTTTGTGGACCTATGAAACACCTTTCCCTGAACTGTCAGTCTACAAATTGTCTGTAAAATCTACTCCGTGGGGTGAAGGAACAGAATTATTCATAAGACAGTGTCTACCTCAGCTTTTGGTGAAATTACTCACTCAGGGTATAATTAAGTCATAGGCATACTGGCCCGAATGTGGGTAAGACTGGAAGGGAAATAATTCCTGTTCCAATTTGTGTGCTTTCTGATGTTTGACAAGCCTCTGGTATGTTAATCCATGAACTGAGCAAAACTCAGAATCCCCTGTAAAGGAGAACTTTTTTCTTTTTCTTTTTCTTTTCTCTTCTCTTCTCTTCTCTTTTCTTTTCTTTTTTCTCTTCTCTTCTCTTCTCTTCTCTTTCTTTCTCTCTTTCTCTCCTCTCTTTCCTTTCTTTAGGAGAACTGGAGAAGAACTAATGGGAGGGAAAGAATAGGCAGAACTGGAAAAGCTTAAGGTTGTCAAGAGGATGACAGCACTGAAATCTGATAGGTAAAAATGAAGTAACAAAGTGGAAACCTCAAGGAGGTGAAAGCAGCAAACACAGGGGTGGGCACAGGGTGTGCTGAGAGGGGCCAGGATAGGCTGGACCAGCAGCTGGCCTACCTCCTCTAGCACGTGCAGCAGCCTCTGTCTGCCCATGCTGTTTGCCCTCCGGAGACTGAGTGTGGACGTGGCTTGGTGAGATGACAGGCCAGCTGGGAATTAACCAACATTCAGATGTTGCAGACAAATCAAAATTTATTGAGACAGACAGAAATGCACCTACTCAAGACTACAGTTAAGCATTTACTATTAACCAAAGAGTCGTGTTCACATTCCAGAGAAGTCTACGTGGAAAAGCATTCAGAATTTACTAGATTTTTCTACATCACTATTTCATCTATAATAGGGACAACAAAATGACACTCAGGATTTGGTGGGCTCTCTTTACAGTGCTACACATTGAACAGGGACAAACATTAGTGACTCTGAGAAAAAGGTATAAAAAGACCAAAACCACCCACTGTAGAAAGGACTCTTAGATGTTACTGTACAACGTGGTCAAGGTGGGGGAAAGAAAAAATTGTGAATGGCATTCTGGGAAAAGTAGAGGGGCAGACCTGGACAGACACTTAGTCATTCACTGCTGGGCACAGGGAAATGGGTAGGAAAAGGGGGAAACTGGTAACCAAATCTCAGATTGAGTAGTAAGGTATTCCCATGCCTAGAATATCTGTGGAAACAAAGGACATTAATATGGCAGACAACTAACCATGGTGGAAGAAAATTCAGGGATTTAAGGTGGATGCTGAGGCAACAGTATTAAAGAAAAGAACCATGTGTGGAATAAGAATAAAGCTATTTACTAGAGAGTTTGCAGAAATCAGTGAGGATTCAGGTCAATACCTGTCTCAAAAAAGGGAATGAATTATCTTGGTATTGTTTTTGTTTAATCAAGATTTTTATGTATACTTAGTCACTAGCAAAAGGACTCCTTCCCAAAAAGAGGAAATCACAAATTCTACCTCTAAGGATAAGGTAACTAGAAAATCGAATCTTTAGTACTTGTGAAAAGTAGTAAAGCCCTTTAAAAATCGAATGCTGTCACGCCAAAGTAAGGCATGAAAAGTGGTGTTAATGTTGCTCCATTGATTTGGGGTCCCAGTCTTAGGAGGGCTTTTTATTTAAGATTTTAATGAATCAAAACATCATCTTGGAATATCTTTGAAAACAAGCATCTCATTACCTTACTGGGAACTGACTGCTGAGCCCACTCTTCCCCATCGTTAAGTTAATGCTAAGGATCTTTAAGTGTCATCTTAATTTGACACTTGTCATAAGATAATTAGACAAATTAGAATCAGTGGTTCTCTGTTCCTGGAAGTTTTTCTAAGTGAAATCAATTTGTCGCTTTTAATTTGTTCTCTTGTGTGTTTTTCCAAGCTCAGAGGAGATAGTAACCATGGTTTTCTTTGATGGTCTAAACTGAATTTTTTAATAAGTCTTGATTTTTGTATACACTTTGTTATAATTTAGTTGCAATTAAGCACCTGTTTTCTAAATTACCACCTCAGTGTTTTGTTCAAGTGAGGAAAAACAACTGAAAGAGAGGTGATAGCACTGACATCCCAATGCAGACCTTGCCTCCACTCCCTACTTGACTTAGGGTCTTGGTGGTTCCCGTGTCTACCAGACCAAAGAAGTCGATTGTATCATGTATGTTCATTTCCCATCTGAGATTAAGTCTAGGAATGATGCCACTGTGGCCAGTGGTAGGATTGGAAAATGCTGGTTTGAAGGCAGCTTGGTAAAGTACAAAGAAATGGTCCCTCTGAGGTGGGGTGGGGGTGGGTTGGTCAGCTGCTACTATGACCATGTTTTGGCTGAGTATATTTTTTTGCCTGAGTTGATGAGGTTGCCTTGTGGATGGGCTGGAGCTCAGGAGGAATGGAAGATAAACCAGTGTGGGCCACAGAGCCTTGCTGGGGGTGGGGGGGGGGGTTGGCAATGAGGGTCACCAGGTACTTGGAAACCAGGTGGGGCAGGAGCTTAAGGGTTTAAGGTACTGAACTAAATGGGGCTGCTCTGAAGACTAGTCTTTGGTACTTTGATCTGAGCCAGCTTGACAGGGACAGAAATCCTTAAAATGATAGGCTGACCCTACCAAATTTGGAGACAGATTGTAATCATGAGCTTACTTAGGGAAAAGAAACACTGGCTTGCTTCATCAGCCATCTGGTGTGGGGATGGGGGAAGGAGCAGCTCTTAAAAATCCAACCCTAGTTTCCAGGAGCTATGATGAAGTTCCTTTGGGCCTACCTTTGGGATTTTTTTTTTTTTTAAATAAATGATGAGTGGCATATAATCTGTATAGTTTGTGTACCCTCACTGTGATTTGTGGATAGAAATGGGTCCAAAGCAAAACATGAGGTTAAGAATCCTGAATTTTTTTCGGCTAAGGAACACTGTGGTATTGTGTTCTCGGGGAGCCGGGGACGTGTATCTGTACCTTGGGAAAAGCCCTTAAGAACCCGTGGCAGACAGAACTGCTGCAGCCCCGGGGTTGGGAGGCGCAGGGCGGGGGTTTTGAGCTGAAATGAAGAAGATGGCTTGTGAGCTTACCCATGTGGGAGTCTCATGGCTTACTCAAGAAAAGTGATTTAGGCGGACAGAGGCTTATCCAAATCAAAGGGCTTCCGGTAACTGTCCTAATGCATAGGGAAAGGAACCTCCTCAGCCTGCAGGCTACAAGTGCTAACTCTTAGTGCAAAAAAAGGACTTCTGATCCACATTTCTTGTTCCAGAAATTGTGATCCAGGTCTGGACAAGCTGACAAATTTATAATTGTGTTTCAAATGAGTTTCTAGGAGATGCTGAAGTGCTTTCTGTGGTGGTGGTGTGTGTGTCTTGTACACATAGTGTGCTCTGTACATACAGACAGCCTGAGGCCTGTACGGAGAAGCAGCCAGACACCCTTGTTAATAAGGAAAATCAGCTCCCCGAAGGAACTCTTGACAGAATTAAGGCTGTTGTTTGTAGGAAGCCAGATAGAGTGATATGAAAAACTGATTTTTAATTATTAACACGAGGGGCGGTGGGGATAGGGCAGAAGAAAGTACAGTGTGGTGTGTTTTCCACGACATCTACAGGACACAAGAAAAGCACTCAGACACCATAAGGCCGGGAACCATGCTGGAATGACCACTGGTGTGGGTACTTGAAAAGAATCTTGGACGTTTACAAGGTGGGGGCTCCCTGCACTGTCGGAATCCCACATACATCACATGCTCGTTGCAAAACTCTCATGAGAGGGAAGGAGGCTGTAACTCAGCCAGCCGCTCCCCTGTCTTAAAAAAAACCAGAACACAACAACCCTTCTTCCCACACAACTGTATGCAAGACCAGAATGTTCTGGGGGCAAGGAGTGGTCTTCCAAACCTCGGGTCAGGTACGGAGAGCGACAATGGAGAAGAGGCCTTGGTGCTGTGGGGTCTTAGATACAAATGCCAGAGTAGGAAGTGACTCGCAGTTCTGTGCAAACCTCGTGTCCTCTTCCTTGCGGGGACTACCATATGTAGCCCACCTCGTCCTCTTTGTCGTCGTCCTCATCCTCGTCATCCTCTGTCACTGCCCGGGCGTGCACCCTCAGCTTTCCCAGTCTATTCTTTGGTCCCAGCTCCTGTTCGTCCTCTAGGTCGTCCAGCAGGGCCACCGAGCTGCCGCTGCCAAAGTCCCCTGAGGTCTCCTGCTCTTCTTCTGAAATGAGAAGAAGAAAAGATGGGACGTTAGTGGCTGCTTATACCTCTGCGCCATAATAGCGAGTCCTTCTCAGGGAGAAGAATCAGGCCTCCCTGAATACGGGGGCATCTCTGCCCACATGGGGTTAGTCAACGCAGCATGGGCCGTGAGCCCCAGAGGTCTGGAGGAGCTTCTGCCTTCTTGGGGAGAACCTTTTGGGGTTTCTCGAAGTCACGCTCTGTCAAAAAACGGGATCCAGTCTTCTGGTCACGGTGAGGTTTTGAACCTCAGAAAGCTAGCACCCAAGAGGGAATATTTTAATAAACTTTATAGCTAACTGGAGATAATCTTCTTAAACTAAACCAAAATTCAACAAATGGTAGTCTCTTTTCTTTCTTTCTTTCTCTCTCTCTCTCTCCTATTTCTCTCTTTCTCTCTTTCTCTCTCTCTCTCTCTCTCTCTCTCTCTCTCTCTCTTTCTCTCTTTCATATTTTATTTATCTGACAGAGAAACACAGCTAGAGGGGAACACCAGCAGAAGGAGTGAGAGAGGGAGAAGCAGGCTTCCTCCTGAGCCATCCAGGCGCCCACAAATGGTAGTTTCTTAAAGAATGATTGTATTGTAGGGTGCCTGGGGGGCTCAGTGGTTAAGCATCTCCCTTCGGCTCAGGTCATGATCCCTGGGTTCCAGGGTCGAGCCACGCATGGCCTCCCTGCTTAGCGGGAATCTGTTTCTCCCTCCCTCACTCCCCCTGCTGGTGTTCCCTCTCTAGCTGTCTTTCTCTTTCTCTCTCTCTCTTTCAAATAAATAAAATCTTAAAAAAAAAAAAAATCAAACTGTTCACTGTAGACCACAGAGGGGTCTCGACCTACCAGTCAGCGGAGGTCATCGTGGGGCTGACGGCAGCAGGCCCTACTCACCGCAGCTTACGGGGCCCTGTTTCCTGGAGCCGGCCAGCTCGTTGCCGTATTTATCCACGCACCAGCACTGGCCCGTGCTGCCGTGGCACTGTGTGGCTTTGTAATAGCCCTCCTCATTACACCGAGGGATGAACGCTCCTGAGGGAAGACAGAGTCCAGACTGAGTCACATGTGCACAGAAACTCAGGGTTAATGGCCCCCAAGAGAGAGAAGAGGGCTTAACACATCAGAGAGTGGACACCCCGCAGAGCGAGCAGGGGGAATGTAGTGGCTGGTTATTACTTCAAGATTTACAGGGCCCTGGAGGGGCTCAGGGTGAGACAGGATCCTTTCTTGGATGGGTTTTTATTTTTCCCTTTAAAATATGGATGGGTACTACTCCTAAGAAATTATTAATAAGAGGCTCTCAGTTTTATGGTGATAGGACTGAAGTGGAGTACTGTGGAATGTCAAGTGTACAGCAAAAATCTGACCTTTGTCTGCTGTGGAATGATTATCACAGTAAATTTAATTGACATCCATCTTTCCTTTGCAATGAGAACTCAGGATATGTACCATACAGCTGTGGTGACTAGAATCCTCATGCTCTCCATTAAATCCCTACCCCTAATTTGTCGTATGACTGGAAGTTAGTACCTTCTGACCACCTTCCTCTAATTCCCCCCACTTGTGGTAACCAGCAGTCCGATGTCTTTTCCTGTGTGTTGTTATTTCAGGTTCCACATACAAATGAGGTCATATGCTATTTGTCTGACTTACTGCACTTAGCATCTTGTCCTCAAGGTGGTTCCATCTTGTCACAATTGGCAGGACTTCCTTCTCTTTTATGGTGTATAATATTCTGTGTACACACACACAGTAATTTCTTATTCAGTGATCCGTTGATGGACACCCAAGTTGTTTTCATATCTTGGCTATTGTAAATAATGCTGCCATGAACATGGGGGTGCAGGCATCTCTTTGATGTAATGTTCTTTCCTAGTATATATCTGGAGAAGTGGAATTTCTGGATTATATGGTAGTCCTATTTTAAATTTTTTGATGCACCTCCATACTCCTTTCCATAGTGGTTGTACCAGTTTGCATTCCCACCAACAGCACACGAGGCTTCCCTTTTCTCCGTGACCTCACCAAGACTTGTCTGTTGTTTTGATGATAGCCACTGTAACAGTGGTGAGGTGGTATCTCACTGTGGTTTTGATTTACATTGCCCTAATGATTAATGATGTAGAGCATCTTTTGATGTACCTGTCGACCATCTTTATGTTTTCTCCATTCTGAGGCACCTGGGTGGCTAGGTTGGTTAAGTGTCTGACTCTTTTTTTTTTTTTTAAGACTTTATTTATTTGACAGAGAGAAACAGCCATAGAGGGAACACAAGCAGGGGGAGTTAGAGAGGGAGAAGCAGGCCTCCTGCTGAGCAGGGAGCTCGATGTGGGGCTCGATCCCGGGATCTTGACCTGAGCTGAAGGCAGTTGCTTAACCAGCTGAGCCACCCAGGCACCCCAAGTGTCTGACTCTTGGTTTCTGCTCAGGTTATGATCTCATGGGTGGTAAGATCAAGTCTGCATCAGGCTCTGTGCTAAGTAGAGAGTCTGCTTGAAGGTTCTCTCCCTCTGCCTCTCCTCCTACTCTTTCTCTCAAATAAATGAATCTTTAAAAACTGATGATCTTTCAATCAGATTTTTCTTTGTGTTGAATGTGTGAGTTCTTTATACATTTTGGATATTAATCCCTTGTCAGATACATGGTTTGCAAATATCTTTTCTCATTCTGTAGGTCTTCTTTTCATTTTGTTGATAATTTGGCTATGCAGAAGCTGCTTTAATTTTTTATTGTTTGTGCTTCTGGTGACCCATCCAAAAAATCACTGCCAATGCCCATGTCAAGGAGCTTTTTCCTATGTTTACTTGTAAGAGTTTTATGCTTTCTGTTCTTACATTTAAGTCTTTTTTTAAAATTTTTTTTAAGACTTAATTTATTTGACAGAGAGAAACACAGCCAGAGAGGGAACACAAGCAGGGGGAGTGAGAGAGGGAGAAGCAGACCTCCTGCCGAGCAGGGAGCCCGATGTGGGACTCGATCCCGGGTCTCCGGGATCATGACCCGAGCTGAAGGCAGTCGCTTAACCAACTGAGCCACCCAGGCACCCCTTACATTTAAGTCTTTAATCCATTTCGAGCTTATCTTATACCACTCATCAAAACTGAGATCCAGTTTCAGTATTTTATATATATTCAGTTTTCCCAGCACCATTTATTTTAAGAGGCTGTCTTTGTCCAATAAGTATTAGTTGATGCTATATACATGAATTTATTTTGGGGCTCTTGATTCTGTTTCCTTGATCTTTCTGTTTTAATGCCACCATGCCATTTTGATGACTATACCTTGATAATATAGATAAAATCAGGAAGTATGATGTCTCCTACTTACTCTTCTTTCTCAGGATTGCTTTCGTTATTTGAGGACTTTGTATGGATGGTTCTGTATGGATTTTAGGGTTGTTATTCCTACTTCTGCAAAAAATTCCATTGGGCTTTTGATAGGTATAGCAATGAATGTGTAGACGGCTTTGGGTTAATATGGATATTTTAACAATATTAACTCTTCTGATCCGTGCACATGGGATTCCTTTCCGTTTATTTGTGTCGTCTTTGACTTATTTTATCAGCGTCCTGTATAGATCTTTCACTTCCTTGGTTAAAACATACCAGCTACAAACAAAGAAAATGCTACTTCTTCCTTCCAACTTGGATGCCTTTTGTTTCTTCTTCTTGCCTGACTGTACTGGCTAGGACTTCCGATGCTGAACAGGAGTGTTAAGACTGGGTACCTTTATCTTAGTCTTGATCTTAGAGGAAAAGCTTTCAACCTTTCACCATTGGGTATGATGTTGGGTGTTGTATGTGGCATTTACTGTGTTGAGGTTTGTTGCTTTTATATCTAATTTGTGTTGACTGTTTTAAAATCATAAATGGATACTGAATTTTGTCAAATGTATTCTCTGCATCTATTCAGATACCACGTTCTATAATGTGATGTATTCTGAACCATCCTTGCATCTCAGGGTTAAATCCCATTTGATCGTGGTAAATGATCCTTTTAATGTACTCCTGAATATGGTTTATACCTGGAAACATTTTAGGAAAGCAAATATGGGGGCCCCACCCGCTGAAATCAGAAACTCCAAGAGAAGGGCCTAGAAAACTGTGTTTTAATAAGCCCTCCAAGTGATTCTAAGACATGCTGAAATTTGAAAAACACAAGTTTATAGCAGCGTCCTGTAGCTGAAGCTACCTTCCCACTTACAAATGCATAACAGTGTTTGAGCCTCTCCTATTGCCAAAGAGTTGTTTATTTCATGGTTTTTTGCATTAGTCGTCACTGTTTCACTTTGCAATAGTCCTATAAAGCTTTTTAATTAGACCATTTACTGTTCTGTTAATGCATTTGAAGGTAACTTTCACTTGAGTTGCTTCCCTCTGATTTTGGTACACAAAGCTTTCATTTTTATTATATTCTCCCCCCACCCCCTCCATGTACGGAGTTTGGGTAAATAATCTCATTTTTGGCTTCTACTCGTGTTTTAGCAAGTGAATTTAGGTTTTCTTGCGTGGTGTAATCGAAAGCAGATATTCCATTGTGTTTGAGAAGACAATACATCTCATGCTTGTGTACAGGAACACACATATATGAATGCTAATTGTCGTGTTACTCATTTCTTCTGTCCACTTGAGCTAAGTTTCAAAAGGTATGTTACACGTTTGGGGCGCCTGGGTGGCTCAGTTGGTTGGACGACTGCCTTTGGCTCAGGTCATGATCCTGGAGACCCGGGATCGAGTCCCACATCGGGCTCCCGGCTCGACGGGAAGCCTGCTTCTCCCTCTCTCAGTGCCCCTGCTTGTGTTCCCTCTCTGGCTGTGTTTCTCTCTGTCAAATAAATAAAAATCTTTAAAAAAAAAAAATAAATAAATAAAAAAAATAAAATAAAAAAAAAAAAAAAAAAAAAAAAAAAAAAAAAAAAAAAAAAAAAAAAAAAAAAAGGTATGTTACACGTTTAATTACAGCTGTAGGTATGAGGACTTCTTGTAATTCTCTTTTGTTTGGTGGTTACAGGCATGCCATAATACGGTGAAAGAAATAGGAACATTTCAACAATATGGTACTTCCTCTTTGTTTCTAGAATTCAAGACAAAGTATTTGCTTTGTCATATTTTATGAAAAGGAGTCTTTAGTATCTTTTAATTTCAACTTTGGTGGGTTGGTTTTACCTTTAACTCTGAAAGTAACAATTGGTCTCATTATAATGAGTTTGGGTCCATTTACATTTCTTGTGATTACAGATACACATGCTCTTCTTCTTCCCCCTTTCCCGATTTTTGTTGAAATGATCAGTTTTTTCAGTCCATCTTTTTCTTTTATAGGTTTAACAACTATATATTCTATTTCCAGTATTCTTGTTATGCCTATCTTTGTGGGAAGTTTCAACAAGAAGATTTTAAGTTAATCTAGGTTTTCTTTTCTTCCAGAATAAAGTAGCAGCTTACCACCTTTTATCCTCACTGCCCCCAAGAGTCTGAAATTTTAGTTCCTGCTTGCTATAGAACATTTCTATAGATCATATTTAGATTTAGCAGCATGTCTTAATGCTTTTCCACAACTGGATCGAAATAATTCCTTCTAACAAACAAATGATTGTTTCATTTCTATAGAGTAAACCCTTTGATATCTTAGTAAATTTAACCTATGGTTTGAAAATACTTCTGTCCTCACACTGATGTGAAGACGAGAGTCTTTGCCTACCTCCCTGGCTCTCTACTTCTTGATTTTATTTCAAGTAATAGACTCCAGCAGGAAGTGTATAGGAAGCAGTGGTTTTACTATTTTGAACTGGATTTAACTTCACATCCTGCTGATTGTAGTAACGACTCTATTCTAAGATGACCAGGCTCTCAGAGATCAAATAGATAACCAGAGGAGACCATTCCTAAATGATAGGTAAATCTGCTGGTGCCAGACTTGGAAGGGGTGCCCTCACAGTTTGAGCCCTGGCACAGGAGGAGGACAGAAAAAAAAAAAAAAAACTGACCAAAAGGCAGAGAGATTTGTGAACAGATTCTCAATCAAGGTCTGCAAAAGAGAAGAACTACTAGAGAGCTGGGGAAATACAGATCCCTTTCCTTGAGCTGCTGCTGGAAAACAATAGCACTTGATAGCTGCCCGCCCCCCCACAAATGCATACTGGGCTTAGCCTCCAGGTCGGTAAAAGCAGGTGCTGCTCTAAATCTATACTGTAATAGAATTACCGTTTCCTCTAAGTAGGCAGTAATTATAACTGATTATTCAAATGCCCCTGAAAAAAATAATGTACAAGAAGGTCAATGACATTTTTATGAGTCACCCAGAGTGATCTCCGTATGCAGGGAGATGTGATAAAGTAAGCTTTTAAATGAGGTGAGGTTCATGATTGGACAGACAGAGGGACTTCCTTCTGCCTGTGAGATGGTGAAGACAGAAGATGTAGTTTGGACTACATACCTTATAAATGTCTCGGATTTGTACTAATTCTATACCTGTACATTACTGAAATCCCAAGTAACCACCAGCCTGGAGACAGCACATAAGTGAGCCCAGGTCCTTGCCCTGGAAAGATCTACAGAATGACGGAGCCAGCCAGTTTGCCTTCACCCCAAAAAGATGCCTATGTCTTCTCAGAACCTCAGTCCACACAGGTCAGAATTACAACTTCAGGTTCTTTGAGTTGAACAGGGGGCATTATCATAAGTGAGATGTCTGAGGCCAGCCAATGAATTAAGTAACTTTATCTCAAAAGTAGACAGGAGTAGCAGCTAGGTATTCTGAGGTGGCCCAAAAAGTGGCAGAGGAGAACCTACCCGATCTCTGCCAATCTGCAGAAAACTTGCCCATTTCCTTCGAGTAAATAGGTACACATTGGAAACGGCAAGCTGCTTAAGAAAAGCACCTGCTTCTTACTGCTTAACAAGAATAATTCTGAGTTGCTCTATTGCAGCTGGCAGCGCTCTTTAAAGCAAATAAAGCAACATGGACTCCTTTTTCGGCCAACAGATGGGCTTTGCCCCTGTCTGCCATGGCTTGGTTTGAATGCCCTGACGCCTCTGAATGCTGGAGAAAGAGGGCACGCAGTGGCAAAGGGACGCTTCAACCAGCCGCTGTGGCTCCCCATCCTCCGCTTGCCTCTAGCTAGCTGTCTGGGGATGAAGGGATGCGTTTCTTTCAGGAAACGCTGGCACCTAATTGAATAACCATTTCTGTGGCTCAATATTACAAGAGACACGGATGGTTTTATTAGTTGCTTAAACGAGTGACACGAAATTGTACTTACCCAGCAGGCTTTTCACCTTGCTCAGCTTCTGAATCCTGTTCATTTCATTCTGGCAAGGGAGACCTAAAAAATAATTTATGAAAGTCAGTTTCCAGATGGTGCAGGACATAATCTCTAATGATTGGCTTCACTCTTGACGTGAAATGTACACAATGACACACCTGGGACTAGAATTACTCCATATGCTATTACTATACAGCAGAACAAATTCAGGCCATTAGTGTTACTAATTAAAAAAGAAAAAAAGTCTTACACCGCAAGGTACTTAAATAGTATTTGGGGGCTACCTGCACTGTGTACTAATTTTTCTTCCCACCCTCAACTGAAGCCAATGCCAGGTGCCAACTAGGTGCTCTGATAATAGACATTTTAGACAGCTGAGGACCGGGATCAAAGCTTCCTAGTGGCTCAATGTCCTGACTGCACACCACAGGAGCAACTAACCCGAGGGAAGGAGACCAATACTCCAGGTACCCCAGGCCTTGTGTGGGGAGAGGAGGAAGATGAGAACGGCTACTTTACACTTTCTGGCTTCACTGGTCCAGCTGTAGTACAACACCGGCCTCAAGGGACAACTCTGAAGCTACCGGAGGTACGTAGAGAGGCAGTGAATACTGAAAAGGGAAACCTTAACTCTGCCACCTCAAATGGAATGCTTTGGGCAAGTCTCTCTCTCAGCCTCCAAGTCCTCAACTGTGAAACACCTATTGTGGTGAACCTGCGAGCCACCTGGCTAAGTGGGGAGTGGGGGAGTGTGTGGTTCTCCAATCTCGAAAACTGACTCCATTCTGAGCTCAAAGCAGCATGGCCTCACCCACCTTGAGTGTTACCATGACTCGCCTGCGCACACGTCCCGTGGCTCGGCGAGGGTCTTACACTACTTCTGTCCAAGTAACTCTGGGGCCTGTAGTAAGTACCCGAGCATGTCTTTACCTCCACTACCCTGGGCATTGCACACCACCCTGTCTTGCTGCTTGTTCCTTGAGAAAAGCTAATAAAGTCTGGTTACTTCTGGGCTTAGGGTATAGGAGAAAGGTGAGTATAGGAGAAAGGTGCCAACTGAAAACAAGCAAGGACAAGGGAAATAATTTCCTTTGTTGAAGATGAAAGGTAACATTTACTAGGACACATGTACCAGAAAATGTTCGAGAATTTAACTCGAATGTAAGTCTTAAACTTTACAATCCCACAAAGCAGCTACCATTACTATGCCTATTTTGCAAATGGAAAGGGTCGTCTTAGTGTGAAACCGTAGGCATTGGGAAGACTATTCCAAGACCACACAACTCACCTTCCTTCGCCTAACACTGTGCCAGTTCCTCAAAATGTCCCATGGTAACTGTAAAAATTCTACTCTTTCAGCAAGGACACATGAATCAGGCTGGGATCTGCTAGAAACTGCTGTGAGAAAAACAGACAAGAGCAAGACCAAACTCCAGATGAAGAAAAAAAACCATGGGCTGCTGAGCAGATGACGAGAGTGAGCAGACTCCTCTAACTAGGCAAGGAGGCGAGTGAAGAAGGCACTGTGAGACCACAGCTCAGTGCACAAAGACGTGAGGACAAAACTAAACACTGAAAGGAACTGAAGCAGTGAACTTGGGTTCCTGATGCTCCTGCAAGAAGACTAATCGAATGGAACCAAAGTTTTAATTCCACAGCATAAAAATGCATGACATGTCCCCGGGAGAAGGGCTACATACAGACTGAGCCAAACTAAGCATGCCCTAGGAAATGGATTTGATCATTGTAGAGCTAAACCCAGTGCTGGGAAAATCATGTTTAAATATAGCAGTACAAGAAACTCTGGCTCCAGGAAGTCATACTTAGCACCTTGTTTCTGTATTAAAATATATATATACGAATATTCAACTGTTATTTTAAGGAATATAATTCCAGTGAGACTTGTTGAAAAAAAGTTTAAAAACCCAAACACTAAAGAAAAACATCAAAACCAGTCAGCAAGTAATCCTACCACATGGAAAATTAAAAAGTGTGGTCTCAAAATTTTCTGGGGCCTACAAGGGACTCAGAGCCTTAATTGTAGAATATCTATACATTTATCCTAACAAAAATACCATGTATGGAATGCCTATGGTCTACGGCTAAAAGAGTGCCTTGAGGAAATACATTAATCAACAGGAAATAATGAAGCGATGTGGGTTCTGGGTCAAGGAGGGAGGTGGTGGGGACCCAATCAGAAAAAGAACTACAGCGAATTGACTTTGTACGTGGTTCAGCTTCTCCTATGTGCCTTGCATGCGGTTCTGGCCTCCTTCAGCCGTTGCTCAAAGGCTTGCCCACCTGGCACGGTGACCACCGCTGTTCCTTGGTAAAGACAGTTGCCTCAGTCTCCTGGTCCTGGTGCTCATACCTCTGAGGGAGGTACCAGCACTGAGGCTTAGCTTCCTTAGCTTAAACCTGAACTCTGGTATAGTCCCATGAGGTTATATGAACTCAAGCCCGAAGCCATCTTAGTAACCAGTACTGGGGAACTCCAAGTATTTCTATTAGGATAACAACATGACTGTTAGTCAACCCTGATTCAGAAGTACCAGCTGATAGGGAAAGAAAGGAGATAGAAAAATAGAAAAAGAAAAAAAACAATCACTTTGCAGAGGATATGATTGCACATCTGAAAAAAATCAAAGGAAATCAACTAGCATAATTACTACCAACAAAAGGAGAATTTAGTAAGGTGGCTGTGAAGAAAATTAATCCTGAAACAACCGCCAGCAAGGAACTATAATAGAAAAAGAAATCAATTTTGTTTACAAGGAGGATAAACACAAGGGAAGTACAGTATCTGTGAGAACAGAACTTAAGAACATACATCCCTTGGTTAATAGATGCTGTTCAAGAGTTAAAGGATTCAATACTACACAGTTATCAATTCTCCGTAGATTAAAAAGACCTATAGCAATAAGCATAAGACTCTCCAGGAAAATCCTGAAAGTTGAGTGGTAGGAGTGGGTGGCCCCACTAGATGTAGGAATAGATATACATGAAGAAGTTTTATATACAATAGAAGCAGCATTCAAATTGGAGGGCTGGCACCCTGCTGGAACACACACACTGAAGAAATCTAAAGTGATTGATAGACGATCTCAGCAGACAACCAACCAATGAAAAGGTACTGATGAAAACACAATAGAATTGCTTTAGTATTTCATGGTACAAAATACCTTTCTAAGCCTAATGTGAGTCTTATGGCTTCTAAAAAAACATAAAAGATGGAAAAACTTTACATTCTTAAATTGAAAACTTTCTTCTTAGCAAAAATGCACCAAGTCAAAGTTGGGGAAAGAAAATATTTGCAATACATGAGACCAGACCAGTACTAATGTCCTCCATTCGGGGAGAATTTCTAAAAGCATGCCAAAAATGACACCACGGAGAGCGAGGGATTTCGTGAAAAGAGTATAAATTAGTACAACTGTTGGGGGGAGGCAAATCAGAAGGAATCCTTACATTAAAAAAGCACAAGCCCTATGACCAGTAATTCTGCTTTTAGAAATGTATCTTGTAGTCCTATCCACGGATGCATGTACTTGGCAATACCTACATTTTCTGCGCTGTGTGTATGTTGACTGCACACACACAGGCAAAGACATGCATATAATTTTAAATTATAATATGCATAGCCCTCTTCCCTTCCTGGGGGTGGGTTCTCACAGCCATGCTCCCAGTAGATTATCCATGATCCCTGACTCATACTGAGCCAGCTTTGGGACTTGGGACTGGAATTCAGACACAGGCCACTCTCTGCTAGTCCAGCGAGCCGTGGATCACCACACTCGGGTGCACAAGCCCAGGAAGCTAAGCCAGAAGAAGGAAAGCCAGACCACGTGGCGCCTCCGGAGACTCAGAGCTCCTACCTCTGGATTCCTGAGAGGCTGCAAGAAGCGAACTCTCTTGTCTGACTTGCCATGACCTGAGATACTCCTGCATTCTTTCCACATACTCCTCAGATGTTGTCTCTTTCTTAAGTGAGCTGGAGTTTATAACCAAGATATCCTTGCTTGTGAGATCAAGGATGAAGCCGTATTTACCCTAAAGAGGATGACAGGAGGCTTTCTCTAAGGGGAACATGAAGAATTCATGGGACAAGGGGCATTAGTACGGTATTCCTCCCATAAAGGATGTCACTGTGACCTTGGGCCTGATGTAGGAAGGGGTTCTGCACCCATTTTACAGATATAAAAGCTGAGGCATGAGATGATTAAGAGATTTCTCCCAAGGGGGATTGAGATAAGGGGCCTTCCATTATGCTCTTGGGTTTTATAATATACAATGATAAAAATAAAACAAATGAGAAGGAAAAAACCTCTGGGTCTACCCCTGTGTCGGCGGACTGCTCGATTCTCTAGCCGTGTCCTTCGGCCTGCTGACCTCCACCTGCCTCCCTAGTATGTGGTAGGCGGGCCTGTGGCGCCCAGTGTGGCTGCCCTGAGCACAGGACCCCACCTTCCCCTGCCTCACCTGCAGGCTTCTGGAAGCAGTAGCACCACTCATTGTTGGAGAGCTTGCCATCCTTGAAGGAGTCACAGGAGTTGAGGAGAGGCCGAATACAGGGCTCAAACTTCTCCAGGTAGATGGCATTGATCTCTGATTGGTCAAGCAGGAGGTCATAGTTCATGTCCAGGTTGTTGAACATCCAGCCCAGGGAGTCCTTGCAGATGGGCAGGATGCTGGTGTCAAATCCTGCAGAGAGAAGGGGGCATCTCAGTGCCCACCAAGCCCGGTCTGGGCTTCCCTAAGAGGAGGCCCAGTGCCCACCCCGCCCCCTCCTCTCCTGAGGCACCTTCCCTCCAAGGGTCAGTCTCAGGGGCATCCTTCTAGAAGATATTATTATTGAGGGAGGAGGGGTGTTAAATAAAATATTTTAAACTGCTCTTAAACAGAGGTCAGCTTTTGATGAAAGTATGTCCTAAAGGGAACAAGTCCCCAACGCTAATTTATCTGGGATGTAAATATGAGTTTTCATTTACCAGACTTGCTTGAAACAAGGTATGCCCAAAAGGAAGAGTACAAACATGGTGAGTAAAAGGAAAAACTTGTAATTCTGCAAACTACACTTTTATATTTAGGAGCAAATGCCTGAAACACCAAAACAAAAGAAACTATTGTTAAAAAAAAAAAAAAAGGATGGCAGTGAAATAAAACTATATAGCATATTCCAGAAGCACTGATTATGTCCCAAAGGACTGTTAAATCCAAACCATCTGAACATTAATGGGAAAACAAGGCAGGCTATCTGCCTCCGTTGTGTTCCCCATTCTTCTTTTCTGCCGTCCCCTCAAGAGATCCATGTTATGGAATCCAGATCGACTCAGACAATAATTTCTTTCTTATTTCCCTGGGGGCAGAGGGGTAGTTTTCTTAAAGAATTATTTGTTTCCAGAATGGGAACTGTATACACTAGAAGAATAAGACATTGCTTAACACTCAGGATATCGAGTTGACTGGAGACAACCCCCAGAGAAGGCCCTGCCCCGAATAGAAAATTAGTCTGTCTTTCAGAATCAAAAGCACTATGCACTTGCAAGTTGTTCCGTAAGTTGGATTTGTAGAAGTGGTTTCCTTTTCCCAGGAAAATTACTATAAAAGTTCATTTTTCTGTTATTTAAAGTAGTCCTCTAGGCACCTTACTTTTAATTGTCTCACCAAACCCTTCTAAGAGTCCTCTAAAATGCTGTATCCTTCCACCTTACAGATCGTGTGTGTGTGTGTGGGGGGGGGGGGGGGGAGCTCAAGGCTTAAATGACTTGCTCGGAATCCTCTAACTGTGGAGCTGGGCTTTCCAGGCAGGTGTCCCAGGCCTGACTCTGCATTCTCAATCGCTTTTCTCCTGGGGCTGCCGGTGACTCATGTGATCCTCCTAGCACACATCCAGCTTCGAGGGGCCGTGTTCGAGGATGGGCAGTGCAGGGGGCTGGTGCAGGAGCTGCAGCTGAGGCCCTGATGAGTTTGCCTGCCCACTCCCTGCTCAGTGGGTTTCTGTGTGCCTTACCAACCCTGCCTTAAGAATGTGAGACACACAGCCAAGTGCTCCCACCATTTTGAAAGCCTTGGTTTTCTACAAAGGAGTCTTTACTGTCCAGAAACCAGTGAAGTAAGTACAGCACGTCCACCTCTGAGCTCTTCCAGAACCCTCTGCCTCCCTTACTGTCAGTTCATGTTCCTCAGATGCTAAGCTCCTTGGGGGCAAGGACTGCGTTGCATTGCCGCAGGCCGTGCAGCCGTGTGGTGAGAGCTTTAGTAAAAGCATGGGTGGAGAGAAGTTCTCTAGCTACTGCAGAGTTTGGCCCTGCAAACATAAAAGTCAGCTTTTTAAATTTATTCCCACTGACCCCTTATAACAGGTCTTAGAAAACACTCCCCTTCTCAAGAGGGATGAGGGAACATCCTGTGGCCTCTTCTTTGAAGGCCATGATTGCACAGTCTCTGTGACAGGGATGTCCTTAGGGGCTGCTGAGTAAAAGCAAGATCATTTCCTCCAACACTAAATGGCTCCAGTTTTATATGGAATATTTTATATAATATGCATTGATCTTATATTATACATTTTAAGACATGACCAAGAGAAGCTCATGGCTCACTGACCACCCAAGAGACGTGCCACGCTAGTTGGGCAATAGTCTAAAGGTCAAGCCTCACCTCCCCAACACTCATTTGTAAGGTTTTAGAGAAAAAGCACCTGCATCTGGTATCTAGAGGTGGAGGGCAGAAGACAGCAGCCCTTCTAGTTGCCCGTGGCTTCCTCTTCCCAACTTCTGAACAGGTAAAAATCTCTCTCCTTCCTGGGGCCTTGCAGGCTAACCAAGTCCTGTTCCTTTATATTCCCTTCACTGCAGTTGCTTCAGGACATCAAACCTAAAAGCCTCTTTGGGGACTCAGTTGCTTCTGGCCAAGGGCAGGTCTTTTGCTAGCTCCCCAGCTGTCTGCAGGAGGAGTCTCGTGGGACTGGAGGCTGCAAAGAACAGCTCTCTGCACAGCAATATGCTCTTCCTGAGCGGTTGTTCAGAAAGCCCGGGGGCCTGGAAGCTGGTGGAGGGCCCCAGGGAAAAGTTCCTCTAGACCACCACAAACTTCCAAGGAAGCCCCCGGCAGGAATGGCAGAAGGGAGGCAGGCATGGAAGAAGAAACTATCTTCCTTCTTTCCCATAGACTCAACCACTGAAACTACTCCGTGGATGCTCAGATCCTGAGAAGCAGACACTATCTTTCCCTTAAACTGTAAGATCCAAACTAGTAAAAGAATTGTCCCCTAGAATTTCTACCGGTATCTACAGCTACGAGCCACAGAGAACAACCCATCATTAAGGCGATTATTCTGACTCTGGCCAAAGACCAGAGAGGGGTTAAGCTCTGGATCCCACCAGGTACAAAACTCCAGACATTTGTACAACTGCGCTATTAGGTTAAGACATTCTGAGCCACTGGGCCACAGCGTGGAGAAGCCTACCCCTCATCGTCTTTGAGTTCAAGGCAATAAGAGAGTCCATGAAGGTATAAAGATGCTGGCCCACTCTGGGTTTTCTCTTTAGCTTAAGAAGAGGCTCTGGAGGGACGCCTGGGTGGCTCAGTTGGTTGGGCCGCTGCCTTCGGCTCAGGTCATGATCCCGGAGACCCGGGATCGAGTCCCGCATCGGGCTCCCTGCTCGGCGGGAAGCCTGCTTCTCCCTCTCTCGCTCCCCCTGCTTGTGTTCCCTCTCTCGCTGTGTTTCTCTCTGTCAAATAAATAAAATCTTTAAAAAAAAAAAAAAAAAAAAAAAAAAGAAGAGGCTCTGGGTACGGGCTCTGCCAATTCACAGATGGAGGAGGGGATACATTATCGAAGACATTTGGTACAGAGTTGCTTATAAGAGCTCAACATTAGGAATGACTTCAGTGCTCCAAAATCGAGGTCTAATTACATGAATTCTGTCCATAACTTGAAATTCTACATAGCTATTCAAAAGTGCAGTACTACTCAACAACACAGAAGATCAGAGGATGTTGCTAGTGATAAAAGGTCATAAGACAGCCTGTGAAGTGTGTGTCGTACCTATATACAAAGACACCTAGATTATGGCAAGGAAAAAAAACTCCCAAGTATATGCCACGACATGCTTACAGCTGTTAAAACAGTGGTTTGTTAAATAGTTTCTGTATTTTCCAAAGTCTCTGTACTTGACATATTGATAGTTTTGTGGCCAGATTTTAAAAAATTGTATGGAGGAGGGGGAAATTCTTGTGAATCAAGAAAACATTTTAAGTCAGTGTGCATTTAACATAGTGCTTCTTTGATTACCCCAGAAGGCTACTGTTAAATCAACAGTGTCTAGTAACTAAGGAAATGTGGTATATAAAATAAAATGAATCAGTGAGAATAAAGTAGTCTTACTGCTTTGAGTTGTTTCAGAGCTGGTGGGCTTGATGATCCTGCTGGCATCCTCGTGAAGGGCTCCAAACCAGATTTTGAGCCGGGACGCGAGGTTCCTCAAGTCCTTTTCGGTGCAGGCTGCAGAAAAGCGAAGGGAAGAAATGGTGAGTCCACGGACTTTCTCCTCTTGTTAGCTCTCTGCCCTCGACATGCAATGCCACCCACAAAGCCATGCTCAAAAAAACCTCCCTCTCCAAGCACAGTGCAGCGGCTTACTCACACTTGGAAAATAGCCCAAAGATGCTGCAATCGCACAGATGAGCACAACAGAAAGCCTGGACGCCCGGGGTAAGCCGCGCGCTCAGAACTGAATCTGGACTCTGCCTCCGCCCTGTGTAAACCAATGCTAACAGCCTTACAGTTGTGTGCAGGCCTCCAAAGACTAACAGCCCCCTCCAGCTCACCCAACAGAACTCGCTCTTACAGTTTGCTGGGGATCATATTTTCCGCTAAACTCATGCCAAGAGATTAACACTTGGGAAGAGGGAATGTCCGTAGCGAGAGGTTGCCTGGAACACCAAGAGTTCCCAGTAACAACATACTGCCAGTTTTGTTTCAGCCCAAGGTTGGGATTCGTGCATGTGGCCGATGCTGTTGGCCTTGTAGCAGGTGGACTTGACCTTCTCCTGTTGACAGATGGATGTTCCATCATGCAAGAGTCCTTGCTATTGGCACACAGCCCATCTCTTAACTATGAGGCTCATCTTTAAGGGTACGTGACAGGAACTGGGGCCAAGGAATTCTTCTGAGAACAAGAAGAAAACCCAAATGGGATGGATGGTGAAGGTCTTTTAGGGTGCTGAAGTAAGCTTGATGGGAAAAAAATCCCCAAAGGAGGAACAATGGTGTGGAAAAGGGAGCTGATTTGCTTTCACTTCCAGATATTACCCTAATTCTAGGCCTAGAGAATCCTGATGAAGGCTCCAGACAGTGACGCACATGTACAAGGTGGAAAAACCAGCGTTTAGCATCTGCAGGGTAAGAAACTGGAAACTCAAGGGGCCAAAATCCCATAAGAAGGGACAAAGACACAAACCCACAAGAGCTGCTTTTCCCAAATTCTAAAGCTACATGAGACAGGCAGCACAGAGGCCAAGCAAAATGCCATTATAGAGCAGAGCCAGGCTCGGAATGTCTCACGGAGCTGATGGGATGTAGATTAAGCCTGGGCACTACCAGTCTAGAGAGACCTCCAAGATCAGGCCCTCTACTGAAAGGCACGGGGGCAATGATGAATGAGTAGACAGTCTAGCCAAAAGTCCAGTCCAGCCTTCAGTCAATGCACACTCTCACCAAAGTGAAGGCATCAGCCCCCACCTGTCTCCCAAAGAAGAGAATAGTATCATACAGTTCCTCCCCTCATTTTTACAACCCATGTCTGCTTTCAGGAAAGCCCACCTTTACCTAGCCCAGAGTTTGGAACTTGACAGAGAATACAGCCAACCTTCCCAGATCTCAGGTGGAAAGGTCTTCCTGACTCTCCACTGGAGGGGGAGGGGTAGGCTGTGAGCACACCGGGGCTGGGTCTGCGGAATGTTAGTGCTCTCCTAACCACTCCCCTAACCATTTTCCTCATTCCAGCCAGAAGCCCGATCTACACTCCGCCAGGCTTGGAGCATACGCATTATTTAGACGCACACTATTAAGGACCTCAAGATACTTTGCTTTGCTTTCAACAACCGGTGCATGATTCTGATCTTAAAACACCAGCCAGGAAATGGCACTAAGAACTGTCTTCACCGGCAGCAGAGCTTAAGAGCTCTGGGCTCACAGCACCTGGAATGATTCCCAGCTTCACCACTGCCAGGCTGGGTGACCCCAGAAGTCCCAACTTCTCTGCGGTGTCCTCCTCTGTAAACCCAGGATACCACTATGTGACCACGAAGTACACCAAGTATGGAAAGGGCTTACAAACACATGGTACATAATAATTGTCCGGCGTGTGCCAGCTACGATTTAATGGAAGGTTTACACGGAAGCTCAGAGCACTCACCACAGCATTCAGGAAGCCAGGAAGACAAATTCACCTCCCAAAGCTGGCTTTGTCCACACAAGAGACTGGGGAAAATGGACACTTGTACTATCTAGTACGGTTGCCATTAGCCAGATGTGCCTATTTACTTAGTAAAAAAGTTAAGAATACGGTTTTCTGAGGGTGCCTGGGTGGCTCAGTCATTGAGCATATGCTTTCGGCTCGGGTCATGATCCTAGAGTCCTGAGATCAAGCCCCACATCGGGCTCCCTGCTCAGCGGGAAACCTGCTTCTCCCTCTCTCACTCCCCCTGCTTGTATTCCCTCTCTGGCTGTGTTTCTCTCTGTCAAATAAATAAATAAAATCTTAAAAAAAAAAAAAAACACACAACAGTTTTCTGGTCACACCCACCCCACTGCAAGTGCTGAATAGTCAGTCACACGTGGCTGGGGATGCCATGGGGGACAGCACAGCTACAGAGGGTTTCCCAAGTGCCAGATAACGTTGGATGACATCAGCTATCCCTTTGGGATTTCCCACTTTCTGGAGGTTCATCACGATAGCCTAATATCTGATACCTCTACTTCCCTTTGGTGATTTTTTTTTTTTTTTTTTTTTTTTTTTTTTAGAGAGACGGCGTGTGCAGCCACGCACACAGGGGAAGGGGAGAGGAAGAGAGATCAAGATCTGATGACCCTGAGATCGTGACCTGAGCCGAAACCAAGAGGCAGATGCCCAAGTGCTCAAAGGAATGCACCAGCCAGGCAAAGATCCCATGCCTGCTCAAGCCAGGAACCAGTGTCTCATGCTAAGCCAAGCACACAGCCAGTAGGGGGCCGGGACTCATGGGTTTGCCCCAGGAGCAGGTCCACAAGGACACGCCGACTCACAGCCCCAGCTTGGAAGCTTGGGATAGAACCCTCACTTGTATGACTGTTTAGATGCCAAGCAGCTCCTATCGGGAGAGGATGTGGTCTGTTTTCCTGATTGGAGTGAGATTTGGGCTCTAGAGTCAATCTCACATTTGAAAATGGAAAATTAATACATCTATTCCTTCTCAATTGCCATGCACACCATTTATCTAAATGTTCTCTGAGCAGAGAAAGTTGCCAAGTCAACTTGCAAAGGAAATGAATCCCCGTCCCACACTGCAGGATACATTAGTCAGTCGTGTTTAACTAAACTCTGACAGATGTGCAGGTAATCTATATCTCTAGAAGACTGCTGAATTTCCCACAGGCTTTCCAAAGTACACAGGCTCTGGATGGCTGATGGAATCAGGCAATGGAATCTCAAAAGAGCGAATGTGTCACTCACGGAGAAGTGCACAAGCGAGACACCAGTGGCTTGGGTGGAGAGAGATCAGAAAGCCCGGACAAAGATAGGAGGCACTCAATTAGTGGACCCTATTCACTTGCTGTGTCCTCAACTGAATGGTCCTTGTGGGGACAAAGTCTGGCCCAGATGTCCTGGAGCTAGATACATCCCAGAGAAAAAAATAAAGATGACAGCCTGCTGAACACTATTTATTCAGACTGGGGATTCTAGCCATAAACAGCACGCTACAAATGGGGGGGGGGGATGCCTGCATTTTAAGGGCCTATCATAGCCCCTGATAAAGGGATGAACTGAGGATTGATGTTTTCACAAATAGGGGACTCAAAGGGTACCTCCCACACGCTCAGTTCCTTTCTGGGGAAAAATAACTTTGGGGGAAAACAAAAACCTTTATGAAACCAAATCAACCATCTACTTGCACTCCGTACCCTGGGGTGGAGTGATCCCTGTGATCTCAAGGGGGGATCTGAGCTCTCCTCTCCTCCTGGTGACAGAAGCTTATACTCAGGCCATGAGCATCAGCATCCCCAGAAGAAACAGTGTCCTGAGAGAGGACTCGAGTTCACCCATGCAGGCTGGGACCTGATCCCCTTGGCCGCTGGGTTACCCTCCAGAGAAAATGACAGCAGCCTGTCCTCTTGTTCCCTACCTCTCCTTCTCTTCTCTCCTACCTTCCACCACTGGCCGAGTGTTGCTGCCAGCCTCCTATTCCTCAGTGATTGCACACCTGCCTTCTTGTTTCCACAGGTCACTCCCCACCTTTTTTGCAGGACTTCAATCCGTTCCAGCATGGCTAGAGTGTGGGCCGCATGCCCACCTCCTCTGCAGTGGGCGAATGGTACTACCAGGCCCTCCTACTTTAAGGGCACACACCTGGGAAGTGTCCTGGATCCCTGCAGAAAGTTCCTGCTTGTGCTGGCTCCACTGCCCCCATCCCCATCCCCACCATCACGTCCCTCCAAGAACACTGAATCGAATCAGGATCCCAATGGGTCTCCTGTCTTTTCCCTACTTTCCACTTCTCCACCGGGCAGCCAAAGCTCTTTCTAAAGTGATTCAAAGCCCATTACCCCTAATCAGGAAAGTTATTAGGTCACTTTCCTGTTAGCTACTTCAGAGGCTCCTCGACTCTCTGCCGGCACATCCAAATCCAGCACGTGGCCTGTGTGTTGATGACGGTGCCCTGGGCCACCTCTGGTTTCCCCTTCTTTTCCCTGGGCTTGGTGCCCCATCCTCACTATCCTTTCCAGATGCTGTCCCACCCTGAGCACCCTCCTCTCCTTGTCTTTCTACTGCCAAGTTTTCCATCAGATCTCTCATGGGAGGGGTTTTTCCCTCTTACAGACTTTCGGTGTCTTGCTGCTTGGATGGTATTCACACCTGTACTTTCTCTTTCATGGTCCCTCCTGCCCTCTAGAGAGGAGGAGCAAGCACAAAAGAGCCCTGAGTCAGGCTCCGCTCGTGGGGCCCACCATCCTGGGCAGCCAGTTCCTGGCATGAGGAATGCTCTTGACACATGCTTACTAACTGCGTGTAATATGACCCTCTTGCTGCCTTTTGCAAACTCCAGTTTATCTGTCTGCAAAATGGCATAATAAAGCTCAGCTCACAGCATTATCACATGGAATATGGTAATATCCGTAAAACACAGCTCACAGCTACGAGCATAGAGCAGGGACTTAACAAATTTATGTTCCTCTTCCCATATCCCAACTGTCCGTATGGTATGTTACCATATTATCTTTATGTGCTTCTTTTTAAGCCTCAGGAGATGCTTGTGATACAGAAAATATATCTCTCCTTTACTCATTTTGTAGGTGGGTCAGTACAAGTCCACAAGATTCGATTTGCAACATGTCTGCCTTCTCCCGAAGAGAAGAGCTGCACGATGGGAGGGTTTGGCCTGGCTTCCCTGTGCCTGTATTCCCAGCACTCACCAAGGGTGGATATACAGGTTTTCAAAATATAGGTATTATAAGGAAGCAGGAATGCCCAAACACCCTGGCTGCAGGCTCCGCAAGCTGCACAGTCGTCTAGGGACAGCAGCAGGGTTTGGATCCAGGCTGTCTTCTTGCCGGGCCGCCCCTGGGTGCTGGACTGGCTCCTTGCATTTACTGGGCTTATGGGGAACCAGTACTAACTGAGACAATTAACAGCCTGGGTCCATTTGCTGGATCGGAAAGAAATCAAAACACCAGGCCCTCACATGTAAAGGGAGCTCTGCCGGTGATGCAGGTGAGGCAGCTGGCTGAGTATGAGAGGGATGAATTCAGGCTCTGCCTTCATTAGCTTGGCGTGAGAACAGCGGTCCTGCAGAAGGAGCTGTTAGGCCTTCCTGTTATGCTCCCAGAAGCATGGATCACATGTACAGCCGCTGGGGCTTCATTAGAGAAAAGTATAGTGCCACGGCACGTTACTCCAAAATGTACAAAGACAGCTTTCTCCCCCAGGAAAGCACATGGCTCGGGCAGAGAAGGGCCCAGGTAATTTGGTGCTCTCCCAGGGGACTTCTCCTGTCTGTTTGGAAAATATGAACAAAATGCAATAAGCAAGTGTAAATAAGGCACATACAGCCTCTGTGGAAGGGAGACAGCCCAGGGAAGAAAACGGGATCACTTCTTGCACCTGGGCACCATCTCCCCACTCCACCCGGGAGCTTTAAGGGGCTTGGGGCTGGAGTGGATTTGAGTGCAGACAGTGTTCAAACAAAACGGGACAGCATGAGTGACCCAGCTGATGGGCACGAACAGGTGGCACTCATGCCAATGCCAGAGGGCAGAGAAGTTGTCTCAGGGTTCCTGCAGCCCTAGTGAGACCCCGAGGAAGGAAGAAGGGGCGCTGTCATCTATTAATATCTGCCTGTGGGGCAGTGAGCCTGGCCAGTAGGTCCTGAGGGAGAGACAGGACTCCTTCTCAAGTATCACCAATGGGTTCTGCCTGCCCCTGGCGGCCATGGCACCATCTTCCCTGTTTCCCTCAGACAAAGCCAAGGGCCAGCAAATTGCTGGTGAGGAAGTTTCGAATAGATAATGGTTCTGGAAAGGGGGAGGCAGGAGCCAGGAAATCCAGGCTTCTTCGAGAAGTGCTCCCAAAGGTGGGAACTGGTCTTTTTTTTTTTTCAAAGATTTTATTTATTTCTTTGACAGATCACAAGTAGGCAGAGAGGCAGGCAGAGAGAGAAAGAGAGAGAGAGAAGGGAGGAAGCAGGCTCCCCGCCGAGCAGAGAACCCGATGTGGGCCTTGATCCCAGGCCCCTGAGATCATGACCTGAGCCGAAGGCAGAGGCTTTAACCCACTGAGCCACCCAGGTGCCCGGGAACTGGTCTTTCAAGTTGGTCCTGGCTTACTGAGGACCTACTGGCCATCACCTCCCTCCCCCGCACCAGAGGATTAGACAGAAAACCAAAGGCAAGGAGACAACCAAAGGACAAAACATACTTGGAGGATAGAAAGTGCAGGTAGGGACAGAAATTCTGTATTCACAGCTAGAGTGTTAATATCTAATAGAGTGAGCAGTAGCCAGCGCATGTCTGTGTGTATGGATGCTGAAATCCTACCTGGAGCCCCACGTGAACACCCAACTGGGGCTGTTTGAAAATGGCAAATCTGACATACAAGCATCATAGGCCACCTGTAAACCTCTTCCAGGGCACCAATTACTGGTAGACTCTTGTAACACACAAAATCCTTCAGCTAAAGAGCCAAACAAGAAAACATGCCACCCGTCACACGGACCCACTGCCTTCTGCCACGCAGGCCTCACCCAATGCTTAGCTTGCGGTTCTGGAACAAGTTGATATGAAAACAGCTAGAATTTAATTTAAACTTTAGTGCCTCTGAAAGTAATTAAGGAGTTGCGCCAGACCAGAGTTCTTTCCGGAGCGGGCTGGGAGGCCTTCTTAGAAACGGAGACCTTTGAAAGTAATCTTCCGCCCTCCTAGGTGCTGTTGTGCTTAATTACTTAATCAAAGCAACATTGGATCAGTGCACTCAGAGTGTGTGCAATTAGCATCTGCTGTGAAAAGTCCAGCTGAGCCTTCTTCAGGGCAGAGACTAGGGGACAAGCAGAGCCAGGATGGGAATGGCAGCGAGGATGCCCTCTCATCCTCAGGGAGCAGCAAGCTCCTCCTCCTGAGTGGGCCTGGGGCAGCACGCTGAGCACACAGCCCAGTGGCCCCGGCCTGGGGATGTGTGCCGGAACGCCGAGGAGGGGTGCTGGCCTTTGTGGGAGCGTGAACCAGCTGGAGAAGGAGCAAGGCTACCATCCCCTGGGAACATAAGCTCTAGTAAGCTGGAGCTCACAGAGGGAAGGGTTGATTCTGTTTAGCAGTTTCAAAAGCCCGCGCCAGACCGTGGTTAATGGGATCCTGAGGCAGCAGGAAAGCAAAATGAGGCTGTAGAGAAAGGCAGAGAGAAGCTAGGTTTGCCCTGCCATCCCAGCTGCCACAGGCCACGCGACTATTCCAGTTTGCCGCTTCCTCAAGGGCAGATGCAGCACAAGAAGCTCAGAGCATCCTGGGAAGACTGTGCTGCAATGCACTTAGCACCTCGGAGCCCCTGAGCCTGGTACTGTCGGTGTTTGTGGACAGGGGGCAGCACCGTGACCCACCAGAAGGCAAAGTGTGGAAATCAAGATCACTGTGTGTGGCATTTTCAAATCAGACGTCCCTCTGAAGCTAGCCAGGAAGATAAACCCTCCTCTGCTTTGTTGTTTTTTTTTTTTTTTTTTTTTTTCCCAGAGGTTGGGTGACATCTCTAAGGTCCTACAGACGTTTGTAAATGCCAAAACAGAAATTCACATCCAGGGCTCTGAATCTGAAGGTCAGTGGATCGGCTCTCATACCACAACCTTAGCTCCCCGCACCTGCTCTTGCTCCCATTCCCCGGCAAGCCCAGAGCCTTTTCGACCAGATAAAGATCATGCCAGTGAGTGTGTGAGTCCGGGAGACCTGCACACCTTCCGCCGCCCGCAGACAGCCAGGTGGTCCTGTGGCTAAGCACCCAGGCTTGCAGGTCTGACAGCCTGGGGTTTGAATCCCAGTTCCCAGTGCATGAGCTGTGTTCTCCACCTAAGTCCCTCCTCTTCTCTAAGCCCCTTTTTTTCATAGGTAAGAGAGGGATCCTAAGAGTATCAACCTCATCTAGCTGAGGGAGGATTTGCTGGGAAGATTAAGCTTTCAGAAACCAGCAGGCAGCCACGCCCACCTTCCCTTCTGAGGAACTGGCAGAGCTGGAAGCGATCACCCTTGGGAGGGAACAGGTAATAAACTCCCAGCCTAAACTGATTTAGTGACCAGAAACCCAACTGAGGTTTCCCCAGGGGATTTCTACAGTTTAGATGAGATGAATCCCCATTTCTAATTGGAGATCATCTAACAGATTTGAGCCAGCTTACACCAGCTCAAATTAAATTGTGTTATTATATGTAAATCAAGTTCTTACTTTTCATTGCCTAACACATCAGCCTATGTGCTTGTTCTCTTGTCCTGGGACAATGTACCATTTTATGCAAAAACGGAACTGAGCAAAGGAATTAGGGCCCCATTATTCAGAAGCTTGCTAATAAAGTCCTTCTGAAAGAGCAATCTTTGCAAGAGCTTAAAATGCAGATATTAAACTTGGAGGAGAATGAGTTAAACTAATTAATGGTAGAACCTACAAGCAAAGATGGATAAATTTCTCCATTAACCCCATTACAACTATTCGTTGTAACCTGATTTGAGGAGACTTTAATGTTTCCCTTGATTCAAATGATAATCCTTCATCTGAAAAAAGAAATACATTTAGAATTTACACAATATTTGTAAATGTGCATTAGTGACGTAACACGTATTTTTCCTGCTGAATAGTCTAGAGCAGGGACATTAGCTAGATGAAGTAAGCTTTAAAGCTCCGGATAAAATCCATAGCCTTTTCTATGCTCCAGGGTAAAAAAACAAACAAACAAAAAATAGTAGATATGCAAACCATGGGAATGGCAACCCTGGCTTTCACCCTGCCTGTTTCTCGGGCACTGGGTAGGAATTTCCTTACATGGGAATCTGGAAAAGATTAGCAGTGCTGTAGAAAATAGTTTCACTGCAAGGCCTCATGGCCCTTAACTAATAAAAACACAATTAGAGAAATGACAACTGCTCTTTTCACCTAAAATCAGCAATGGCAGCTGCTTTGGGGCAAGATGTGGGATACAGGCCTGACCTAAATTTCTTTGAGTAGCAGGAGCGGACAGAGCCTGAGGAAAGGGGTCAGGTTGGTGATGGTCAGTCCCCAGGTGGACCATCCCACTGAAAAGAGGCAGTCACTTTGCATTTTGTTCATGTATTAGCTCAAGTGGCCCATGATAGTCTGGGAAGACTTCCAGGAGGAGGCAGGACTTGAGCTGAGGTCAAGTGCAGGGAGGACTTAGAAAAGGAGAAGATAGTCCAGACAGGTCTTTGAAATAATGGGGAAGTAGATTGGAATGAAGCAACTGCTTGATTTTTAAAGCTGGTTTATACTTAAGATTAGCTCTGCTTGGATTCAACACACCAACTTTAGCATGATTAGATCTAATTCGAAATCATAAACATATATAAAAATCAAACATATATAAATGTGTATGTATCTAAATGCATATAGATGTAAAATGCTCTCTATATCTACTTAAAAGTATTAGAGATTCTATAAATGCTTACATGCATTTCAAGGACCATCTTTTAACCAAGTAGCACTAACAGCACCAGGACTAATACATAAACTTAACTGTGCAAGAGGTTTGAATGACAGAAAACACTTTTTTTGAGGGACAGAGCAAAAGCAGGAGCATGGACAGAGCATGGGTGGGGTAGGGCAGAGGGATGGGGAGAATCTGAAGCAGGCTCCATGCCCGGTGCCAACCCTGACATGGGGCTTGATCTCATGATGCTCAGATCATGAACTGAGCTGAAATCTAGAGTCAGATCCTTAACCAGCTGAGCCACCCAGGCTTGTTCCAGAAAACCTATTTTTAGGGCACAAATAAGAAGCATCACCATACCTACTGGGCAATTTGTGTCCAGTTTAACCCACTCAAATTCAACATTCAAATCTGGGCATTATTAAATGTAATTTAAATTTCTGTGGTGTTCAATACCCAAGGCATCAATAAATACCTGTATGTTTTTACCCTTAAACGTGAAATACACTTACACTTTTATTTAATGGTTCAGGAAGCCACAAAAGATTGGTGGAGGATATGAATGCCAAGATCAGGACTGGAGATCTGATCCCGGTGGTCTAGGACGTGTATGGAACCTGGGATTGCCTCTTTAGTTTGGGGCTGAGAGGAGGCTGCCACCGTACCTTCATTTACAGTTAGATGCGGGACTGGGAGTAGATCTGGGACAAATACAGAGAAACATGGGCTCTTTTTAGGTCATTTCCTCTCACCACTGCTGCCTCTCCTCGACCAAAGTGAATGGTGACGTGGGTTTACAGACTGATGTCACCCTTTTTGTGGCAAAGGTCCAGCAGCACCTCCAGGGCTACCAGAGTGTCAGGTAAGAGGGTAGAGATTGGAGCTGGGATTGAAGATGCCCGCTTGGGACTGAGGCCAGCATGGAATGCTCCTGAGGATGCCTGGAGAAGACATGGCCTGGCTTCTTCACTTTCTGCTTCTGGTGGACAAAGTGACAGACGATTCAGAGACATAAAGCAAAGCCTGAGGAAGAACTGCCTCCGGAAACCACAAAGCATGTCTTAAGCTATCCCAAGTCCTGCCAGGTTCAGTGTTTGACTCGCTGTTCTTCTCACCCTTCATGTAACACTCTCTAAATTTATGTCCCCTCTGGAAGCCCGAGGGCATGAATGGGTACAGCGATCCAGCAAGAAAAGAAGATGATATCCCAGCCCCATGGGACCTTCTGTGGGTTCTGAGAGGACCTTGTGCCTGGCACAAAGATGAAATAGTAGCTACTATTTTTTTTTTAAGATTTTATTTGTTTATTTGACAGAGAGATCACAAGTAGACAGAGAAACAGGCAGAGAGAGGAGGAAGCAGGCTGGCTCTCCGGTGAGCAGATCCCAGGGCCCTGAGATCATGACCTGAGCCGAAGGCAGAGGCTTGAGCCTACTGAGCTACCCAGGCGCCCAAAATAGCAGCTACTATTATTTCTAGATCAAAAAAGCCTGGTTAGAGACCCAGTATCTAACAAGTAAACATAACAAAGCTAGCAATCTCCCTCTTCCCCTCCTAAATATCATATCATCAACAACATCGACAAAATAAAATCATAAATTCAATTTTTACTAAAACTACAAGAGAGACAGAGAATCTCTAACTTCCGACAATGTAGCAGAAGCCACCCAGACAGAAGTAAAATGTCCAGGGCCAAAGCAAAGGATGGGGTACAGACCAAGCAGAAGCTGCACAGGAAGAAAAACCAATAAAAAAGGCAGAAAAAATAGTGAAGTGGCTTAGGGCAGCTGATCTCAGAAAATGCCCACAAAACTGTTCTTTCTGTAAGCAAGAGGCTCACTTCAAAGTTCAGCTTCAGTTAGAGCAAAAGAACTTCAGGATGAGCAGAGCCGTTTCATGGCAACAGAAAAGATTAAAAAAAAACCCAAAACCGCAGCAGCCATGTTATCAGGAAGCCCTCTTTCACAGGGGACTCCATGAAGCAGAAGCTTTTGTACTGTGAAGTCTCCACAAAGACAGATGGGCTCCTCCCTTCCATCTACTGCACTCGCTTTGAAAGACGCAGGCCAGTCAAGTCTAACTTATTCCAATAATAGTTTTTTTTTTAAGATTTTATTTATTTGTTTGACAGAGAGATCACAAATAGGCAGAGAGTCAGGCAGAGAGAGAGGAGGAGGAAGCAGGCTGCCTGCTGAGCAGAGAGCCCAATGTGGGACTCGATCCCAGGACCCTGAGATCATGACCTGAGTCAAAGGCAGAGGCTTTAACCCACTGAGCCACCCAGGTGCCCCCCAATAATAGTGTTTTTTTTAAGATGCTGGCATGTTCATTTATATAATATATGAAGAAACTATGGAAAAGAGCAGCAAAGCTTGGCACAGAACACTCAGCAGAAAAATTGGAAAGGTGAAAATCTGGACCAAGTATAATACCAGGAATTAAAGTGAAACAATTACCTTTATGAAGAAAGAAGATAAAACAACATACAAGAACTCACAGATGAAGAGACACAGAGGAAATAGCATTAATTTGAGAGAGCAAGCACGCGTGAGCAGGGGAGGGGGAGCAGAAGGAGAGGGACAAGCAGACTCCATGCTGAGTGTGGAGCCTGACATAGGGCTTGATCCCACGACCCTGAGATCATACCCTGAGCCAAAACCAAAAGTCAGACACTTAACCCACTGAGCCACCCAGGCACCCCAGTTGCCAGATATGTTTTAACTCCAAAATCCCACTGTGAGACTATGCAAGTATGCACATATGTGCATTTGAAGTAACATATATATGACCATTCATTACAACATTATTTGAAATAGCAAAAGGCTGAAAATAACTGAGCTGTCTACAGTTAAATCAGTTACAGTACATCTGCCCGATGGAAAACTCTTAATAGCTCTATGTATGATATGCAAGAATTTCTAAGCTACCCTAAGTTAAAAAAGCAAAATGTATCATATACCACTATCTGTGTTAAGGGGGAAAATAAGAATCTGAACTTGTTACTTCAAGATACATCAAAAACCTCTTCAAGGATATACAATAAACTGTGAAAATGGCCTGTTTTTATGGAGAGTGTAAGCTGGACCGACAATAGACAGGAATGGGAGGGAGAATTCCTATATTCCTTGTGATACTCTTCTGCTGTGGTGCCAATATATACCTCCTTGAAAAATTAAAGTCTGCTCCTTATCTGTCCCCCCCCCCCACAAAACCCTCTATCTCCTCAGGGCTGAGCTCAAGGCCCAAAACCACAGCGGTGCAGGTAAGAACAAATGAACAAAGCAAGGAACAGATGCAGCGTGGGGTGAGAGCCCCGAGGTGGGAAAGCGCTCCAGTGTGATGACTGCGGGAGCCCTGGGAGCTGTGTACCTCAGGACAGCAAGGTGCCACCCCATCAGCTCCAGTGCCACATGCTAACATTTTTCTTTTTAACCCAAAGGGGAAAAATAATCCCTAAACTCTGGATTCTTTAAAATCGACACAGTCTATCTGCTGGTCTCCATCCTTGCCCTGTGACCTTGGACAGGTCTAAATCCAATTCCAGCACTCCCTGAGTCAGACACTCTGGGGATGCAGAAATGATTAAGACGCTGCCCCTGCCTGATGCTCAGTCTCCTCTCTCCTTATTTGTAAAAGGAGAACGTTTTCCCTCCACCGAGTTGGTAGAATTTTAACGATGAAGACCCGAGCTGCTTTCTCTCCCCGAATGTTCCTTCCTGGAGAACCAAGGTTCAGTTCAAGTCTGTGCTCATCTATAGCTTCTTCCCAACACCCTCCAGGAGGATCAGACTGCCCCCCTTTGCAGTGTCCCCAGGGCCTCAAACTTCTGGGTCCGCTTTTCCATGCTGTGACACAACCTGTTTTGTCTCTTCTGGACCTCGAGCGCTGACGTGGCAAGGGTTCTGCGACGGTCCCAAGTGTCATTATCCCCAGTTCCTGGCAGACTGTCCGGCTACCAGTAGGCACGGATGTATGTTTGCTGGGTCACCAAGAAAATATGAATACTTGGAGCTCTGCAAAAACACTGCCCCCACCACCATAAAAACACCAAGAATAAGCATGACAAGTGGCCAGGTCACAAAGTGGCTGGTTGTGTGCCACTGAGGATGAACGCAGGGGGGGAGCCCTAACTACAGGCAAGGCAAATAACTTCCAGCCAAAAGAGACTGGACTATGGGGGGAGGAAGAGGCGGGGAGACACGCATGTGTGCCTGACTCAATTATGGTGACTGTATACAAGACACATGCGGTGTCCGTGAAGCCTCAGGATGCCTGGGAAGGTGATTCTATTTTCCACTTCACATTCGAGAATACCAAGACCTACTCATGTGAGAGACCTTGCCCCTTCCCCTCCCACTACCCCCCCCACACAAAGTCCAGGGCTGCCATCTGAACCCCGGACCAAATGACTCAAGCCATGCCCTTCCCTCCACCCACGCTGACTTGCTTATGGGAAAGGATGGCCTGATTCTTCCAGACAAATACCACGCGCACTCCCTTGCCCCAAGCAAAGGAATTATAAGGAAGCCTGGCATCTCTGAGTTCAAGGGTCCGTAGGCTGAAATAAGGCCCACGGGCTTCTGGATGGAAACTAACCCAACTACTCACACCGCGGACGACAGCCAGGCTGGCTGCAGCAGCGGTCCCCGGCATCCCATTTTCCTGTTTCTCTGTATACCGTGGCTGAGGGAAGCTAGAACGATCACACACACCTGGCTGGTTTCACCACTGGCTTCTCACTCCTGTCTGCGTAGTCACCACTAAATAATTTCGTTTATCATGTGTCTCTGTGAGCTTATTTGGAAACCGTGGAACGCTGCTTACAGAAAATTAAGCTTCATTTTCTTTAAGCAACCAGCCACTGGTGCAGGTAGGAGATGGTGATTTGGAAGTAACTGGCTTATGTATATGCAAACAGGATGCATTTAGCAAATTATGTAGGCTTCACACTTCAGAGCATTGAAGAAAACAAAAGTACCTTCCAAAGAAACCCTAGCACGACAGAGTCATTCTGAAAAGAATACGGTCATTGGTTTGTAAGAACTGAACTCAGATACAGATGGAAACTAATGGTTTACAATGTGCAGCATGGGGTGGCCACAAGCCCATGTGAGCTGGTCTCATTTTAAGTGGTGTTAAGGCGTCTCTAAGGACTTCCAAGAATTACAGCACACGGTGTGCCTTGAGATTGAATTTGTGGCGTGATGAGGCTGCACATTTCCAACTCAACTCCACCGTGACTCTTCTGCTTCACACAATTTCCCAGCACATGTTTTTCTTCTAGGTCGACCTCGAGCTCAAGCAGCACCGCAGCCACTGAAGCTGCCGTCTGGGACATACCTCCCCCCTTCGGCTTCAGTCTCTTCCAAGATGTCATCGGCAGGACATGGTGCTGGAGAGGTGATCACGAGTCTCCCTCCACAAAGGGTCGCCTTACAACGAGCATGGTGGACTTGAGGGTTGCTGGGGGGTTGGGGGAGAGTCCTGGGCTCGAGGGTTTCCAGTCTGCACACTGGACGGGAGGTGTGGTCCGTCTGTCTGCAGGCACTGCCTCTCCACTGACCTGCAGTGCTCCGGTGGCACGTATTAAACACCTGCTAGTGCTAACAACCGCTTTGCCTTCATTGTTTTCATTTAATTCTGGGGATAACTTGTCAGAGTCATTATTATTTCTCTTACTGAGGTGGAAACTGAAGCAGAGAGAGGCTCAGTGACTTTTATCTAGCTGTCACGGAGTGCTTATTCTATGACAGGTGCTACACATACCAGGAGGATTTTACCAAATCATTATACCCATGACGTAGAGAGGCAGAGCCTTTCATTAATATCCGCTGTCCAGCCTGTGACCTGGAAGAAGTTCTAGAGCTGGGAGTCACATTTGGCTCACAGCCCCAGCCACGTCTGTCCTGCCGCGTCCCACATCATCACCACTTGAAAACAGCTCCCCACTGCCAGAAAATGAAGATGAGCCAGGGAAGGGGGACCTTGGGCATGTGGGAGTCACGCTGGTCTCTGGGACCCAACGCTTTCCTTTCTCTCCTGAACCTCCTCCCTGCCACAGAGGCGGGCACACACACACGATTCCAAGTGGTAGACTTCTAAATCCTTACTACGCTTAGAGGCAGGCACTATTATCATTCCCATTTTATAGCTGTGCAGACTAAGCTTGGAGAAGTTATGTCAACTCATTGAATTCAGCCAACTATAAAGTAGCAGGCTCAGGGTTTGCCTCGAGGCTGTCTGACTCCAGGCCCATGTTCTTAGGCAGGAGGCCCTGCGATAGTTCATCTAGTTACTAGGGACATGGTATTGATAGTCTGAGAACTGGTTCTAATTAAGATCCTGTCTCATGATGAGGAACACACACTGAAAATAACCCTGTAGTCAATTTTGTATGAGACATAAGTCAAGTGAGCACAGATGGTTGCAACAATATGGTTGTACCATTATAAACAACAATAATACTTCTAACACTAAAAAAAAGATAGCTGCAAAACACACAAACAAAAAACCCAAAGCAACACAAAGCAAACCTGGAAGCCAACGTCCAATAACAGGGATTAAGTTATAGTTCAAAAATAGGTCAGCCAACAGAGAAGGCATTATGAAGTCTGACAAAGAGGGACAGGACATAAAATACTTTGAATATATTAAATGCAAAGAGCAGAATACAGAAATGTCTATTTTAATCTTTTGTAACATGTAACTGGGGAGTGCAGACATGTTGAAAGAGAAATAGGCAGAGATGAGGCAGAGAAGTGAAATTATGCAATAAATGGTAAACAATGGTAAACGGTGGGTCTGGTATGTGTGGGGTCATCTCTGTTCCTGCTCTTCTTTTATCTGTGACTGTTTCCTAATGGTCTGTAACAAACAAACATTCATTATGTTATTTTTTTAGTTATTTATTTTTTAATTTTAAATAATTTACTTTACTTTATGATTTATAAAAACCTGTTTTTTAGGCCTAAGAATGTGTATGGTGGTGAGGGTAAGACAAAAAGAGAGTCAGGGGTGCCTCGGTGGCTTAGTCAGTTCAGCATCTGCCTTCAGCTCAGGTTATGATCCCGGGGTCCTGAGACGGGGCTCAGAATTGGGCTCCCTGCTCCGCGGGGAGTCTGCTTCTTCCCCTCCTCCCAGCACATGCTCTCTTGAATGAATAAAATCTTAAAAAAAAAAAAAAAAAAAAAAAGGAAAAGAAGAAGAAGAGGAAAAAAAGCATCCAGTGAGGCTCAGAGAAGGTTGCTGGAGTCCAGAATGCTTGGATATTTCCAGAAAATAGTTTCCTGGTAAAATTCATTTGGCAAATATTCTTTCTTTGGTGACCTGAACTGCAGAATCCCACATTAAGGAGAGTTGATTTAAATTGGTGTAAGCTGCAGGATCCCAGATCTATATGACCTCAGAACACTGTGCATGTACATGTGTATGCATGTGCATATGTGTGTGCTCGTGCACGCGTGTGTGCGTGTGTGTGACATAATATCTTCCAGCTCTGAGGAGCCCACCTTGGGAAGTGTTTGCTTGCAGCTCATTATTTATTTATCTCTACAATCTGTGCATAGTCCGAACGCCAACCTCTGTCTCTCAGGAATTCATTTCTCTAACACCTGTGACACTCATGAAGTTTTACCTCTCCGCAACTCCTGTAAATATTTTCAGAACTGAAGTAAAAGCAGAATAAATACTCATCCTCCTTTTGCACGGGGGACTCCTGGATCCGTGGACATCCTCGCAGGTCAGAGTCCTTGGTGAGACACGAGATAGCACATTTCTCCAGGGCTGCCGCTGCTCGCGTAAGTGTTATCGCTGAGTGGTGAACACTCCTGGCACCCTACCAGCACGCGTGGCTACTTCTCAGAGAAGGTCAGCTGGTGGCTGCGGCTATGGGGACTGATACGCCGGAACAGTGGGGACTGGGCAGTACGGATGGCTCTGGTGATGTGGGCAGCTTTACTGGGCTCCGTGGTCCCCGGTGGTGGTGCAGCCTCAAGACATCGCGGTGTACCCATGCCCCTGCTAGTCCGATGGTGGCGGTCTCAGAGCATTGAGTTGTGGAGTATTATTGGACATAGGGTCCCGGATATCATTTACAAGCCACTTAATTAAGCCGGCTGTGTCCAGATTTTAAGCGTCCAGTAGAGAGGAAACAGACTCTCTTAGGTCCCTGAGCTCTATGTGGAAAAGGGACTTGTGTCAATAGGCCTGAGCTTATCAGCCATAATGGAATATGTGCACAGCTAAAACTCATTAATCCAGTGTTCTACATCAAGGGATATAAAAATCCTGATAGGAAGAGATTCCCAAGAGGGTCACAATGCAGCCTGTGTATTTAGTTTGGTTTTCATTTTTACTTCCATGCAACGATGTGAAAACACCCACCGACTGCTAGAGAAACTACCCGCCTCTGTGACGGGCGTTATTCGCACAGCCACAGTCTCGCCAGGGGCCTGGCACGGCAAGCAGACGGGAGCGCAGGTCGTGTGGCGGTGACTCCTCAGGATGCAGGACTCCCCATGAAACTGGCCTGGGGCTGATGCAAAAGTCTCTTCGGACAACAGTGAATTCTGAAAGACTCTTTTCCACTTTTACCAAGAGAAGGCGTAAGTGGCTGTGGGGAAGAGTTGGGGCCGGGGTATTCACATTAGCCTCGGGAAAGAGAAGTTGACCTGCCTTTTCCAGGGCCGAGCAAGGATCCAGACGCTAGTGTTGGCGACACTCACATTGCCATTCAGGGCCCATTCTGACACGAGAGTCTCCTCTCCCACACGGAGGGCTGAAGGAGCTGGAAGCCCTGCCGGGAAGGTCAGGGCTCCACGAGGTCCTGCCCCTGACACTGTAGCTCCTTTGCCACATCTCCCCAGGGAAGGCCAATGGGCCTCAATCGCTGTCCGCACACATGCGAAGGTCACCAACTGCAGAGGGACAGGGTCCCCTATTGCTCTGGGCTGCGTCTGTGTACCCCAGGAGGCGTCCGGGGAAAGGAAGACACATAATAGGACTGTCTCTTAATGTCACCACGTCTGGATCTGGAGGACATGACACTGAGCCTGACAACAGGTGGCTTTGAAAGGAATCCAGTCAGATGTGAGGGGTATGGAGGGAAAGAGGAGACAAAGCTTCCACGTCCCGGATCTAAGACTTGGAGGACTGAGGAGAGGGGCAGCATCCCTGCCCAGCACTCTGCGTGAGTCAGCCTGTGACAGGCACTCTCAAGGCTGCATGGGACTCATGTGCCTCAGGGTGGGGCCCTCAGCTTCCTCAGAATGGGGAGTGACACAGAGTCACCATGCACCAGAGGAAGCAGAACGCGTGGCTTTTGGTTTTCAGTCTGTCTTGCTATAAGACCTTAGCAGTTACACACAGCACTGGGCTCCCATCTCTCTGACGGTGGTTCTCCGATGAAGCAGTACTTTAGCACCGTAGGGGCTTAATACACAGCAGCTACTGGTCACCGGCTAAAAGAGACTGAGGCTTCCACTCTTGCTACTTTTCTGGGTCAGATTCCAAGGGAAACGTGGCAATGATGGAAAAAGTCACAAAAGAAAAAGAGGATCAAGATTCTATTGTTATTCCCCAAACCTAGCTATGCGTGTGTGTATATAAACAAACATTATACAAAGAGCTTTTGCACTCTAATAACTTTGTTAAATACATGATGATATTGCAGGAATCTTCCAATGGAACCGACAAACAATATATACCCTATAGAATAACTTAGTGAACATCTTAAGGAACATCACAATGAAACTATTCAACCAATGGCATCATTGCATTTGCAATTTTAAAAGAAATAGCAAAAAGTTAAAGCCTCACAACATACATCAGTGGAAAACTCACGTGGATTAAAGGCTTAAGGTAAAAACAAAGTACCAATTATTAGAAGATGAATAAAGGAGGATGCTGCATATACCCAAGCAACAAAAGAAATAACAAACTACTAATAAAACAGAAAAAAATGAAAGGTTCGTATTCATTAAAAGACTTGTCAGAGCCCCACAGTGTAGGAGAGAGACCCACGGACAGTAGCCACGATCCCCATCAAAGAGCAAGTGGAGCCTGAAAACGCCATGAATTACAACTCAACTTCAAGGCCTTGAAAGCCCCGAAGGGAAGCCCCAGATTCCCCTGCCCTGTGTCAGCTTTCACATAGAACAGGGGTTTGCACAGTGAGGCCAGCTCGGCACCTGCCCCACCTCCCACCCCAGGGGACAGCTGCTGCAGTCTGGAGATACTCTAGGCTGTCACAACAGCAACAGTACCACCTCCAAGGGTGGGGACAGTCCCCGGAACAAAGAATGACCTGACCCAAGACCAAGACATTCACAGTGCCAAGGTGAAGAACCTTTCCCTGAAAGAGAAACAGACACCCAAGGTGGGGGACGACCAGTGGGTCCATCCCTACCACAAGCCATAGTTAAAGCTTTGTCTTGCATAGTCAGAGCTCACCCCCGCTTCACCTTGCCCGCGCCCCCTGGCACAGCTCATGGTGACTGTGGGCCACCACACTTGTAGCAGGGCTGTGTGGACAACCTACAAAATACACAGACAGAATGGGTGCAGCTCTACATCCAGAGAGGGGCAGTGGAGGAGACAAGTCACCCCCAGGCTCCCATCAGTTAGAAACTCTAAAGGAATACTCCGCCTCCTCTCTTTCTTCTTTTGTTTTTCTGCAACTTCTCTTAGAGGTCTATTTACTTTTTCTCTCCTTGTTATCCAAATGTATATTCGAATATTTTTTGAATGTACGTTTTACCTTTATTTGCAGTTATGCTTCTCCCCTTTTTCTCCCAAGGTGTCTGTGAATTATTTTTAAAATGAAACATGAGAGGCGCCTGGGTGGCTCAGTTGGTTAAGCGTCTGCCTCCGGCTCAGGTCATGATCTCGGAGTCCGGGAATCGAGCCCCACATCAGGCGCTCGGCTCAGCTGGGAGCCTGCTTCCCCCTCTGCCTCTGCCCCTTCCCCCACCCATGCTCACTCTATCTCTCAAGTAAATAAAATCTTTAAAAATAAATAAATGAAATGAAACATTAAAAACAACCTAGGTTACTATAAATAATATTTAAAGAACAAGTTGAAAAACACTGTGAAAAAAGGTAGGCTCAACATTCTTAATATATAAAGAGTGCTTTCAAATCAACAGGGAAATTATGAGGACTGTACCTGACAGAGGTCTGAACAACAAACACTTCAGTGAACGAAGACATACAAATGGTCAATAAATACACACACACACACACACACACACACACACACACAACGCATTTGACTTCAATATTGACAAAAAGATGGAAATGGACATAACAAATACTAGGGTATACTTATAAAATTGGCAAACATTAAAAATACCACTGCTGCTAATACATGCTGGGGTGGAAAGTGAGTGTAAATTAGCCAATCTTCTTGAACATTATTTTCATTGGGTAACTTTAAAAATAAATAACTGGTTTCTAATTATAAGTGCTGGGCTTGCTTTTGCAGAGTTTATAAAACAATGAAAAGTAAAAAAAAAAAAGAAAATCAGATTAGGCTAGCATGACAGCAACTGAGAAACAATTCTAATTTTCTGCATAGACTTTCTTCAGTCTTTTCGGGGGTGTCCCTGTTGATGGCCCACCCTGCCCACACAGTTTGCTATGTTGCTTTTTTTCAGTTAGGACTGTGTATATGAGCATCATCGTGTGCCATCTTGTTATCTTTAAAAACGTAATTTACGATTGTATAACATGTCCGATAGATGACTTATCTAGTAAGCCCCTCCCCTTCTACCAGACACAGAGGGTTTTTACTCTTTTGTTTCTGTGTGTCATCAACAAGGCTGTGCGGACATCTCTGTGACTCAGTATTTTCTGTGTCTTTGTTAATTGCTTTTGCTGAGGTTATTCTCAGAATAAGAGGAAAACCAATACATTGTGAGACAGACAAAACCTGAGAAACTTTACCACCCACAGACCCTCATGACAGCAATCTCCCAGGGATATGCTTTAGACAGACAGAAAGTGACTGGGGCGCCTGGGTGGCTCAGTCGGTCACATGTCCGCCTTCGGCTCAGGTCATGATCCCAGGGTGCTGGGATCGAGTCCTGCATCGGGCTCTCTGCCCAGAGGGCAGCCTGCTTCTCCCTCTGCCCCTCTAGCTGCTTGTGCGCTCGCTCTCGCTCTCTCTCTCAAATAAATAAATAAAAATTAAAAAAGAAAATAAAAGAAAGTGACCCCCCTGCCAGAACTTATGAGGTACAGAAGGGATGGTGGGCAGAGAGAGAGGCATGTATGTGGGTAACACTAAACCGTGTTAAGTGTATAAAACATGGGAACAGCTTGGAAGTTACAAGAGTGTAGAACTCAAACACACACCAACAACAGCAGGTAGGTTAGAGCAAAAGTGCTCTAGGGATTGTCCTTGTATTGTCTGGGGGGGTGGGGTGGGCAAAGCTACCAGACAGTGTAGGCTCCAAAAAAGTAAAGTACATATTCCAAAATTTCTGGATTCATTGCTAATGAAACAGAAAATAAATGACTAATTTCAAAAGTGATGGACATCTGAAGAAAGCTTGAATTAGGAAAAAAATAATACAAAGAAAGAGAAAAAGGGAAAGAAGCAACAGAGTAAGGCAAAACAAAAAGTAGAATGTATGAGTAGGAGAGTGGAATTACCATGAATGTATGGGCTGAACACTTTAGTTAAAGATTATAACCCAGAATGAGAAACAAAACCACACTATCTGCTCTTAACTGACAACAAACACAAAAGTATGGGGTGGGGGGCAAGGTTGAAAGCAAAGGACAAAGGAAAAAAAGTGTACTAGGTCCATACCAACCAAAAGAGCTGAGGTGGCTTTATTATTGGAAGTGTGGGAATTTTACCATCAGGACTCTAAATTATCAAAATTTAAAGAATAGGGGCTACTGAAAACAAAGAGTCAAAACACAATGACAAGAGGTCCATATCACCAGGAAACCAGTCTTCCTAAACATGTATTCACTTAATATGACAAAAGTCAATCAAAGAAGGGGTGCATGCACCCCGGTGTTCATGGCAGCAATGTCCACAGTAGCCAAACTGTGAAGGAGCTGAGATGCCCTTCAACAGATGAATGGATAAAGAAGATGTGGTCCATATATACAATGGTATATTACGCAGCCATCAGAGAGGATGAATACCCAACTTTTGCGTCAACATGGACGAGACTGGAGGAGATTATGCTGAGTGAAATAAGCTTAGCAGAGAAAGCCAATTATCATATGGTTTGACTTATTTGTGGAACATAATAGCATGAAGGACATTAGGAAAAGGAAGGGAAAAATCAAGGTGGGGAAATCAGAGGAGGAGATAAACCACGAGAGACTATGGACTCTGGAAAACAAACTGAGGGTTTCAGAGGGGAGAAGAGGTAGGGTGATGGGTACTAAGAAGGGCATGTTGAATGGAGCACTGGGCGTTATACACAAACAATGAATCATGGAACATTGTATCAAAAACTAATGATGCACTGTATGGTGACTAACATTACATTAAAAATACATTAAAATAAAAACTAATGATATGCTGTATGTTGGCTAAATGAATTTAAATTTTAAAAAAGTCAATCCAGCCTTACTGGATATTTAAATACCAAAGAAGACAGTATAAGGAATTCAGAAGCAACTGTAATAGAATATACTTATGACCTCAAGGCAGGGAAGGGATTTGTAAGTAAGACCCGAAAGTGTCGACAATACAGAAAGTTTCAAAAACTGGACAGTACCCAATGAACAATTTCTATGGGTTAAAAGATACCACAAAGAGAGTAAAAAAGCAGCAGCTCACAAACTGGAAAGGATATTTGGAGCACATAATTGAAAAAAACGTTAGTATCCAAAACAGAAGAATAACACTCCTATAAATAAGAAAAGGACACCTCAATACAAAACCGACAAATGACGTGAACAGGAACTTAACAAGTGAGAAAGCCAGGATGACCAATAAATTTAAGGAAAGGCGTTCCTAAATGCCAGAGAAGACCACAATAAGATACCATTTCATATGCTTTTTAGAAGCATACAGAAAAGAAGTGCTGGCAAGCAGGAATGTGAAGTAACCAGAATGTCTTTCTACTGAGGGTAGAAAAGGAAATAGAACAAACACTGTGAAACACGACATGGCATTTCTAATAAAGTTGAAAGCAAGCATTTGTTATATGTCAGCAATTTTATTCCTAGGTATATGTCATGGAAAAAACGTTGTGTACATATATTCCTGGAGACGTACATAAGAATGTTAATATCAGCATTGTTTGTGATGGAAAAAATGCACAAAATAAATGTGCAAACAGTGGAATATGTTACTGTTTGCAATGTTGAACACTATATTATAGAGAATGTGACTGAAATCAGCTATATGTAGGAGCATAGATAAATCTCAAGAATACAGCACTGAATGAACAGAGTACCGTGCCAATGGCAAAGTCATCCTAAAGCAAGCAAAACTAAACAAAGTATCATCTGGGGATGCGAATAGATGCCAAACTATAAAGAAAATTAAGGCAGCAGTAAACAAAGAAGTCAGGATAATGGTTACTACCTCAAAGTGAGGAGGAGAGGGGAGGACACAAGGGAACCTCAAAGTTAAGGCAATGATCTATTACCTAGTGCTGCCAACGGACACCCTGATGCTCTCCGTATTGTTACGATACTCAGTCCTATATTTCTGTTGTTTATAATTTTCATGTGTTTCATCGATAAAAATGACTGGTTTATATTAATCCAAATAATTCCAAATAATTTTAAAAAATAATTTTAAAAAATTAAAAAACAGTAAGCATGCTAGTGAAAAATCTGTATTGGTAAGTGTAGGTCTTGCCCAACCCTAGTTGCAACAACACGGTAACTATGAGGGAGTATCTCGCCATGAACTACAACTAGGGAATGTGGTTATACTGCGATGGTTCTGGTTGTATTCCCCAGCCCGGGCATTGGCCTAAATTACTTATGCTTTGCTTGGGCTTGCAGTGGGAAACATTTTCAGATGATTCGTACTGCTTGAGATGTATACTGATTTTGTGGATACCCCAAATGTTTCACTGAGAAAAGAGCTGGTATCCATGAGGAGTTTAAGAGAAGGATCTATGCTGACAAACTGTTGCTTGACGAAAAAGTCTGACATGTAGAAGAACAGAATGTATTTCAGAAAAAGCTGTGTGGCAGACTGAATTCTCCACAGGTCGTCCACATAGTGTTCCTTTTTAATAGGACCTGGACACAACTCACATAGGGAAGCGGAATCTCTCTTCCCTCTCCCTGAACTTAGAGCTTTCTGTCAACCAAGAGAGTATGGAAGGAGCGATGTTTGGGGGAGTCTCAGTGTAGCTCATAAAGTGTGATTGAGTTTCTCTCTTTCTGGACACTTGCTCTTGGCATCCGGTTGCTAAGCTGTGAGGAGGCCCGAAAGAGACCACACGGGTGTTTGGGCCAACAGCCCCAGTGGGGGGGCTAGCTGATATCTGGCATCGATGCCAACACGTAAGAACGTGTTCAATATGACCCCAGCGCCAGTCAGCACCGGACTCCAGCCAGGGGACAGACTCGGAGTGCTAACTAGCCAGTGGAGCCCAGTCAACCCCAGGAACCATGGCAGATAATGACAAGTGATTTACTGTTGTTGTAGGCCACCCAAATTGGGGGGGGAGGGTTGTTATGAAGTGATGGGTAACTGGAACAAACTATGATGTTACGTTCCCTTCAAGTAAAGATGATCTAGAATATTCAATGGATGCCAGAAACCCACAATGTAAAATGCAACTTCACCATTAACTAGCTGTGTGCCTAGTTAACTTCCGAGAGCCTCAATTTTCCTAGGTGAAAAACTAGGGATTTGTATCAATTTATACTTCCCAAAGATTTTCAAACAAGGGATCCAGTATCACCATAGCATATACCGTGAACAGGAATCAATAAAGGCCAGCTGGTGACATCACTGTGGTAGATCTGGCATCTGGCTGGCTCCCATCCGCTTCCAGACCTCCATCATCCTTATGAGCCTGGAGAGAATTCTCCTCTGCTTGCCAGCTGGGAAGGTATCAGCTGTGACTCCAGCTCTCACAAGAGGGACCACTTGGTCCAATTCTGATCTCAAGAGTTTGTTCTATTCTCCCACTCCTGCCCTCTCAACAGTGAAGCCTAACAAGTAGGAGAGGCAGCACAGTAGTGCTAAGGGTGCAGACTCTGGAGCATGGCTGCCTGAGTTCAAATCCAGGCTCTGGCTCTCACTAGCTTTGTAATCTTGTATGTTCTGTGTGCCTCAGTATTTTTCACCTGCAGAATGTAACTAATAATCTTAACTACCGTGTAGCATTATTACAAGGATTCAGTTAAGTGAGTTAACACATATAGTGCTTAGAACCTTGACTGGCACCTAGAAAGTTCTTCACAAGCATTGAGAACATTCATTCACTACCTTGGAGGAAAGTGACTTATTTTGGTAACTCAAAGAGTAGAACTCAATAAGAACAGAAGGACTGGCTTCTCTCTCACCCAGCCACCACCAGAGAGCAGGGACTGGGCTCTTGCCAGGGGCCTGTGGGCTCTGCGGTGCCATCTTGAAGAGAAATGCCACGAGCCGTTGCTCAACAGCCACTAAAGACAGAGCTGAGGGCAAGATGTGATTCGCTAATAGTTGGCTGCACCTTAAAAGTCTGCAAGAGAAAACTCATGCCCTGAAATAACTGACATGAAAAGTGTGACTCACATACCAGACAGTGTCTAGAAGAATAGTTTAGAAAATGAGAATCAAATTGGTCCACAAATGGTGAGAAGGCGCCCTTTCATGTGCAGTGAGGTGCCCAGACGTGCTCAATACCCTAATTATAACACACGAAGAAAAATGCTGATCCTTTGTCACTGATCCTTCACTGTAAGTGAAGCTCAGACCCGATCCCTTTCCCGTTCTACTCTCAGAGAAATGACGAAGAACAGGGCTGATTTGGTTCCTCTGAAAGATGGCTCCCTCCAAACACATGGAGTATCGTCAACAGGAGATGCTTCCATAGCACAGTGCAAATAGAGGTAGTGAAACTCACATAACCATAGCAGGCTACATGGTGAGATTGGATCTAATTAGCATGTGTCAATGAAGCGCTCCTTGCTGACTTCAACACTTGCATCCTTGGCTATTTCAAGAAGTCTGCAGACGATTTCGTTAGACACACAACCTAATAGCTTGTATACTTCCTATTAAGTCATTTTGTATTAATAAAGTAGCTTCTCTCTGAAATTCAAGCGTCATGCAGAAAGCCAGCTTTGGCTTTTGAGCCGCAGAATCCAGCAGGGGAGGTGCTGCTCCGTGATAAGGTCAGCACGGAGAGAAGGAAGTGCGGCCAAGGGTGACGGGTATAATTAAAATTATGTTCGGCTGCTGATCTGCCAAACAGATAAATTCCACAGGCACTAAACCGCATCAGTTTACTGAAAGAAGTTACAATTGATTGCTCATTTCTTGTTCGATACGACACTGATTTAAAGCTGGGATCCTGGAACTTCACTGTCATTAATGAAATCTCACAAGGTCTGTGGAATAAAAGGCGTGCCAATCTCTGACCCATAGAAATGTACAAGGTATTCACGCAGATCAAGGGAGAAAGTGTCCTGGTTCTTCCCATCAATACCACCATTCCTCTATAATTTGGGACACTTTCATGATGAAAACTAATGTCTCGCAAGAGTGCCACGCAATACCCAAGAAGGGTGCCACACAGCACATAAGAACAGTAGGAGAAGCAGAAAGCTAGGGGGCGGGAAGAAAAAGACTGAAGAGCCCCTGAGGCCATGACCTATCAGGCCCCTCGACTATGCAGGTGCAGTAAAGACTAGAGGCAGCACCAGCAAGACAGGCCTGGAAGACGACCTTACCAGCCAGTGGGACAGCAGCGGGAAACACACCTACCCCCACAGTGTTTGCTGCACACCGAAGCTCCTGCCTCTACCACCCCGTCGACTCATTCATGCCACACTGATTCCGCAGATACTTCCTGAGTATCCATTATATCCTAATTTCTTTGTTGTATTGACAGGATGGTAAGTAAAACATAGGTCCTGTCCTCCAAGACAACAAGGACAGAGAGAGCAAGAGGAAATGCCAAAACTGGATAAAAAGGGCTGCAGAGGTGGCCATGGAAAAACTATTATCCCATTTTACAGATGAGGGGACTAGGGTCGGAGGTCAGAGCTGACAGGTGGTGGCACCCACGCTGCTATCCAAATCCGTCACAGGCTTCCTTCTGTCTGCAAGAGGAACAAGCTACTGAAGGCAAGACGGGAAGATGACCCCCCCCCCCACACACACACACTCAGGCAACGTAGCCAAGGTCAAGTGGGCTCAAGGAAGAACCTACAAAAATCTGGTGAGAAAGGAGACTTGATGAATGCTTAAGCCACTGCTCAGTAGAAGGAAGGAATGCACAGAAACACATCTGCAGGAGATGCATTTCCATATGCCTGAGTCATGTAGCCTCCTCACGGGACAGAAGAGGGAGCAGGATGGGCTGTGAAAAACCACAGAGTGGGAGGGCGGCTGGGTGGTTCAGTGGCTCAGTCTGTTGAGTGTCCAACACTTCACTGCAGCTCAGGTCGTGCTCTCGGGGTCGTAAGATTGAGCCCTGTGTCAGGATCCGTGCTGAGCACGGAGCCCACTCAGATTCTCTCAATCTCACCGCCTCTGCCCCTCCCCCCCAGCTCACACATATACACACACACACACACTCTCTCTCTCTCTCTCTCTCTCTCTCTCTCTCTCTCTCTCTGGAAAAAGAACCACAGAGGGGAGAACATCCCTGCTTCTGGGGTAGGACAGCAACAGCATCCCATTTCCACCAACCACACGAAGGCAAAATAAGACTACTATAACTATTTTATGTGTCGACTAGGCTACGGCACCCAGGTATTTGGTCAAACAGGATTCTAGAATTTTCTGCAGTGGTTTTTGTTGTTGTTGACGTTGTTTTAAACTAAATTAACATTTAAATCTGTAGATTATGCTCCATTCAGTGGGTGAGCCTCAGCCAGGAGCTGAAGACCTGACAAGAAAAAAGACTGACCTCCCCCACCACACAAAAGAAAAGGAATTCTGCCAGCAAACTGTCTTCGGATTCAAAATGCAGCATCAGCTTTCCTTGGTCTTCCATCCACTGGCCTGTCTTACAGATTTTGGATGTGTGCATAGGCTAATTCCTTAAAATCAATCAATGGATCTATTATATATATATATATATATATATATATATATATATATATATATATATATATAAAGCATGCACACACACACACACACACACACACACACACATCCTATCGGTTCTCTTTATCTGGAGACTTATCTAATACAACTACATTAAAGTATGGAACTAGGAGACCAGCTTATATGGTCCTGATAATCCCAGGACAGCTAGAATGGGATGAATCCAAAGCCAGCTCCCAGCTGGGGTCGTAAGCAGCTGAACCTACCACCTCCACAAGATTCATGGGGAGCAAAGACAAACAGACTGAAGGGCTTAGTCAACTTTTTTTTTTTTTTTTTTTTTAAGAATGAGTCATTTATCCATTCACTTGACAGACATTTATCAAATGCCTACTATGCCCCCCTGCCCTGTGCTGGGTGTTAGAGAATCTGACTGGGCTCTGCCTGGGACTTAATGAATGAATAAAATCTTCCACCTATAAAATTTAAACTCACTTATTTTTAGGGTCACTGCATTTTTGGAAGAGTTCCAAGTCAGGTGAGTGAGTCTGACAGTCAGACTACCTGGAGGGCGAGGACCCTATGCAGAGTAGGGTACCAGTAGCAAGAATGCCTGGGATGAGAGACGTGGGGTCCTGGGACCCGCTTTACAAGCTGGAGATTTTCTCCTTAAACTCTTTCTATCTTTCGAACTGGATTTTTGTCTTAGTGGGAATGTGTGTGTGCCACAGAGTGCCTTCAGAGACCAACCGGCCCCACTTTACACAAATAATGGAGTCATCAAAAGCTTTAGGCCAGCCGTCTAAGCCATCTATAAAGTCAATGCTTATAAAAGTGTTCTAGTGTGAAAGGAACCCTAAGATGAGTTCTTTTTATAGAGCCAATGAGAACTCCCTGGAATGGTGCCAAGAGAACTTTCTGTGACCACAGAACTATCACAGGACCCAACACAGGAGCCACTGACCCAGTGTGGCTATAGATCACTGGTGACATGGCTATCATGACCAAGGAACTGAACCTTTGGGTTCTATTTACTTTTAGTTCACTTTAATAGCCATACATGACTAGCAGCGACATTGGAGAGCCCAGCTTCAGACTAACTGAATGGTGGAGGTGGGGGGGTATTTTAACAGACTTGGTCTGTCCAGCATGGGGTCACTTCTTCCATCAGCCCTATCACAGCCAGATTGATCCATTAGCTGTCCAGCTGGCTGGGGTCTCCCCTCCGGTCCCAGGGCCCACTGCCCCTCTGTGTCCCTCATTCTCCTTTGCACACACACTGGCAGGGAATTAAACCTCAAGGACACTTGTGATTGCCCCGCTGAAACGTCAAGGAACATATGAGGATAATCTGATGGACTACACGGGTGGATGACAAGCAGAGCTGGTGTCCATGAATCCCCATGACTGGAATAAACTTACCACCCTCCAACTCCTGTCTCCTTCAAAATCTAAGAAGCTAACTCTCCCTTCCCGCCCCCACCCTCTGACATGCTAAGGCTGAAGGGGAGGGGATTTTCTGCCTTAGGGTACCTACACTTCCTTTGCTTTTTCTCTTTAAGTCAGTGTGAGTGTGATACATTAGAAGTTCCAGCCAGCACAGGAGACCTGTCCCCTGTCCCCGGGTCAGAGCTGTGAATCCCTCCATAGGAGGCCAGCTACTTTCCCAGGAACACGGGTGAGGGGTCCCATGAGTGCCAGCAGGAGAATGCATGTTTTCCAACGGGGTGGAAAAGAATAAAAAATATTTAACCGTATTCTTGCTGGCAAAATGCTATGTCCCAGAGGAAATGTAATTCATACCACCATCACTTGCTGACTCTAAATGACAGAACACAGGGCCTAGAGGAAGTGTTCATAAATCCAGAACAGAAATCTGGTGCGGTGGCTTACGGTGTGTTCATGGACATGTTTAGTGGTACCTCTGAGCAGCAGGAGGTTCTAGAGGACTCCCACTGTTCCCTGGAGACACTAAGAGACAACGTGTATGATGGAGAGGAGGCCATCCCTGGGGACATGTTTCACATGCCATACTTGTGCTTAAGGTGGGAAGTCACAGATGGTCATGGGACAGGGAGGGAAGTGAGGTATGTACCTGTCACCTACCCAGCCACTTGAGGGCTTGAAGAAGTTTTATTTAGTTGTCTACCAACTGAATTTAACCTGTTTGAATGGTGTAGGTAGAGGGGTATTTTAACAGATTCTGTCTGTCCAGCATGGGGTCACTTCTTCCTAACCTGTTTGGTGCTGAAATTAGCCTCCTACAGGAAGCACTTAAACAAAAAACAAACAAAGAAAAGTGCACACGCCCACCAAAATAAAGTGAGCTAAGAAGTTTCTGCTACTTCAGGAAATCATGTGCACCTTCTAGGAGTCAAATGAATCCTCTTAAAGATGGACTTGTGTTGTGAAGGAATCCCTTTAAGGAATTACTGCATTCATTTACAGCAAATAAATCGCACTGTATTGTAAATCCTCCTTTACAGTGAAGTTCTGGAGAAAAGGAACTAAGGCCTAATACACGGCCCAGCACTTAAAAGCTATACTGGGCAGAGTGATGCATGAATGGATGAATAGAGGAAGCGATGTCCTGCCACTCTTGGGGACAACAGCCATTAGCTCTTTTTTTTTTTTCTAAAGATTTTATTTATTTATTTGACAGAGCGAAGCACAGCTAGAGAGCAGGAGGAGTGAGAAAGGGAGAAGTGGGCTTCCTGCTGAGCAGGGAGCCTGATGTGGGTCTTGAACCCGGGACTCTGGGATCATGACCTGAGCCGAAGGCAGCCGCTTAACCAACTAAGCCACCCAGGTGCCCCAACAGCCATTAGCTCTTGACCCACAGCCATCCAAGTATGGCATTATGGTTCATTTAGCATTTATTCAGCAAATATTTATTGCTGGACAAGTGACCACTTTAAAGGTCTGATCCAAGATGACTCAACACAGCCTAATGAACCACTAACGATGATGCCTTAGCAATTCAACCCAAAATTCAAGATGTTTAATATGGTCTTGAGATACAAAGGACAGAAACAGCAATTCACAAAAGAAGAACTATACATAGCCAAACAAAAAAAGGTGCTCTACCTCACTAGTCATCAAAATAATACAAACAAAACTAAATGCTGACTGGGGGAGGAAAGGTATAGCAAATGGGCAACATTAAAACAAGATTTCCTGGAGTGCCTGGGTTCCTCAGTTGGTTAAGAGACTGCCTTCGGCTCAGGTCATGATCCCAGAGACCTGGGATCAAGCCCCACATCAGGCTCCCTGCTCGAGAGAAGCCTGCTTCTCCCTCTCTCACTCCCCCTGCTTGTGTTCCCTCTCTCACTGTGTTTCTCTCTGTCAAATAAATAAAAATCTTTAAAAAAATAAAATAAAATAATATTTCCTGGTGTCTTTTGAAATAAGACACAGTACTGGGCAGAATGCTGGCAAATGACTGGGAGGACAGACCCCAAGTCAGCCCACGCTATTTTGGCAGGGAAGATGGCAGTAGGGGTGAAAAGACCTGAAATTATCTCTATCTTTGACTGTAACCATTTATCCTACCAAAAACTTGTTCTTAAAGGGATATTTGTAAGAGAAAGAAGAAAAAAACAAACAAACCCAAAGTAACGACTTAAACCAAGAGACCAGTTGAATATATCATGGTAACAGAATTCTTTGCAGCTGTCAAACATCAATTTCTCAAAATAATTATTCAGGGAAAGTTTGCAACATATTTCAAAGTCAAACAACAACAACAACAAAAACAACGAACCAAAACCAAAACTAAAGTTTCGAAGTACTACCCAGAAAGCCACATTGTTCGCCACAATCCACACATTCTGTATTTTATGTATATTTTCTTTTCTCTATGTTGAGGAATTCCCACACAGTAGTCTATCATTCTGTTCTGAAAATCGTGTCTCACCAATGTTCCTGAAAATAACCCCAACACTCCTATGGGACCTCAGACCATAGCCTCGCTCTCTTTATGCCCCCACAGAGTCCCTACTGGGACTGAAGGTGAAGTGACGCATCAGCTGCTTCCTCCTAGCTCAACTCCAGGGTCAGGCCTCCCACTCAGCTCCCTCGCCTCATGAGAAGCCTTTGCATTACACCGAGCCTGGGTGTGCCATGTTGGATGAACCAGTGCCAATTTCCAAAATCCATGAGACCTCATGGTGAACTTCTCAGAGTTTCAATTAACCCAACTGCCTTGGAAAGTGGCCAACACAACGATGCGGGCTGTGTGGAGTAGAAATACTCTGCACTGAGAGAACCTGGGCATGACCATGCTTTTTAATTCGAATTCTTCCCCAAGATTTTTTTTTTTTCGATTACAATATGGATAGTGATGAAGGGTTTTGTTTTGTAAGCATTTTTCCCCAGAATCATGAAAGCACATTCTTCCTGGTAAATTAAAAACGGCATGATTACAAGAAGATGGGCCGTGCTTTGGGTCTTATTTCATGATGATTCCATTTTAAAGCATTCTCTTTAATAAACTCAGAACACTCACAGCGTCCACTGCGGAGCTACGAGGAAGTTTCATCAACAAAATCCACACCCACATGAATGAGCTCTAATTTTAAAGGGCAGGTACTAGCTGGGGGATTAATATCACATTTTCAAGGGCTAGCTTCATTCCAGAAGAACTCTTTATCGCCATTCTAAGATCAGGAATTAATGGGATTGTCAAAATGACAAGTGTTAAGAACCATGTAACTGTCCTGAGGACAGGCCTAGCTTGTGGGGGAGCCCTAGAGAAGAACTCCGAGTGTATCCATACGAATCATGATTTCCCGAGGGAGGAAATCATTTCTCTAGCATCCTCTGTGTCTGTCCACGTCCTAAAACACAGAGAAATTTCTGGAGGGCCTGATCTGTGGGAAGAGCTTGATAAATGTTTGTGGGGTAGCTGCAGAAAGCAGTAAGAGAGACTCCCTCCCTCAACCCACCAGGGGGATTTGTATGTTGACACAAGAGAGAATATTCCAAGGCTTGGGGCCCACATCAGCCAGAGTCAAAGCAAGTCAGAACGAGGTGAGGGAAAGTGAATTTATGAAGCTGATCATACCAAAAGAAACATACAGCCGTTCACCAAGTAGTGGTTTTTAAAAGATTCACCTGAAGGTGGGGTTCAGGGGGTGGAAAGGAGGAAGTAAGTAGCAAAAGAGCCTGGGAGCAGGCCCTGCAGGGCAGCCGGTGGGGTAATGAGGACTAGGATGATGTTAGTGTACGAAGGGGAAGACCGATCAGAAATGGATGAGCTGTGGACTAGACCCATAGGGAAAGCGATGGTCCAGGGCTGTGGGGAAACAAAGAAGGGGAAGTCGGCACAGTTAGGTAGCGAAGCCCAGCATTCTGCAGAGGCTAAGGGAGAAGCATTTTCAAAAGGAAGGAGATGGTCAACACCCCCAAATTTCACAGAGAAGTCGTGGAGGAAGACGACTCAACATACTCCAGGCTTTGGGGCTCAGGATTGGCGCAGCGGGCCTGGACTGAGCAAGGCGTCAAGACAGGGGCTACAACCTCCCTGTGTACAAAGGACAGAGGAACAAGCAGAGAGGGAGGGGGCGGAGGATGAAGGAATTCTCCTCATTCCTGACAAGGGACAACAGATGGGCACCACAGGGCGGGGAGTCCAACAGCTGAGGCCTGTGATGTCAGCACAGTCATGGCGGGAAGAAGGGCAGCTGCTGGACACAATGGGGGTGGGGAGGGGGGCCGGGAGGCAGGGCTCAGGCTGGGCTTGGCCGGAGAACAAAAGCCCTTCCTTTACTCCTCTTCCTACGCACTCAACCCATTCTTCCTTCACTCCTGAGGACTCACCTCCCAAGCCTAGAGCCCAGCAAATGCATTAAGGTCACTCCCCAGGGAGCCCTTTCCCATTGGCCTCATTAATACTTACTAATCCTTCTGACCCCAGATCAGATGCCACGTCCTAATGCAAGACCTCAGTCCCCAGCCACACCCAGCAAGGCCTTTCTCTGTCATAGCACCTTGTTCTTGCCCTCATGACCTCTCTCTCTCATGCTTATCTCACTCCTAATCATGTGATGGACTTCAGAGCTGTGTCTTGACTCCCTCCTGCCGGTCTATAAGCTCCAAGACAGCAGAGACTTTGGCTTGTGCCTGGATATGGCAGTTACCCTTGCCAGGGCCTCGGTTCCCAGCCTGCTAACAGGACAGCTACAGACCTTGAGCTCCTAGGCTCTGGTGGCTAGGGGGGCCTGTGAGAATGGAGTTCTCTGCTGGCTGAGTGCCTGCTCCTGAGTGCCAGGCCCCAGCGTGGGGACAGGGAGAGACTGGAGAATGAGACAGGGTCTGCCCTCAAGGAGGAAAAGAGACAGAAACGAGGCTTTTCAATGCAGCATGAAGAATATGCTGAGATGCCCTGACACAGAGGGGAACCTCAACCACTTCAGGGGCACTTTCACGTCGATGGAAGCGCTTCCCCAAGATGGCCTCACGTCACTCCTCGCAATCCCACTAAGCGAGCCTCGGGGTTGTAAACCCTTACAGGCAGCTGTTGGTAGCAATGCTGGTGGCATATGGCATGGTGGTGAGCATTTACCAGGTTCCCGACCGCATGTGAACTTCACCTCAGGGTTCTGTCGGACTCCCGTGGGCTGCCCGTTATCATTATTCCCCAGCTGGGAGATGTGAGGTTGGCTCAGGGAGGTGAAGAAGATTGGCTCAGGCACAAAGCGCGAATGTCACAGAACGAAGAATGAAATCCAGGCTGGAAGGACCCAACGGAGTGAGTGATGTCACAGTCCCTAGGGGAGCCCACCGTGATTCCCGATCAATGGTTGAGAAAGGGCCCTGGACGTTGGGCATCCAGGACGAGGCTGGCATGGACAAAGGGTGTGCACAGTGGGCAGCTGTGTTCTCCATCTGACAAGGCTTGGGGAAAATCACATAGCATAGAAGCATCCGGGCAGGTGCTCTGGAGGGTCCAGGGGCAGGGGTGGCATAGGCTGGGGTAGATGGGGGTGGGAAAGGGTAGCTTCCGCAGCTGGGGACTGGACACCGACTGAGTCCTTCCCCAGACGGGCCTCCTTGCCTCAAGTGAGACCTGAAGATGCGTGCAGACTCAGGGCCTGGCTTGCAGGACTGTACAAGTGAGCACCTCTATTTAAATCAGGCCAAATGAGCACTATTTCTGCAGGAGTTTGTGCACTGGCTCCTTGTGTCCTCTCCCCGGTGCCAAGGAAGAGAGGGAGGAAGTGAGCGGCCTAGCAAGCGTGGTGGCCTCCGGAGCACAGGCGGCTTGTCTGTCCGCCCACCTGCCAAAGCCCACCAGCCGGTGTGAACAGCCTGAACCAGAGAAGCCCCGGGAAAGACTCGGGATCTTCTCACCTCTGCGGAAGTGCTTCCAAGCAGACCCCTATTTAGAAGGCACAGTGGCAGCCACCGCCTGGTCCAGAAGGAGTGGGCAGATGGGGAGAAGGGGGGCAAAACCAGAACAGGGCAAATATATGTGGGGGGCCAGCCCCGACCAGGGAGAAAGCTCAGCTGGGCTTCTGCTCTTGGGAGCCTTGGTTCCAGCCTCTGTCACTGGATGGGAGGAAAGCAGGGTCCTGAGGTCACTGTACCCCACGCCCTCCCTCCTCACATTCCTGAACCTTAGCCAAGCCTTGCTGAGATCATAATGAAGCCAAGCTGGGGCCTGGCAGTGGCGGGGGGTGGGGGTATGTGTCTGCTGACCACTTATCAGCCATGGTGCCCAGGTGACCGCCCCACTCACCTTCTCCCCTGGAGAAGCCCAACAGAGTGGGGAGGAATGTGCAACCAGAAAGACCAATCAGCAGGGTGGGAGCAGCGTTGCATGTTCTCTTTCTTTGCAAGCCCTCAATGTGTCAACACTGGGGCTCAACGCTGAGTTAACCAGGGACCGGGACAGTCACGCAGCTGGGCCCAGGAAGTTCCCCGTGAGGATGAGAGTAAGGAGCAAGGCAAAAAGGGGCTACAGAAGGGGCACCTGGGTGGCTCAGTCCTTAAAGCGTCTGCCTTCGGCTCAGGTCATGATCCCCGAGTCCCAGGATCGAGTCCCGCATCAAGCTCCCTGCTCGGCGGGAAGCCTGCTTTTCCCTCTCTCACTCCCCCTGCTTGTGTTCCCTCTCTGGCTGTGTTTCTCTCTGTCAAATAAATAAATAAAATCTTTAAAAAAGGGGGGGGTATGGTGAGAAAACATGGGAGTGAGATGGGATGGGAGAGAAAGCAGGGCTAACAGAAGAAATCACATGCCCCTACCCACAAAAAGGCTGAGGAGTCGTGCACCTGTTTTCTGAAAGGGAAGGGACCTAATAACCCCCTAGGCACCAGCAGTGGCCTACATCATTGCATCTTCTAGAAACTCTTTTTCAGTAGGTAACCCTAAGCAGGGGCTGACCAGAGCCAGGCCCCTCCTGAGAATGGCGAGAATGGGGTGGGAGTGAGGCCCTTGAGCCTCAGCAGCTTTTCCTGCTCTAGGCAGTTCCTCTGCCCTGAGTGCAGCCCTGGGCTGAGCCCCAGGGAATCTGCTTCATAAACACTTACTTAGCAAGACATTTTAAATACTATTGATTTCTCTCCTCAAAAGGAGAGGTGAGACAGTGATGGACACTGTGAGCCGTTAGCAACAATGAGCCCCCACCACCCCTAACCAGACAATTTATTTCCCTTTCAGATTACCAGGCTGACAGCCCTGGGAGACAGGAACACGCTAATGGAGGCAGCAGCTAGAAGCAGCAGGTGCCCTGGATCCAAGAACAGCAATTAGAGGCTTAAGCTCCCTTTCCTACAAGACAATGAAAAAATAAACCTGATTTTCAACAGCAGACCTGCTTGCAAGGCATCTTTCTCTCCTATTTGGAGGAAAGACAGGAGGCCGCACCTCTCCTCCAACAGCCAGGAGCCTCTGGTCAACATCAAGCCACCAGGCACAACATTTCAAACACCTACTAGAAGCTGGGCATGGGAATACGTGCAGACAGATAGCAGGGACATGATGGCGCATCAAAATAGACCTTTGTCCCCTTGTGGTGCATATGGGACAATGCGCACACTGGCGGGTTGAGCGCCTCCCTGAATCATCAGCTCCACGACAGCAAACCAGTCCTGCTAGTTATTTGCTCTTGAGGTCTCCGGTAGACTGAACTGTGAGCGCCCACCCTGCCCCCATTCACATGCTGAAGCCCTAACCCTCAGGGGGATGGTATGAAGACCAGAGGCTTCTGGAATGTCATTAGGTTGCGATGAGGTCACCAGAGTGGAGCTTCCATAATGGAATAAGTGCCCTTAAGAGAAGAGGAAGAAACCAAAGTCCAATCTTTCTGCAACGTGATGTGAGGTCAGAGCAAAAAGGAACGGTCTGCTGGCAAAAACGCCTGTACCAGTTAAAAGAAACAGCTGGCCCCTTCATCTTGGACTTCCCAGCCTAGAGAACTGTGAGAAGTATGTGTCTATTGCTTAAGCCCCCCAGTCTAGTATCCTGTTAAAGCAGCCCAAGCTAAAGCGGGGTCCTAGCACTTAGCACAATGCTGCCTCCTAACAGGTGCTCAATCACCGTTCTTTGAATTGCTTTTCCGTACTTGATAGGGAAGTGACAGCCACAGTAACAGACAATCCCCGACACCTAAGCGGTTTCGTACACAAGAACAGATGACCATTCACTGTCCCTTCCAACTAAGACAAGGGACTTGCAAGATCGTCACGCACATATCTTAGCCTCCTTTACAGATTTCTTGGGTGGGATTTGCTCAAACTCAGAGGTCTCAACCTTAAAACAAAAAAAATCTTCTGATGTATAAATATGCATTGGAAATAAGAAAACATACAAATGAAGTTTCAGAAACCCCAGGCCCCTATGCCTGATAGCTGAAGGCCAGGGCACAGTTGATTGATCGGGCAGAGGCGACCCCAAGGGGCTAGCCTCCCTCACCCTGGGGGAGTGCTGCCAGTGGCACCATTTACATATTTTTTTAAAAGACTTTATTTGAGAGAGAGAGCCTGACAGCACAGGCAGGGGGAGGGGGAGGGGCAGAGGCAGAGGGAGAAGCAGACTCCCTGCTAAGCAGGAGCCAGATGCAGGGTTCAACCCCAGGACTCTGGGGATCAGGACCTGAGCCGAAGGCAGCCACAGAACCCATTAAACATAACCCATTAAGATGGCATTCCACCATCTACATATTTTAATGATCACATGAATAGGGTCTGTGGCAGAGGCCAATTCAGTTTTGTCACAAACAGAAACATGCTTTTTTGGAAAGTAGACATTAGGGACCAGCAGACATTTCTGCCTACCTGCCAGGGGGCAGAGAGGTGGGCTCTCGCCTGGGGGTGGAGTCATGGCTCCTGTGGGTACGATTATTACAGCAAACACTAGGGGGAGCCCTCAGGACTGGGCTGAAGGAGAAGAGGCGCAGAATTAATTCTCTCTGCTTTCTGAGCAGGAGAAGGGGAGACACTGAAGCAGCTCCTCTAGATCCACGTTTTGGATCAGCTAACTCCAGGACTTGTGCAAGATGTCACTGAATGCCCAACTACTCTGTCCCAAGGGAAATGCGCACCTCTGAGAGCCCATGGAGACTCCATGGGTACAGAATACAGGCGTCCCAGCAGGGAAGAACTGGAGAGAGGACACCCAAAAGCAGGTCCAGGAACAAGAAGATCGCAGCAGGCATAACCCACCCCTTGCCTTCTCCCCCTGCAGAACTCTGCTGAGCGCACAGGTTTTAAGAGACTGGGGTTTTTGAGAGTGAAGAACAGGTGAATAGTGAAGGATGGGTGGAAAGGGGGAGATTCCAGATGTAGAGAAGGAAGAAGGCAGGAAAGGAGAAAGGGAATATCTACTTTGTGCCCCAACAAAAGAACAGTGAGGAGATTTGCCGAGGCTCTGATTTGCTTCCATCTCTCCTCTCTGGCTGTCCCCCATCATTCACAGAAATGTTGTTTTTGTGACACAGATCAACGGTGATGGGAACCAAGAGAAGACCTCATAGGTGGGGGCTGTTTGTAGACAGATAAATACCATTATTTTGGCTTTCCCAGCAATTAATAGCCACATATGGTATAATTATTCTTGAGATCTAACACATTTATGAGTTTTCACCCTAGAAGGTATGAGTTTTATGGGAGCAGAAACTCTGTGTGTACAATCTATATTCTTGCAGACATCTGGAATAGAGGAGGGTTTTATGATTTTGATTTAATGCAATGCTCTTGTGATAGAGAATGGGAAGGGTATTTTTCAATAAATTTTCCTATTGCCGATAACGCTGAAGATGATGGTGATGAAGATGACGACGACGATGAAGAGGACGACGACGACAGTGGTGGGAACAATGGTGCGTATTACAAGGTTATTATGGCACACCTGGCCAGTTTAGTTGGTAGAGCATGTGGTTCCTGATCTCCTGTCATGAGCTCAAGCCCCACGTTGGGGGTAAGATTTACTTACAACAATTTATTTTTAGTATGAGGTTATTATACACCAGGCCCCATTCTAAGAACTTTCCATGGATTATTTCCATTTAAACCTCAAAACAATTCCTGAGGAGTGTTATTATTAGGATCCCATTCCTCCAACCAAGACATGAATTCAGAGTGGTCCAAGTGTTTGTTAAAAGTCACGTGTGAGTAGGTTTTGGATCCGAGCACAGAGCTGCCTGGAGATGGAAGCAGGACATTGCAGCACTCTGCTTTTCCACCTTTCCTCCTGCAACAGGGACTCTGTGCTCCCACCAAGAATCCTGGCAGGACTGAAGCACGTACAGACAAAGAAATTTATGAATTTTGCACCTCCAGGACCTCAGTCTCCATCCACGCTAATGACCCGTGGGGTGCGTGAATCTCACCGACGACTCCGTGCGTAACTCCACCTCACGCACCGCCTTTGCCGAAGACCCAAGTTGGAAGATGCAAATCCAGGTGGCAAAATCCCAAACCCCATCTCCCATCCAAACCCGGCCTGCACCAGGTGCTCACCCCCTGAGCAGGCGGGGCTTAGTGAACCAGGGCTCAGAGGGAGGAAAGGTCTGCATCAGGGCCCTGGGGATGACTGAGGCTCTGTACCCTCTACTTCTGGTGACTTCTGCGGAGCCGCCACATTGGGCGGGCCTTAGGAGAGGCAGAGCAGCGTACTCAAAGGGCATTTGGGCTCCTGCCCCCCACGCACCCAGGGCATCACTGTACAGGTGGCGTGAGCACCACCTAAGCAACAGCTTCCCTCCCGTGCCAGCCTTCCTCCGGTTAGGGGAGGAGGACCAGAGGCCCCCACGAGGAACCCACTCATTGCTTAGATGCCTTGAAGAGGAATGAACCCAGCTGCTAGCTTGGGTCTGCCAGGGCTGGCTCTTCTGAGAGCTTCCCTGAAGGTTAAAATGTCGCTGTCGTGCAGGCCTAGATTTTTCCCTGGGTTTCTGTCGTTCCTCCTGCGCTGGACCCCTGCTCTGTCTCGGTCCAGCAGCAGCCCAGGGCCCCCCAGGCAGCGGTATCGGCAGAGACTGGCTCCCAGCCTGGAGCAAAAGGGCCCTCAGTACTGGCTGGCTTCCAGCGGAGGTGGGCCTGCCCCCGCATCCAAAGAGGCGGGAAGGGCGGTGTTAACAGCAGGCTAGCACTTCACCAGGGCTTGGACAACTGTTCTAATGCATCCTGATGAGCTCCATCTGCTGCCAATCCACACCGGGCATATGTCTCCTCGCCCCAGCATTGCATTTTGGCTGGAAAATTCATCACTGAGCATGTATATGCCTTGCGGAGAGAAGACAAATGCTAGAGATAGCCTCCCGTCTGGGAGCAATGTAAGGCAGGTGGGGAAGAACATTCTGCAACTGTAGACCCACAGAATGCCTAAGGATTGGGTACCCTTCCTGAGACAGTCACCAAGTCCCAAATCAGAAAGTACCAGAGCATACATGTGACCCATCAAAGTCTTCACACTGGCTGGAACCTTAGTCAAACTGGTTTCTTGACCCGCCTTTCTGGCTTCTCGGGACGGTGGTCAGTACTCTCACTCTCACTCAGTTCTGAAGCCCAGTTTAGCTCAGATCTCAACTTTCTGGTGAAGTGCCATGGATTTCCCAGACCGCTTCCTCTCTCTTCACATGAATGATCTCCACCAAGAATGAGTTTTCTTCTGGGAACTGCAAGTAAGAAATGCAGAGACACAAGTGCCCCCCGAGGTAGACACACCTGACCATCTCCTGGCCTCCTGTACTGGCCTGGTTCCAGGAAATCAACAAGAGGCAAACAAGGGCCTACCACGTGCTTGGCCAGTGCTGGATGACCCAGGCAAAGTACGTGTTCTGTGCATAAAGCCTGGGGACCAAACCTATTTCTTTTTAAAAAAATATTCTCTATTACATGAGTTTTACAGAGCATTATGATACTGAAGAAGAAAAACCAAGTAGGAGAGCTACAGCACCACGTTTCAAGATTTACTCTAAGGCTACAATTATAAGACAGTGCTGTGGTGGTGAGAAAGTCAACAAACACATCAATCAAAGGAAGAAAAGACTGAGATGTGGACCCATGCAAATGTAGTCAGCTGGCTTTGCAAGAGAACCAAAGGTAGCAGATTTGGTTCAATGGAGAAAGAATAGTCTTTTCAGTAAATGGTGCTGGAGTAATGAGAGGCCCAAATGCCAAAAGAAGGAATCTATTCAGGGACATTATACCTTAACACATAATTAAAGCGGACGATAAGGCAAAAAGGAAATTGCAAAACCATAAAACTTCTAGAAGAGGGGAGAAACATCTATGTGACCTTGGGCTTGGTAGTATGTTTTTAGAAATAATACCAAAAGTTTGACCCATGAAAACAAAGATGAGTTGGGCTTCGTTAACATTAAAAACTCCTGCTCTGTGAATGACACAAGCATGAGAACCAAAACATAAGCCTGGGAGAAAATATTTGCAAACACATTTCTGACAAAGAACATGTAGCCAAAAGGAAATAGTCTTAAAACTCAACAAGAGGAAAACAAAGAGCCCAATTTAAAAAAAAATATACAAAAGATCTGAAGAGACACCTTGCTGAGTAAGATGTAAAATAACCATATGAAAAGATTCTCAACATCAGCTGTCATTAGGGAAATGCAAATTAAAACAATGGCACACCACCACAAACCTATTAGAATGTCTAAAATTTAAAACAAAACAGAACAAAACAAAACAAAAAAAACAACTGACAACATCAGCTGCTGGCAAGCATGCAAAGCAAGGCTCTCATTACTGCTAGCAGGAATAAAAGATAGTATCCCCGCCTAGGAAAACAGTTTGGCAATTTCTTTTAAATCTTAACACATTGGGAATCCTGGGTGGCTCAGTTGGTTGAGCGTCCAACTCTTAATTTCAACTCCGGTCATGATCTCAGGGTCTTGAAATTCAGCCCTGCACTGGGCTCCATGCTTTGTGGGGGGTCTGCTTGTCCTTCTCCCTCTGCTCCTTCCCCCATGCCCTGCTCACTCTCTCTCTAAAAAAAAAAAAGAAAAAAAGAAAAAAAATCTAAACATCTTACCGTGTGACCCAATGATAGCACTCCTAGGTGTTTACCCAATTAATTTGAAATATTTAGCAACAACTCAAAAAAGCTGCACTTGAATATTTGTATTAGCTGCATTCATCATTGCACAAACTGTCCTTCTTAGGTGAGTGGATAAATAAATTAGGAAATTTCACCCAATGGAATACTATGCAGCGATAAAAAGGAATGATTATCAAGCCACTAAAATGTTTGAGTCTTACATGAATACTGTTAAGTGAAAAATGCTCGTACAAAAGGGCTACGTAATGTATGGTTCCATATAGGACATTCTATAAAATGGCAAAACCACAGAGATACTAAACAGATCAGTGCTTCCCAGGGATGTGAGATGGGAAGGCAGGAACAGCTGAAAAGTGAAGCACAAGGAGTTTTTTTCAGAGTGGTGAACCTATTCTTTATGACACTGGAAGGGTGGATATATGGCACTATAAATCTGTCATGACCCACAGAACACGGCAGCATAGAGAGCCTTAATGTATGCAAATGTTTGAACATCAATTACAAGTCAGGAGATCCTAGGATGAGATGTGAGAAATCAATCTAACTGGAGGACAGAGGTGCTGACCTGAGTAGCTTTGGAAATGAGTGCAGACTGTAAGAGTAAAGTCAAAAGAACTAGACACGAGCACTGTGCTCTAAATGATAAGGTCATTTCCTGTAGAGGTAGAGCTTAACAAATCTGATACCACTCCACAAGCATAATGGAATGGAAGAATTAAGGAAAGAGATGGTGGATGCTGGGAACCAAGTTTCTCACCATTGGAGCAGAAAGTTAAAGACAAGCAAGGGCGGAGGCTAGAATGATCCGTGTGCTAATGGATTAGAATTGAAGATAAGAGTATGAACTCCTGTAAACAGCTTAATACAGATAAGGATGGATTCTAATAGAATTTCCAGGTGTATGCGTGAATTTATTAGTATACACACATCTATTTCCTTGCTCTATCAGCTGAAAGGGCAGAGAAGCAACTTTCTAGTAGTAACAAGCACACCTAGTACCCAAATACCCAAATCTTGGCTTCTCATGTCATTGTCTAGTAAAAGGAACCAAGGCAACTTGGGAGAAATGGCTGGGATTCTACAGCGGGCATAGAGAACATACAAGATGAGCCTGAGGCACCAGGTAAGGCCAGAAAATAACGAAGTGCTCCAAAGTAAGTAAATAAAATAAACCCCAATGAGATTATATAAAAGGGACATGGGAGCTAACAGAAAGAGCTTTTAATGCCCATAGCTGAAACAATTTGCGTAACAAAATCTTAGGATTGGACTCATTCAATAGTTGCTACTGGATTATAGCCTCAAGTACAAAATAAATACTTATGAGTTCATAAATAATGGTTGAATGAATGAATCAGGAAGACGAAACAAATCTCTGGTACAGAATAATTCCCAGTGATTTATGTAGATACTCCATCCTCAAGGGGATGAAGCATTGACTCTCCCCTCGGAAGTGTGGGCTGTACCAAGTAGCTTCCTCCCAAAGAGGACAGTATGAAAAGGGAGGAAAAGAGCAGCATCACAGTGGAGAAACCTGACACATAGCACTCAGCCGGGTGATCCAGGTTTCCATGGACAGCGTTAAGTCAGGTGGATAACATGTACCCTTGATATGATGGGACAGTGGAGCTCTACCCCTGTGTTCTTCCTCTCCAAAACCCACAGTCCCAGTTTAATCATGAGAAAAACAACCAACAAACCCCACGTGAGGACATTCTAGACAACTGACCAGTACACCAGCCAACTGTCAAGGTCATCAAAAACAAGGAAAGTCTAATAAAATGGCACAACGAGGAGGAACCTCAGGAGATATAAGGACCAATATATTGTAGTATCATGGGTAAAAATGTGGAACAGAAGAAGGAAATTAGGAAAAAACCAAGGAAATCTGAATATGGACTTTGACTATAATGTATCAATACTGGTCCGTTAATTGTGACCAAAGTACCAGGCCAAAACAAAACAAAACAAAACAAAACAAAAAAAGATGTCAATAAGGGGAGAAAATGGATGCAGGGTGTATGGGAACTCTACTATCTCTACAATGTATCTGTAAATTTAAAACTTTCCTAAGATAAAAAGTTTAGGTAACAAAACAAGAATATTAAAGTAATGACTTGGGAAAATAGAATTTTGTTGGATACCAACAGCCGATAATAGGAGATGCAGAGTGACCTTTCCTATCATGGCTATTATAAGTAATGCCACAATAAACAAAAATACACTTATCTTTTTAAATTCGTGTCTTAATTTCTCTGGGTAAATACCCAGGAGTGAAATGAGTGGATAATATGGTATTTCTCTTTTTAATTTTTTGAGGAACCTCCATATGGTCTTCCACGGGGGCTACATCAGTTTGCATTCCCAACAGAAGTATCCAAGGGTTCTGCAACCTAAGTGTCCACTGATAAATGAGTAAGGGAAATGTGGTGTGTATACACACCCACGCACGCACACACACACACACACACACACTCAAAGGAATATTACAGAGCCATAAAAAGGTGAAACCTTACCATTTTGGACAACATGGATGGACTTAAAGGGTATCAGGCTAAGTGAAATCAGTGAGGCGGAGAAAGACAAATACTGTACAATATCACCCATATGTGGAACCTAAAAGGATCAAATAAACAAAAAGCAGAATGAGACCTATAAATAAAAGGAACTGATCGGGAGTGCGTGGTGGGAGTGGGGTCAGGCAAAACGGGCAAAGGGGAGTGGGAGATACAGGTTTCTAGATACAGAATGAGTAAGTCATGGGCTTAAAAGACATGGCAAAAGGAATATTCTCAGTGACATTTAGCAGCGCTGTATTGTGACAAATGGGAGCCACACTGGTGATGACGGAGCATCACGCATAGACTCGTGCCATCACTACTACTGTATACCTGAATAAAGAAAACTGTGTATTAACTCCAAATATTTTTTTTTTTTAAGTGCATAATGGGACGCCTGGGTGGCTCAGTCAATGAGCGTCTGCCATCGCCTCAGGTCATGATCCCGGAGTTCCAGAATCAAGCCCCACTTCAGGCTCCCTGCTCGGCAGGAAGCCTGCTTCTCCCTCTTTCACTCCCCCTGCTTGTGTTCCCTCTCTAGCTGTGTTTCTCTCTGTCAAATAAATAAATAAAATCTTTTCTTTAATAAATAAAACCTTTTAAAAAATGTGCATAATGATAAAAACCTGAAGAATGACCAAAAATGTATGCATCCAAGGAAGCGAGGAGAGGCCCTTCCACAAGTGAAGCATGAGGAGTTCACCAAACCACTCCTAGAGGGACAAGTGGGCCGAAGGCCTTCACAACCCCCCATTCACACTGTGCCTCAGGAAAATACGAAGTCACCATACTATGGGTTTCTTGGTAAAGGGCTATTATTTATTCCATTCTGGAAGTTCCAGCCAAAGGAGTAAGACACAAATAAGGAAGTTTAACACACACGCATACTGAACAGAATGAAGTACTTTACTAAACTCCCAGGCTCAAGAGCTAGACCAATACAGGTTCAGATTCTACCTCTGCCATTTGTTAGACGTGTGACCTGGAATGATTTCAATGAACAAAGGTCCGTTCTCTTACCTTTAAAACAGAGGGAACAGTGCCACCCATCACTGGGCTTACGGAGTGGTTGGATGGAAGCATATGTGTGATACACAGTGTCTAGCAAGAGTAATCAATACATGGCAGCTCTCTTTAACATTTACATTGGAGAGAAGAAGATAAAATGCCCATTCTCTGGAGATGAGATCATCTTCTATAGAAGATCCCAAACAGTAAAATGAAAAACTATCAGAATCGAGACTTCCTATTTGAAAGAAATGATCATTGTAACGAAAAGAGAAAACAGATTCCATTCACAAAAAGAAGTCCTGAACATCAACCTTCCAGCTACAGATGTAATGAGAAATACAAGAACCTGTATCAAAGGAAACTGCAGACATTTCTCAAGGAAATTTGGATCGAGAGATGTGCCATGTTTCCAGATGGAACGACTTAACTGTAAAGTTATCAGTTCATCTCAAATTACTTTGAAATTCAATCTAAATCTCATCTTCTCCAAGTTTTCAAAATGATTTCTAATATTATCTGGGAGAATAGGCAAGAAGAGCCATAAAATTTTTGAAAAAAAAAAAAAAAGAGAGTGACTTGTTACATGGAAAGATGAATGACAGAGTAAAAATCATTATGAAAACTAGCTATTTAGGAAAGAGAAAAAAAAGAACCCGTGGCTCGAATTTTCATCGTGCACCTCAAAATAAGCTTTAGATGGATTAAAACAGTATTTTTTCAACTCCCAGTCACAATCCGGGTGTGGGTTCCGAATACAGCTTTCTAAAATATGAAGGATAATGACAGGGGAGAGGGAACAGTGTCCATTACACACAGTGAGACTGAGCTTCAACCAGACTGGCTCACGGTACTGACTCCTTCTTCCTGTTCCAATGCCACTGGCCTCATGCATCAACATGAAAAATTCAAGCCATGAAAGAACAAAATGAAAACATAGGTGAACTTTTTCTCTGGCCTCCGAGTTGGGGAGAGATTTCTAAACATACATCAAAGGCAGAAACTCCAAAAGAAAAAGCATGACAGATCTGACTGGGTGAAAACATCAAAACCTGAGTCTATCACAAAACACCATTAAAAGTAAATGATAAATTGGGGAAAAATGTGAAATATATAGGATGGATTCCTATCCTTACTATGTGAAATAATCACCTTGCAAATTACTGAGGAAAAAGACTCACACCCCGAAAAGGAAAACATAGGGTATAGCAGGCAATCCATAAAAAAGAGTGACAAATAGCCACTATTTTTTTCATATACACAAAAAAATAAAAGTTAAATCTGCACTATAGTCAAAGAAATAAAAAAAAAATCAAACTCTGACAGAGTCAGGTAATTGCCTCCCAAGACCCATTCTTCTGCTTTTCTTTGGTAACAAGAACTTTGATTTTTAGAGGGCTTATTGCTTTAAGCCGAAAAAGTTACATTCCTCAGCATCTAGGTAGAGTCACATGACCAGACACAGCTCTAATGCAGACTGAGCTGGCTACACATAAGAAAGCAGGATTACAACTGGATTCATAGAGGTCTGCTAGAACTAAAGTAGGATGTTCTTTGCTTTTCCCTTTTTCCTCTTAACTGGATTATAGACCAGATGGCTGGAGCTCTAGCAGGCATGCTGGCCCTTGAGGTTACATGCTAATGTAGTCAGGACAACAAGATAGAAGGTCCTTGATGATTTAGAGGCTCCACACCAGCCCTGGACATCCTACTACTTGATTTACTAGGAAAGAATGTATTTATTCAGTAGGAAAATGAAATAAACCCTCTTCTGCTTAAACCACTGTTATTTGACTACTGGAGCATTGATTATGTACTGCTCAAATTCTAACTAAAGAAAGTCCCTTTTTTTCTTTATCCATACAGTGAAAAAATTATTTTAAAAATCATAGTTTCTAAAGTTGGTAAGTGTCCTCTGAATAGGTATTCTCATACACTGCTTATGGTATATGTTTTCTGGGAGAAATGTTGCTAATATATAACCAAAGAGTTACAAATGGCATATCCCTGTACCCAGAAATTCTACTGCTCAGAATGTATCCTACAAAAAAAATTAAGATATGTGCAAAATTAATACACAATGATGTTCACAAAAGCAGTGTTTGTAATAATGAAAAATGAGAGAGAAGCTAAATGTTAATAATGGAGGACGAGTTATAAAAATTACAGTACATCTATAGACTCAGATACCACACGGTCATTAAAAATCAAGTTTTAAAAGAATAATTCATGACATGGGGATACTATTAAGTATGAAGCTAATATTGAATATTTTAAAGTAGCATGTGATCATACTCTATTTGGGAGACCATTGGGTAATTTTTAACATTTTATTCTTCACATTTTTCAGAATTTCTCAAACACAAACATGCATAATTCCTCTAAATTTTTTTAATGTTACTGAAAAATCTGCATATGTGTACTGCCTTTGGCACAGAGGTATCTGCTCCATCTGGAGGGGGGGTTCCTTCTGCTCACCTCCATGCACCATGAGTTCTGGTCCAACATGCCTCACTAGTCGGCACCTTGGAATATGCTTTCTGCTCCCCTGTGAGTAGTCTTCAAGAGGGATAAAAAACACCTGATATGTGACCACAGTTCACTTATAGGTCAGATGTTCCCACTCTAAATCAATCCAATCCCCTGCACCTAATTCTGGGATCTACATGCTTTCGAGACCTTCAGAGTATCTGGTTGCACTCAGGGATGCTCCTGAGGCTGTCTCAGGTCTCCCCATCCCTCGCCACCAGGATGGCCCTGTCCTTGACTTCCTGGGAGCTCCTGGCCTCACACCAATATTGCCCATCTTGAAGTAAATGGTCTTTAAAAGGAATGCGCTCTATGTTGATTAGAAAGTATGTGCCCTTCAACAGACAAATGGATCAAGAAGATATGGTCCATATATACAATAGAATATTATGCCTCCATCAGAAAGGATGAATACCCAACTTTTGTAGCAGTATGGGCAGGACTGGAGGATGTTATGCTGAGTGAAATAAGCCAAGCTGAGAGGGTCAAGTATAATATGCTTTCACTTGCTTGGGGAGCATAAGGAGTAACATGAAGGATGGGAGGAGAAGGAAAGGAAATGTGAATTGGGGTAAATTGGGGCGGGAGATGAAACATGAAAGACTGGACTCAGAAACAAACTGAGGGTCTTGGAGGGGAGGGGTGGGGGATGGGCGAGCCTGGTGGTGGGTACTGAGGGCACATATTGCATGGAGCACTGGGTGTGGGGCATGAACAATGAATCTTGGAACACTGAAAAAATAAAATAAATTCAAAAATAAATTAATTAAAACAAAGCATGTTTAGCTGCTGGTAACA
>PITA01000632.1:0-14999 GCA_004023965.1 Spilogale gracilis
AAATTCTTTTTTTTTTTTTTTTTAAGATTTTATTTATTTATTTCACAGAGAGAGAGATCACAAGTAAGCAGAGAGGCAGAAGCAGGCTCCCTAGCGCAGAGAGCCCGACGCAGACCTCGATCCCAGGACTCTGAGATCATGACCTAAGCCGAAGGCAGAGGCTTTAACCCACTGAGCCACCCAGGCACGGCCGGGCCAGTATAATTCTTGATGCTTGGTGTGAAATAAAGCTCTGCTTCACTTTCGCTTTTGTGTCAGCTTCATTCCTTTGACCATGGACCCTAATAGGTATTCTACTGAGTTTTGCAATATTGCCTCTCTACCTTGGGCTCCTACTTCCTGACTGCTGTTTCTTCCTTCTCTTCATGTCTGCCCTCTTGCTTTGCTACAGCACATTTTCTAGTAGCTTCCAGAGAAAGGATGAATGGGAGGTAAATTTTAGAGTTGTATTAGTCAGCTTGGGGTGCCTCAACAAAATAGCTCTCTGGTGTCTCTTTTCAAAAGGATTCTAGTCCTATCAGATAAGTACCCTACTCTTATGACCTTATTTGGCCTTAATTACTTCCTTAGAGATCCCATCTTCAAATATAGCTACTTTGGGAGTTAGGGTTTCAGCATATAAATTTCAGTGTGGGAGTTATCATGGGTACGTTTAAAAAAAACCTTTATTCTATTTTCACATTTGGTTGTTGATTGAAAAAGTGGGATCAATAGAAGCCACGTTGTTTGGGGTTGCTCACATGGTTGCTGCTGAGAAGTCTGAAATCATTCTGATTTGTGATCATTAGTACACAAACTGTTCTCTTTTCTCTCCCTCGCTCTTTTTCTCATTTGTGATATCTTTGTCCTCAGGCTAGATCTAAGTATGATATGCCTGTACGTGAGTTTCTTTTCATACATTGTGCTGGATCCTTAGCAGAGCCCTTCTACCTAGAAACACAAGTAAATTTTTTTGAATTCTTTTTTTTTAAGAAAGATTTTATTTATTTATTTAAGAGAGCACAAGCAAGGATAACAGCAGCATAGAGAGAGAGAAGCAGACTCCCTGCTGATCAGAGAGCCTGAAGTGGGGCTTGATCCCAGGACTCTGGGATCATGACCTGAGGCAAAGGCAGATGCTTAACCGACTGAGCCACCCAGCCACCCCTCTTTGATAGTTTTCTATTTTTGGTATTTTATTCTAGAACTTCTATTTTTGCCATTATACCTCCTGAGTTGATCTTCTAGTTGTCCACTCTTTCCCCCCCCCCCCCCATTTTCCATTTCTTAATATTTTTTGCACTGCTGTCTGGGAGATTTGCATACCTTATCTCTTAAACTTTCTGTAGTTTTTCATTTTGCATTAAAATTTTTTTAAAGCGGTCCTGGGTGACCTGGGTGGCTCAGTGGGTTAAAGCCTCTGCCTTCGACTCAGGTCATGATCTCAGGGTTCTGGGATCGAGGCCCGCATCAGGCTCTCTGCTCAGCGGGGAGCCTGCTTCCTCTTCTCTCTCTGCCTGCCTCTCTGCCTACTTGTGATCTCTCTCTCTGTCAAATAAATAAGTAAAATCTTTTTAAAAAATTTTTAAAGCACATTTTTTAAAGGTTCTTTTTTTTTATCATTCCATTCCTGGTTCACAAATGTGATATCTTATTTTTTAATTCTAAGATTTGTTTTGTCCAACTATAGCTGACATACAATATTTCATTAGTTTCAGGTGTACAACATACTGATTTGACATTTATATGCCTTATGAAATGATGGGTCTAGTTATCATCTGTCACCATACAAAGTTATTACAATATTATTGCTTAGATTCCCTATGCTATACTTTACATCACATGACTTACTTGTTTTTCAGAAGATTTTAATGGGGGGCACCTGGGTGGCTCAGTTGGTTGGGCAACTGCCTTCGGCTCAGGTCATGATCCTGGAGACCCGGGATCGAGTCCCACATCAGGCTCCTTGCTCGGCAGGAAGCCTGCTTCTCCCTCTCTCACTCCCCTTGCTTGTGTTCCCTCTCTGGCTGTGTTTCTCTCTGTCAAATAAATAAAATCTTTAAAAAAAAAAAAGATTTTAATGATAATTTTTAAAGGTTGTTTCTGGTTTGTTTCCCTCTCTCCTTTTTTTTTCTTTTCTCCCTTCCCATATGTTCATCTATTTTATTTCTTACATTCCACATATGCTAGGGAACAAACTGATGGTCGATGGAGGGGGGGCGGGTGGAGGTGGGCTAGAAGGGTGACACATCTTAAGGAGGACAGTTGTGATGAACACTGGGTCTTGTATGGAAGTGATGAATCACTGAATTCTACTCCTGAAACCAATATTGCACTGTATGTTAAGTAACAAAATTTAAATACACAAGTGAAAGTTGTTTCTGAAAGTTTTCTTTTCTATAACCTTGAATTACTTTATTATTATAATGAAATTAATTATAGTTTTGAATTGCCTTAAGTAATTGTTTTTCTGATTACAGACTCCCTGAAAGGATCCAGCCCTAGCTCCCCTTTCCCACTTCCTTCTAGAGTTTGCAGAACACACTTTTAAACAGCTGGCCTCATTATTGGTGATTTTAAGGAGGGAAATTTTAGTGGAATGAGGGGGCAGAAGGAAGCAGGAGGGCAGGGGGATAAAGATGAAATGGGAAGATAAAGAAGTGAAGGAAAGCAAAGCAAAGTGGGCTTTTTTTAAAAAAAGATTTTATTTATTTATTTGACAGAGAGAAACACAGTGAGAGAGGGAACACAAGCAGGGAGAGCAAGAGAGGGAGAAGCAGGCTTCCCGCTGAGCAGGGAACCTGATGTGGGGCTGGATCCCAGGACCCTAGGATCATGACCTGAGCTGATAGCAGACACTTAACCACTGAGCCACCCAGGCGCCCCAAGATGGGCCTTCTAGTACACTTGTCTACAGCTAGCAGAAGTTGGCAACTAACATTATATAATTACTAGTTACAAATTATAACCGTTTATGAGCAAATAGCTCCATTTAGAACAAAATACAGAGAAAAAAGATACAATTTGCTATCTGCATGAAATCCAACTAAGAGTTAACTGTGCCTGGTCTAACTCTACCTTCTTCTCAAACAGAGTAAACAGCCCTCCTGTGCCGTCTGGGCATTTCAAATACTCGGTGAGCATGCTTGGCTTACTCTGAGTACTTTGCTTTTGTTTTTCATAAAGGAGCCTCTGTGTTCTCCTACATGCTTATGTCATATGAAAAATCAGAACGGAAAACTGCTTTGTGCTTGCTCTTCACATGTGATCTCATTTAGTCCTCATACAACTCTGGGGTAAGTATTATTATGTTTTTTTTTTTAAGGACAGGGGAACTGAAACTCAGGTCAAATTAATTGATTAGGATCACACAGCTAGTTGGTGCCACAAACAAGTGTGAGGCAGATCTGTCAGTCAAGGGCATCTGTCAGTCAGGGGCACCTGATGCTCCTCCAGCATCTTCCACCGTACAGCCAAAGGGATAAACTAAGACCATCCCTATATATTTATGCTCCTAATCCTTTTACCACTCAGTTTTTCCCAGTCTCTCCCTTCTAAACCCTTCTGCTTTGAAACTTGATTTTTTTCTAGAAATTAAAGTTAAGTTGCTTAACCATAACCTTTAACCGTGTCAGGTGGGTTTTTAATATAGTGTTTTTCAAGCTGAAGGTCATAGCCCGTTGGAAGGTCATGACATAAATATAAAGGGTTGAAATTAACATTTCAAAAAGGATAAAATGGGAAGTATTCACACTCTGATAAATGTTTATATGCATACTCATTGTGTGTAGAAAGGGATAAGCACTGTTATATGTGTATTTGTAGAGGGGGTCATGAGGTAGAATGTTCATCCTGTTCTGGGTCATGGTCAGAAAAGGATTCCTAGGGGCGCCTGGGTGGCTTAGTTGGTTAAGCGACTGCCTTCAGCTCAGGTCATGATCCCGGAGACCTGGGATCGAGCCCCACATCGGGCTCCCTGCTTGGCAGGAAGCCTGCTTCTCCCTCTCTCACTCCCCCTGCTTGCGTTCCCTCTCTGGTTGTGTTTCTCTCTGTCAAATAAATAAATAAAATCTCTAAAAAAAAAAAAAAAAAGAAAAGGATTCCTGGCTTATTACATGTTGTCTTTTATAAATAGTCTCAGCCGTTTTTTAGCATATAAACTTTTAAAACATTTTAAACAAAATATGTAATTTGTGTGGGATAAAAAACATCATGATCCACCTCTGCCATCCATTATAGCCTTTTTTTATTGTCCATTTTGTCCATAAACATTTTGTATTTTAACCATACCAAATGAATTTTACCAAGCAACTTTATTCACTTATAACCTATATCATCATTACATCATTATCACACACACCCCAGTCCATAGTTTACATTTTGGTTCACTCTTGGTGCTGTACATTCTATAGTTTTTGGAAAGTGTACAATGATATGTATCCGCCATTACTGTATCATACAGAATAGCTAAAAGTCCTTTGACCTTTACTTATTTATTCCTACCTTGCTCCTTGACCCACTGGCAACTGTCTCAATAGTTTTACCTTTTCCAAAAGGTCATATAGTTAGAATCATATCAACCATGTAGCATTTTCTTTGCTTAGATATATGAAGTTAGATTTCCTCCATATCTCCTCCTTGGATAGTTCATTTCTTTTTAGTGTTGGATAATATTCCATTGTCGGAATGTACCACAGTTTGTCCACCTATTCATCTACTGAAGAACCTCCAGGTTGCTTGCATGTTTTCACAATTATCAATAAGGCTGCTATAAATATCCATGTGCAGGTTTTGGTGTAGAGATAAGTTTTCAACTGATTTGGGTAACACCAAGATGCATAATTGCTGAATCTTATGAGTATATTTAGTTTTGTAAGAAACAGCACAATTGTCTTCCAAGGTGGCGGTACCATTCCACTGGCAGCGAATAAGAGTTCCAGTTGCTCCTCGTTCTCATCAGCATTTGGTGTTATCAGTGTTCTAGATTTTGGACATTTTGACAGCTATGTACTGGTAAATCATTGTTGTTTTATTTTGCAATTCCCTAATGACATAGGCTACTTATTTGTCATCTATATATCTTCTTTGTTGAGGTGCCCAGGCTTTTGCTCATTTAAAAAATCTTGTTGTTCATTTTCTTATTATTGAGTTTTAAGTATTCTTTACACTTTTTGATAACAGTCTTTTATCATATATGTGTTTTGTAAATATTTTCTCCTAGTTTTTGGTTTGTTTTCTCGTTCTCTTGAAGTGTATTTTTTTTTCATAACAAAAGTTTTTAATTTTCATGAAGTCCAGCTTATCAGTTTTTCCTCAGTGGCTCATGCATATTTTTTTTCCTGCTAGTAAATAAAAATGCAGTTAATTTAATATTGACTTTGTATCTTGTTGTCTTGTTATACTCATTTATTAGTTATTTTCAAATTTATTTTGTTGGTAACTTTTACATAAACTCAGGATTTTATACAAACACAACCAAATTATATAAAAGTAAAGACAGGGGGTGCCTGGGTGGCTCAGTCGGTTGAGCAACTGCTTTCGGCTCAGGTCATGATCCTGGAGACCCAGGATGGAGCCCCACATCGGGCTCCCTGCTCGGCGGGAAGCCTGCTTCTCCCTCTCTCGCTTCCCCTGCTTGTGTTCCCTCTCTCGCTGTGTTTCTGTCTGTCAAATAAATAAATAAAATCTTTAAAAAAAAAAAGTAAAGACAGTTTTAAATTCTTCCTTTACAACTTGTATGCCCTTTATTTATGTTTGTTTACCTTGTTGCACTGGCTAAAACCTATAGTAAAATATTGAGTGGAAGTGGTAAAAGTATCTACCTTTGCATTGCTCTGAATCTCAAGAGAAAAGCATTCAGTCTTTCACTATAAAATATGATGTTATCTCTAGATTTTTGGTAAGACATCTGTTTCAGGCTGAGGAATTTCTTTCTTGTTCTAGTTTCTTTGTGATTTTCTTTTTTATCATAAATGGGTATTGAATTTTTTCAAGTGATTATATTGTTTATCTCTCTTAGTTTGTTAATACAGTGAATCATATGGACTGATTTCCAAATGTCGAAATAGCCTGGAATTCATAAAAAAATTTCAGCTTGGTCATGATGTATTATCCTTTTTATAGGTTGTGAGATTCAATTTGCGAATATTTTGCTAAGTATTTTTTTGTCTATATTCATGAGAATATTGCTCTATAACTTTTTGTGTGTCTAGTTTTGGTGTCAGGTAATTGTGAATTCAGAAAATGAGCTGTAAAATATTTCTTTTTTTATTATTTTCTGGAAGAGTTTGTACACAATAGCTATTATTTCTTTCTTAGATGTTTGGTAGAATTCACTGGTGGAGACTTCTGCATCTGGAGATTTATCTTTTTTTAAAATTTTTAAAAAAGATTTTATTTATTTATTTGACAGAGAGAGAGATCACAAGTAGGCAGAGAGGCAGGCAGAGAGAGAGGAGGAAGCAGGCTCCCAAGACCCTGGGATCATGACCTGAGCCGAAGGCAGAGGCTTTAACCCACTGAGCCACTGAGGCACCCTGGAGATTTATCTTTAAGGAAATTCTGAGATATTAATCTAAGTAATTTAACTGATACAGAGCTTTCAGATTAACTACTTCTTCTTCAGGGAGCTGTGGTAGTTTGTGTCCTTCAAGGACTTTATTTCATCTAAGTTGTGAAAGTTATGGATATAACATTTTCCATAATATTATAATATTATTCTTTTAATGTCTATAGGATCTATTCACACTTCCATTCCTGACATTGGTAATTTGTGTTATCATCCTTCTTTCCTTGTTTTCAATTTTATTGGTCATTTCAAAGAATTTGCTTTTGATTTGATTGATTTTCTCTATTGCATTTGTGTTTTATTGTTCAACAATTTCTGTTGTTACCTTTATTATTTCCATCCTCTGCATGATTTGGATTTATTTGCTCTTTTTCAAATTTCTTACAATGGAAATTTCAGTCATTGATTTGAAACTTTTCTCTTTTTCTAATAGAAGCATTTAAAGCTATAAATTTTCTTCTTGGCACTGCTTTAGCTGTATTCTACACGTTTGATTTTTGTATTATTATTTATGTCCATTTCAAAATATTTTACAATTTTGCTTATGATTTTTTTCCTTTGACCCATGAGTTATCTTTAAGTATGCTGCTTAATTTTTAAGTATTTGGTAACCTTTATATAACTTTTTGTTATTGATTTCTAATTTAATTCCATTTTGTTTGGAAAAATATTTTTTAACTTATTTAATGCTGCTTTATTTCTCTTTTAAAATGATTTTGCTTAAGGGGCACCTGGGTGGCTCAGTTGGTTAAGTGTCTGACTCTTGATTTTGGCTCAGGTCATTATTTCAAGGATGTGGGATTGAGCACAGCATGGGGCTCTGCCCTTAGCAGGGAATCTGCTTGAGATTCTCTCTCTCCCTGTCTTTCTGCCTCTTTCCCTGCTTGCGCTCTCTCTCTCTAAAATAAATAAATAAATAAATCTTTTAAGAAATGATTTTGCTTAATTCTTCTCTTTTTCTCTCTTAACCAGCTTGCTATACTTCAGAATGTTTATGACATAAAAAGACAGTCCCAGCCCTGGCTCTATATGACCTTTTACTACAGGACCCAACACCAGGTAATTGCTGGGACCCAGTTCTAAATTCTTGGGAGAGTGTCTGATTGGATCAGCTTGGGTCAGGTCCAGTCCGCTATGGCCAGGACAATTGCTGGCACATGGAATGCACAAGGCAGGCTAGTCTATCTCTTTAGCAGCACGATGGATGAAGAAAGCATAGAAGAGATGGCCCATGAACTGGATAGCACTCCAAAGGTTCTAGCATACATATTCAACAGACACATTCCTCAGATTTTAAAGTTGATGGGGGGGGGATATTTAGAATAAAATTGGAAACCAAACCTTCAAAGAGCATGACTCTTTCAAGGGTTCCCTTGATGGTTAAGTTTGATTTCTCCTACTGGAGTATGCAGTGATATTACAGGGGCTGTTAAGAATAAGAATCATAGATTAAACATGGTACATCTTCTTGAAGGGTCAGTTTTATTAGAAGTTGTAGGTGGGCTTTATATTTTTTAAAAAATGATTGTATAATGGAATAGACTGAAACTGTCAAGATTTTTAAAGACATGAAACAGAACTTGAATTACATGCTGGTGGATGGATCCTTTGTGAAATTGATCCCTAGGTTCTTTAATAGAAGCTGTGAAAAACTCTGTGAATAACGATGGCAAGAATCCTATTTAGAATCACAATCCTCATCCTTGTTAGCAATTTTTAAAAAATTATTTATTTGAGAGAGAGAGATAGAGGGACATTGTTTGCACATGGGAGGGAGGGCAGATGGAGAGAGAGAGAATCACAGACACCCTACTGATCATGGAGCCCAATGCAGGGCTCCATCTCAGGACTCCGAGATCATGACCCGAGCCAAAATCAGGAGTTGGACATTGAACAGACTGAGCTATCCTGGTGCTCCACCCTTGTTAGCATTTAAATTGTATTTCCATTTTTATCATGTATGACCTATCAGAAAATCTGACATTTAACAACATGCCAAATTCCCCAGGGTTTCTTGATTTATATACACAGAAGAAAGAATTAACCTCAGCATGCTTATTGAATACCTATGACATGGTAGGCTAAGTATGTATTCTGAATATGCTTTCTTTTTCTTTTACCTTGCTAAGATAAATGGGAAGGAAGTGAGGAAAACAGGGATAAACAGAGGTGAACAGGAATGGCAAAACTATTTCCAATTCTTAAAGAAGAAAGGATGGGGTTGTGAGAAGAGAGTGACATCGTGTTCAAGAAGCAATGCTTACTCCTAGGCATGCTGGCTCTCTTGCAATCTAATTAGGCTGCCCATGGGAAATAGCCTGACAATCACCAAGGTGAGTAAACACAGATGTCTCCTGGGTCCAAGTTCATATCCATGACTTCATCCACACTGTTAGTCCATCCTCTTGCTCAAACTTGTAGCTGAGCAATCACTAAATTGACAACAAAATACAAAGAGCACCTGAAAAATGAAATAAGATTTTCTTTTTTTTTTCAAAGAACAAAAATATTGATTGGTCACCTACTACCTGTTATAGTGGTTTTTTACTGCTTACTCTTGTGACACCAGCTATGACCATAAAATGGTTGACCAATATCACTCAGAACTTGTGCAACATCATTCAATATTATTCCTTGTCCCCATCCATTATGGCATCCATGAATCAGCTGTATAGGAATCAAGTTGAAATAGGACTTTCTTATTAGCCTCAATATTTGGGGGGAAATAATGTAGATTAGTGCACATGTAAGAAGAAGGCGCAGATTACATGATGAATTTCATTGTGACATGTAGACTACACAGTAGAGTATGGTGGAGTTGCTTGTGATGTTTTCCTCTCCAGCTCTGAAGGCATCAATATTTCCTGGAGTTTAAGAGACAATGAAGTTTGTATAAATGGGAGACCTCTGTGATATTGAAAGAGATGCATTCTAGACTATGGACTCATGAATATCAAGCCTGTAAACACATGTTCTGCTTTGTCATTCATCCCTGATTACTCAACACTTATGGTTGGGTTATCTTGATTCCTTGAACTCTGTTGAAGTGTAACCATCTCTAGAAAGGATATCAGTTTTTCTTCATCATTGTGTGGCTGTGAAAGCAGGAAGGAGTATAAAGCACCACAGTTCGAGTACAGCTCTGCCATTGGATTTCTGGGACCAAGGACCAAAAAACTTTGAACTTCCATGGCCTCACCTGTATGTAAAGGGGCTGACCTAGAAGATCTCCAATGTTCCTTTCAGGTTCCACTTTCTATGAGTCTATATGGAAAGACTATGTGGGCAAGGACATTTCTAGAATAGGGATCTGAGTGAGCAGGTTTCTACTCTTAGGGTGAAGGGCTCAGAGTGAAGAGGCAGGCAGCCAGTGCCAAACTTTCCTTATATCATGTTTTTGTCAAGGAAAACCCTTGGGGTTGTATACCTAAGTGACAATAAGGGTAATAAAAATGGTCGTTAGTGCCTATTCTGTACCCCTGTTGTCTTGTTACCCTTTATCTCAAGTGCGGTTGACCCCTGCACAACAAAGGGGTTAAGGGGTGCCAAACCCCAGTGCTGTTGAAAATTGATGTGTAACTTTGACTCCTCCCAAGCTGATCTGCCTACTGTTAACTGGAAGGTTACTGATAACATAAAGCACTCAGGTGACATATTTTATATGGTATATATCTTATGCACTGTATTCTTACAATAAAGTAAGCTAGGGGAAAGAAAATCTTGTTAAGAAAATCATAAGGAAGAGAAAATACATTTACAGCACTGTACTGCATTTACTTAAAAAAAATCCACTTAATATAAATGGGCCTGCGCAGTTTGAATCTACGTTGTTCAAGGGTCAACTGTATTCCTGATTCAGGAGAGTCGTTGCTGTGGGACTATGTGGGTCTGCACAATTACTGGAGTTCTCAATCCAAGAAAGTTCCTTGAGAATCAGCCAATGCCCATCTGTGGTGGGACAGATGTGTTTATGACTATCCTGCCTCCTGGTCTTAACCTCATCTAAAGAACTTACCAAGAAGAAAAGGTGACAACAGACCTTCACTGGGAGGAAAGCAAATTCAATTACAAAGAGTTGAGAAGTTATGGGATACCCGGGTGGAGATGTCCAGTAGGCAATTGGAAATATGGGGCAAGGGGAGAGAGAGATCTGGATTTAGGAGCTATTTATATATGTGAGGGGGGGAGGGGGATAGGGGAGCTTGATGGCCATGACCTCCCTGTTTTTTTAAAAGATCTTATTTATTTATTTGACAATTTTTTTAAAAGATTTTATTTATTTATTTGACAGAGAGAAACACAGAGAGGGAACACAAGCAGGGGGAGTGAGAGAGGGAGAAATAGGCTTCCCGCCCAGCAGGGAGCCCAACGTAAGCCTGATCTCACGGCTCCAGGATCATGACCTGAGCCAAAGGCAGTTGCCCAACCAACTGAGCCACCCAGGCGCCCCTATTTATTTGACAATTTGGCAGAGTGAGAGAGAGATCACAAAGAGGCAGAGAGGCAGGCAGAGAAAGAGGGGGAAGCAGGCTTCCTGCTGAGCAGAGAGCCAGATGTGGGACTCGATCCCAGGACCCTGAGATCATGACCTCAGCCGAAGGCATAGGCTTAACCCTCTGAGCCACCCAGGTGCCCCTCCCTGTTGTTTTTAGAAACCTTAGTAATACTGCATTTGTATTTCTTATAATCTATAGCATAAATCAGATAATGTGGTACAGAAATAGAAATTTTTTTTATTTTTTATTTTATTTATTTATTTTTTTACGATTTCTGTGTTTCAAAAGACTGAAACAGGACTACTTCTTGTCAAGTGGCTTAGGATACGGCAAAGGCCGAAATCAGGGTTAGTGTTCTGTGAGAGTAGGTTTAATTCTGACTGTTACTTGTGCACATGTCCACTTCTAAAATAGGGACAGTTCACTCTCAGTCTCCTTTCACGGAGTTCCCTAGTCAGCAGGAGTTTGGGGGGCAGTTTCCGGGGCTGGTGGCCTGCAGGTGTGGGGGTAGGAGGCAAGCAGGACGTGGGGACCTGATGCCCATTTCTCTCCTGTCCTCAGGAAGGTTGGTGCTGGGAATCCTCCTCTGTATTCCTGGTCTTAGCTCCAGGGTCTCCCTGCAAAAAGGGTGGAGCTCTCTGACTAGAGGAGGCATCCTGCTGACTTGGAGACACGCGGAGACAATTAACTGGTAGTTTCTGCCACGACCTGCTGACCCTTTATAGGAACCACTATAAAGATAAAATGACTTACTGGCTTTTTTTCCCTTAGTGTCTGGTGCCTGTAACTTTTATAGTAATCATGACATTTTGTGTTTATCATTCCTATTCCAGCTGAAAGCATCCTCTCTTCTCCCCTCTTGTCCCTGCCATGACCCACCTGCAGCTTAGTCATCACCTTTCTCAGAAAATGCTGTCAAGCCCCAATGTTGGCAAGTTAGACTGAGCCATTTCTAGCACCTGGGGCTTGTGCGCTGTGGTCCCATTCCAGGTGTGGACCAGAGGCTCCGGGAGGACCATTTTAGGCCACAGATACTTCATGTGTCCGCACTGTCTTCTGAATCTCCCTCCTCACGTCCATTACCACGGACCTTGAATAATTGTTTTCATTCAGCCATTAAGTGCATTACTTTTCGGACCAGCAGGCTAAACCTGAGTATCTTCCTGACTCCAGTGAGATCATTAACAGGCTTCTTGTTTAACTCAAAACAGCTGTTCTCCCTCCTCCTTCCCCTCCCCCCTCCATCCCTAATCTTTCTTTCTTAGGCAAACCTTGCTTATCCAGAAATTTTGGGAAAGAAGTCATTTTGAGTAAGTGAAGGGATAACGTCTTCCCCTTTCAGTCTGGAAACTTCTTTCATTTCAACCATTTTCATGGAAATCTTTCCAAAATATGTCGTTTAGTAACTTGCTTAAACAGAAAAAAATAGAACATAATTTAAATTTTCTTGACGTGTTGGGATCATTGCAGTGAGCAGACGTTTTGTACTCTGTGGCGACACACTGGAGCCCAGGGGGGTCTTTGTTGGGGTGAGGTGGAAAGGGTCCTAGGTTTCTGGGATTCCCAAGCTACTTTGTGAACTTTTAAATAGAAACCCTTGATGCTTTTTAGCAGAACATTCCCTACCAATGCTGGTTATCAACATATCTATCTTTGAAAAGTCTTCTACCCTAATTTTCTAATTCTCTATATTGACTGTGGGTATAGAAAACCAATACACACACACACACACACACACACACACACGTGCATACACACACACACGCATGCTTGTCATGGGCTCCTGTGTGTGTAGAAGTGGTGAAGAGGGACCTGAGTGTTTTCTATGAGTAAACCAAATAGGTGGGCTTTTTTTTTTTCCTGATTTTAGAAATGGAAACTTGCAAGACAAATGAGTTTAACATCGGCGAAGAGTTACTCTGAGTAGCTGTGGGGCGGCTCAGTCGCGTAAGCATCCAGCTCTTGATTTCTGCTGAGGTCGTGATCTCGGGTCCTGGGATCAATCCCCACTTTGGGCTCCACGTTCAGCGGGGAGTCTGCTTCTGCTTCTCCCTCTCCCTCTAATCCCTTGCCCCTACTCTCAAATAAATAAATAAATAAATAAATAGTTACTCTTAGATTTCTAGGAGCCACCTGTAGAAACTTTTCCCTCAGTTTCATTCTTTGTTTTCACTTAATTCTCGTGTAGTCACTGGTTCCTGAAAAGGGATTCTTTTCAGGAGACGTCCTTCATTTCATTATCCCAGCTTCACATACAAACTATGTCACTGATGATCTTTAGAAATATTACTATGATGTTCTCAAACTATTGTCATAAAAAAAAAAAAACCCAAACCCAAAAACCACAGGTGCAAAAACAAACTGCAAGCCCAGGAGCTAAATCTCTCTCTCTCTCTCTCATTGTCCTCTTTTGTCACAATTCTGTGGAAAGCTGAGTACACAAACAGGCCCTTTGGCAGAGTGTAACCCATACCAGCCCCATTGTGCAATGCCTTGAACGTAAGTCCTTTTCAATTAAATGGAGGTATATTTTCTTTTACATTTGACTTCAACCCTGCAGCTTAGCAAAGAACACTTGTGCAACATTTTCTGGATCACTTTATCATCTGCTCAGAGCAGACATGCATTTTTCTCGTCATTAAAGGGAAACTGCTTTGTTTCTTTCCAGTCCTTCATGTCGTAGATTCTGAAATAGTATTGAAGGGATGGGAAAGTAACATGCCCTCTTCTCACACCCAGGCCCAGTGGGAGCATGGGCATGGTCAGGGAGTAGCAGGATGAGAGCTGTCCCCATTTTGCAAAAAAAGTGCGTCTCAAAGTTGGGTTGCTGATCTGCCTTCCACTCTCCTAGGGCCTTATTTCAAATGGAGAGTCCTGGGCAGACTCTACATCTACTGAATCAAAGTTTCTGGAGGATGGGGCCTTGTAATTTGCATTTTAAATCAACTAGCTGATAGTTTAAGGGGTTTTTTTGCTTACTTAGCAAATTCTATGTATCTGATTCTTATGTGAATACTAGTAATAGTTAAACTTAGTGAGATACTTATCAAGTACTGATCATAATTAAACTTTATTATTTTAAAGAATAATACCTTTCATATGTATAGCAACATTTTTACCCTTTTGAAGTATTTTCCTAAATGTAACCCTAAATGAGATCAGGAGGGGAGGGACAGGCATGCCTTATTGTATTTGCTTTGCTTTATTGCATTTCATAGATATTGTTTTTGTTTTTTTACAAATGGAAGGTTTGTGGCTATCCTGCCTCAAACCAGCCCATTGGTGACATTTTTCAGCAGCATTTGTTCACTTCATGTCTCTGTGTCACATTTTGGTTAATTCTTGCAATATTTTAAGCTCTTTCATCATTGTATTTGTTTTAGACTTCTGTGATCAATGATTATGACTCACTGAAAGCTCAAGGGGTGGTTAGCGGGGATTTTTTAAGCAATGAAGTATTTTATTTTTATTTTTTTTTAATATTTTATTTATTTGACAGAGAGAAACACAGCCAGAGAGGGAACACAAGCAGGGGGAGAGAGAGAGGGAGAAGCAGGCTTCCCGCCCAGCAGGGAACCCGATGTGGGACTCATCCCGGTTCTCCGGGATCATGACCTGAGCTGAAGGCAGTCGCTTAACCAACTGAGCCACCCAAGCGCCCCAAGCAATGAAGTATTTTAAAATTAAGATATATATATTACTGTTTTAGACACAATGCTCTCACACACTTAGTGGATTTTGGTATAGTGTAAACATAACTTTTCCATGCACTGGGAAACCAAAAACTTCATTTGACACCCTTCATTATGATATTTGCTTTATTGAGGTGGTCTAGAACCGAACCCACAATATCTCAGAGGCGTGCCTATATTATTACCTCCATTCTAGAGGTGTAATTGGGACCCTGCAGCTTCATGACTGGGACAAACTACACTGTAACTTAGTAGCCAGGAGTC
>PITA01000632.1:15099-42230 GCA_004023965.1 Spilogale gracilis
TCTTTTCCCTCCACTCCCTCTTTCTTGTAAAGACTCAAACTCTGCAATAATTATATGAAATTAAGTTGGTAAAAGCCAGGCTTGTTTCCTTAAGATTGATGTGTTAACATTTTGGGCAGTTTTCTCAGGACTCAGGGAGACTATTATTTCTGAGCTCGGCTTGTAGGAATCTTCCCCTTCCCCAGGCAGGGAGAATCTCCTCCCCCAACACCGTGTTTCTTGATTTCATGGCACCTCCCTTCACGATACAGCCGGTGAGTGGAAGTTCAACAAAATTGTCAAGGCTCGAGATTTCTCTTACTATGGTCATCTCTACCTACTTTCCCAAAAAAGGGATCGGGGAGAAATAGAGACAAGGGAGTCTCTAAACTTGCTCTGAAAGACTGAATTCAAAGAGAGCGTTTCTCTTCCTACGTTGGACGTTCAGTTTTGATGTTCCCGGACAGCATGACCCAAACTCTGGAGTCTGGAGGAGGTGAGCGAAACACTTTCCAGCTCTACCTGCCTGTTCTTATCGATACATCAAGACAAGCAAGCTGGTATGTGAATACCCAAAAGAAATCTTTTCGTGTAAATTGTATTGCTCTCTAATAGTAGAATGAAGGTGCGACTTTGCCCATCGCTCTCCCTCTGTGTGCAGTAAGATGAATGAAAGATTGAAAGGTTACTGGGCTTCTCTGTGTTGGAAAATGGCTTGGCTGCCTGGTGCTGAAGCCACCAGTTTTCCAGTATTCCTGGGGCAGCCCGAGTTTCCAGTATTCCTGAGGCAGCCCGAGCAGAGACGGGCAGGGTCAGGTTCAGGAGGCACTTGCTTGCCTTTACACATCATCCCTAATTACAACGCCTTTATAAACCCCTTCCCTTTAGCTTCATAAGGCTTGTAAAACCTGCCCACAAACTTGGGCCTTCCTGTGCCTCCCTGCCCTGAGGTAGAAATCCTCTTCTTGCAGGAAGTGCAAAGCGAAGTTCAAAGCTTCCCCCATCAAAAGAAAGTGCGCCTGATCCAGTATAATGTGATTATGTGACAGTTAAGGGGGAGGAAAATGCCACGGCCATTGCTTCACTGTCCAGTGCTGGCCCCTTGCAATCTCCACCTTTCTAAAAGATATTTATAATTTCCTTGCTCGGTAGAAAGATGCACAGGGAAACTGAAAACCGTTTAGGGCCCCAGCCACTGGTAGCTTTGGGTTACCTGGGGATGGGAAGTTATAAAGAAGTTGTGATCGAAGGCCTCCATGAAATGCAGAGCTTGGGGGAGAGAGGATAAAGAAAGGAAGGAAAGGGTCGGCAGATCCCAGGGCAGGCCCTGTGGCCCTGGCGATTTTCCGTAGGACTGCCAGGCTTGTTTCCTTGCTATAAAACAAGCCCAGTTCAACCTATGTTAAAAGAGGGTTAAAAGGGCTCATAAATCTTTCTAGGCATTGAAGATCCACGGAAAACTCAGCCTGATGTCTTTCACATCTGTTTCGGGTTCTCAGCCTCATCTGGCTCAGCTGCTTTTTCTCCAGCGATAACTCAGGAGCCCATTCAAGCCGCTGAGTGGCAGGTATAGGGTGTCTCGCCTCAGAGCACAGGGGCTGAGGGGTTAGCGGCCGGGCAGCAGGCAAGTGCCCCAGGCTGGCCCACTGACACCGTAAGTGTACAGGCTGGGGCCGGCGGAGGAGGGGGGCGCCCGGTGTTCCCGGGCAGCACGCCCCGCCCGGAGAGGGGAGCGTCGCGGCGGGTGGGAGAGCGCGGGCTGAGGCTGGTCACACGGAGATTGAGTTTCAGTTGAATTAGATCCGAGCTGTGGGAAACAGCACCTCCTTCATACACACACACAGCCGGTCTCCGAGAAGATGTGGGAGGGCGGCTGGGGAGACGCGGGCAGGCAGCTGCCGCGAAATCCCCGAGTCGGCTCCCGGCAGCCCAGCGCCAGCCCCAGCGACCGTGCGGCTCCCCAGCGCGGCGGGGCTCGGCGGGCTCCGGGGGGTGCACCCCGCGGGGTCCCGGAGACATGGGGGCGGTCGGCCTTTAAAACACACCCTGGGTGGCGAGGCAGTCTGCGCCTGTCTTTCAAGGAGGACAAGCCCGATTGTGAATAAAAGTACGGGGAAGGCACGGAACTTTAAGGTTCACAGCTGCAAGGGCCAAGTCCCCGAGGGCTCTGGGGGGCTGGTGATGTGACCTTTAGGGTTTGATGTTTTGCGGCATTTCATTAGCGTGCAATGTAGGCTCTCGGGGCGGTGTTTGCTGTTAGGAACTGTTCCCCGCCTGTCCTTTCTCTGCTTCCTAACCTGACGCCATCTCAGTGACCCAGAATACCAGCTTTTCTTGGGGGAGGCACTGGGGGAGTGCGGAACTGGGGGGAACGTTTTGGAATTGAAACGGGAACACTTGCAGTCCTTTTCAAAAGGGCAAGAAGTCAGCTGCTTTGAAATCCATGCACTCAGCAGGGGTGGGGAAAGCCGTTCCAGGGGACAGTGGGGACGTATTTGTTCTTAAGCCGGCATCAGCGTGGCTGTTCTCCGAGGCAGCAAGGGCCTGGCATTCTGTACACTCCGTCTGAATCGGGAAGCCTTCAAATGATCCTTTTTTTCTCTTCCTGTCACTCAGCAAGAGGCTGGAGGCAAAAATTCCTACGGCCGCTTCCCTTGAACCAGACAGAAAATAACCCCAAGGCTGCCCAGCGCACTGTAATCTTTCGGTTCGGGCAACCATTTCCAGCGGACTGCTGCTGACCAGAAAGTGGCCTCAGGCAACTGCCCAGAGAGGGCCGGCCTTGACCGCGGCTCAGTGTGCTTTCCGCACAAGGCGCCTTTTCTTGGACCCAGAAGCCTCTGGAGTTGGCACAAGGGCTGGGCCTCAGGAAAGCAGCCAGGATGTCCCCAGTAGGATGAATTATGACCCCTCTGTAAAAGAGAGAGACACGTAGAACAGAGACAGTCTACCGTGTGCAGGAGCCCACTCCCTGCTTGAATTCTTAGAGGCTCACCACTTTGGTGGATTTCTTGGAATTCGGAAAAAAAAAAAAAAAAAAGGAGAGAGAGAGAGAGAGAGAACTGGAATCCCGAGACCTCAGGTGCTCTTTGGGCTTCTCCTAGATGAGGCGGATACCCAAAAGAGGGTATAGAAGAACTGCAGGGAGTCTGTGAATCATCTCAAATGATACTAAAATTTTCAATGTAAAAACGTTATGTATTTTCCACAGCCCTGGAAAGAGACCTATATGTATTCTGCAGATTTTTGAGAGTCCAAGACTCCCCAACATCCAAGAGCTATGCTTTAAAGATTTTCCAAAGGTGATTTTCCTGGGGGTGAAGTGAGGAGGTCCTTGGCTTCCCTCTACCCCCCCGGGGTGGTGTTAAGTCCAATGCCAGGTCTTCTGTCTGTGGGGGCAGTGCAAACTTGGGGTTTGATTTATGCAACTGAATGCAAACAGGAACACAGAGAGGACACACGGGTGTGTGTGTGTGCATGCGCACACACACACAGTGGTGCTTACCCGCAGCGCTGTAGGGATCTCCCTGGGATGCGTCTAAGCAGTCCATGTCCCGGTCCCTGAAGCTATAATCCCAATGCCCTGTTCTAAGAGGACATATTAACAAAGAGGGAAAGCAGAAATGAGAACCTGAAAGAGTATGTAGTCCAGTGCAGACTTGATAAACCGCCTGGATAAGGAAGTTAGAAAAGGAGTAGGATTTGGATCTATCACTTGGGAAGACCGTGCACTGGCCTATGTGATATGAACTCCTTTCTGTAAGGCAGGGAAGGAGTCTTGGGGGAGAGGTGGTTGTCTTAATACATCTTGAAAAATGACCAGGTTGCCAGAATCTCACAGTCCTTCTCTCTGGATCTGATGTTTCCTTGCAAATTGGAAGCATGTTTTGCCTTAAGAAAACCTGTTTTTTATAAATAAGCTGATTCCACGAAGGCGATGAATTGAGGCTGGTGATTATTGACATTAAATAATAGCTACTATTGATGCCAGGCTCTTGTGAATAAGACTTTACATACATTATCTCCAGTAATCTCACATTTCAATGGGAGATGTACTGATTTTCCCATTTTCTGGAAGAGGAACTTAAGGCTGAGAATGCCTGAGCAACTTTCTTCCCAATACTGCTTTACTGAGTGTCAGAGAGAACCGGCGAAGAAGGCCAGATGAGGCTATCACCAAAGATCATGGTTTTATATTCTCCACTAGACAGCTTCTCAGTGTGGTAAGAACCCATGCTTTCCCAGAAATGTCAAGACCCCCAATCATCTTAAACATGACTTAAATTTCAAAGGTGAGGGTGAAAAAAAAGATGTCTACACAGTGCCTACTATATTCTAGATATAATGCAAGCGTCTCATTTTGTCAAAAATTGAATTTTATAAAAAAAATTCAATTCTGGTAGAAACATTTTCAGAAGTACATTTTTCATTTAAAGTTAGGTACACATATGCAAATTGTCTCCCACGAAGGGGAAATCATCAGCTAGGTAAAACGTTGGGGGGGAGGGGGGACGGTGGGGGGGGAATGGAGGGGGAGGATGGAGGGGGGGGACGACGACGACGACAGGTTCCCAGGGCACAGGGCGGATTGCACTCAGTATTTTGTCCCCTTTGCTTAGTCAAATGTGTGCCCAAGGCCAATAAATAATTACTGAAGGAATAAGCAAGTACAAGGAAGAGAATGAACCTATTTTAAGGACAGTGATCAGAAAGTCTTATTCCTGAAAATGGAAGCAGATCGCCTTGGGCAGCAGACATCAAGATGTGGGTATAGCTTATTATACGCCCCAAGCGAGTTCACATCAGGGAGACGCAGAAAGGTGAGAGAGGAAAATAAGAGGATATGGAGATCTCCGTTTTGAAACTTGAAAAACTATACTTTGTTTTTCTAACATTTAATTGTTTCTATTCAGATTGGGGAAATGTAGAGCTCTTGCTAGTTGAAATTTCTACACCAATGAACATAATACCTGTCCTTTTCAGAGATCTCAGTGAGGGAGTCCTTGGTGATTTGTTTTTTTCCAGAACTCCTGTCTATAGGTTAGTCAAATACAATGTTTCCCCTCTCCCCTCTTGGCATGTGAGTGTGTGCAAAATGTTGACATCCCTGGGGTCTTTGGCATTGGATAGTTATTTCTTTTTTTTTCTTTTCTTTTTTTTTTTTTTTTGGTTGGGAGTGCAAATAGTTAATCAAAATGTCATGCTGTTGGTGAACCAGAGACTAAAAAGTGAACTAATTTTGAAGACAGCAGTCATGGACTTAAATTGCAGCTTAAGAAAGGTCATTTCTGTTGAGAAGTATCCTGAAGCAAGTGCTACCAAAAGGGGAACTGTGCACTTTCCAGACCTGAAAAAAGCTTTGGGTAACCGTCCCCCTTGAGATATGCAGGGGTTCATGTGCTCGAAGACTGAGGGCTGGTGCAGATGCTATCTTAAGCCTGCTTATAGGTCTGGTGTGGTCTGAGTTTGTGGAGGGGAAAGTCCTATAACACATTAGCTGCTCCCTGTTTTTAGCTCTATCTTGAGGTGCCCTTCAGGCCGATAGCACAGCACCATAGAGTCTGGAAAAGGCAATAATCATTAGGCTCAGAGCTTTTCAGGGAGCTGGTCTGACTGCCTGCTCTGCATATTACAATTAAGTGTCCCAGTTAGGTTGTTCTATGGGTCTTCCTTCTTCCCCCTTCCCTCCCTCTGTCCCCCCCACTTCCTTCCTTCTTCATTTCTTCTCTCCCTCCCTTCTTCCTTCCCTCCTTCCCTCCTTCCTTCCTTCCCTCCTTCTTTCTTCCCTTCCTTTTCTTTTCTTTTCTTTTCTTTTCTTTTCTTTTCTTTTCTTTCTTTCTTTCTTTCTTTCTTTCTTTCTTTCTTTCTTTCTTTCTTTCAAGATTTCATTTACTTTTTTGACAGACACCCAACTAGAGAGGGAACACAAGCAGGGGGACTGACAGAGGGAGAAGCAGGCTTCCCACTGAGCCAGGAGCCTGACGCAGGTTCGATCCTGGGACTCAAGGGTCAGAACTCTAGCCAAAGGTAAATGCTTAACAACTGAACCACCCAGGCATCCCCCTTCCCTTCCTTTTCTCTATCAACTTACTCACTAATTCATGTGTTTCATCTAAACAAACATTGATTGAGTCCCTCCTGTGGCTTCATAGCAGCCCCCATCTGGTGGGATGGAACACACCGCACTTCAAGTCCAGCTGTTGAGCAGAGCGGAGGGGCACCTGATGGCTGGCAGTCAGGGGTAAGGAGATTTTTCCCAGAGGAAGTGAGCTTGAGCTGAGGCTTGCAGGACAGGAGAACTTTGCTGGGAACAAAAGTCACACTAAGGTTGCCCAGGCTGATGGAAGACCACATGTGCAAGCAGGGAGGGCTTGTAGGGAGGCGACAGGCATGGGACATTGCGGCAGATGTCATCCTACCTGGACCCCAGGCTGTGTGTGGGGCCCCAAGGGGAGATGAGGTCAGATCGGAGTAACAATTGCTAGCATTTATTGAGCACCTGCTCTTTTCCTGGCATTGTTCCAACCGCTTTATATATTTTGACTTAATCATTACAATAGCCTATGAGGTGGGTATTAATACGGCTCCTATTTAACAGAGTTACAGGGAGAGCAGGTATCTTGCCAAAGAGCATACAACTGGAGAGTGAAGGAAATATTCCACCCAGACAGTTTGACTGCAGAGCCCGTGCTCTTCATGGTTACGGCAGGCTGCCGCTCAGAGGGCCTCAGGTTGGCTCTGACAAGGGACAGAGGAGACACCTTCCCACCTATAGGTCCAGCATAAGGTGGAAGTTCCCATGAGCGTGCAGATAGTCTTCTCACACCGGTGTCCCCTTCCTTAGACCAAAGGGCGTGTGCTGCACATGCTCCTAGCAGAACACCAGTGCTGAGGGAGGGACCAAGCCCGCTGCACTCATCAGCACGTGTCTGGGACAGGCACAGTGCTTGGCACACTGCGAGTGCTCACGGAATCCTTATGCAATGAAGGAGAAATGGATTTATTGTTTTTTTTTTAACATTTTTTTTTAAGAACTTATTTATTCGACAGAGAGAAACACAGCCAGAGAGGAAACACAAACAGGGGGAGAGAGAGAGAGAGAGGGAGAAGCAGGCTTCCCACCGAGCAGGGAGCCCGATGTGGGACTCAATCCCGGGTCTCTGGGGTCATGACCTGAGCCGAAGGCAGTTGCTTAACCAACTGAGCCACCCAGGCGCCCCGAATTTATTGATTTTTACTTCTTAATTTTACGAGAAAGTACACTCAGCCTTCTTCAGGGTTGTGCGTACTTTCTCATTCGAGATGTAAATGAACTTAATATAAGCAATACATTCCATTAAAACCTTGTCCCATAGCTTATATAGATTTGGAAACCTGAACTCTTCAATCCCAAGTCAAAATTTACAGAGAGCAACTTCTTTTAAAATGAGTAATCGTGGATTGTGGGGGTGTGTATGCATTTCATTTATATCCTACGTATAGTCTTCAATTCACAGATTGTTCAGACTTCTCCTCTGGTTATATCAAAAGGAGGGCCGTGTGTGTCTGTGATTTTCATAAAGTCTATGCTATTCTTTCAAAGATGATCAAAAGTTGACTGTGTTAGACTTTGCAGCTCCTAAGACTCGGGTAAGTAATAGAATGAGGTTGGTGAGGTCTGGGGATGGAATTTGCCCATTGACATTAATGCACTGATTGCTTCCCACTTCAGTGTCAGAAATGAAATTGCTCTCCCCTTGGCAAGAAGAGAAGAGCCTGGTAGAAACCGAGAAGTGTGTTTTCTGTTTGGTCAGCAGGGCAAGCAGGGCCTTCTGTGTTCTGTCCATCAACACTGATAAGCTGTGACACCGGGGGGGGGGGGGGGGGGGGGGGGGGGGGGGGGGGGAGAGGTTGGGAGGGCTGGGACGATCACTGGCTGTTCTACCTACGCTGGATCCCAGAGTACCATGGTCTCCTTCAGAAAGCCAAGGGAGCCCAAACAGAGAAAGATGAGTGCCATGAACACAAATAATCTTCTACTCAAGTGGAATTTCATAAATTATTTGGGTATCCGTATATTTTGAACTTCAGGAGACCTTCATTTTCTGGATTTCCTCCTTACAGCTCAAGAGCACATGCTTTGATGATCTCAGTTGGCGCAACTTCTCTAGAAAAGCCTTCCTCAAAAGGAGTAAGCCTTTTAAGAAAACCAGTCAAAATTGGAACAAGATAGCAATACTTGCTTTCTAAGAAGTATTCTTCTTTGGGGTACCTGGGTGGCTCAGTTGGTTAAGCGACTGCCTTTGGCTCAGGTCATGATCCTGGAGACCCGGGATCGAGTCCCACATCGGGCTCCCTGTTCCACGGGAAGCCTGCTTTTCCCTTTCTCACTCCCCCTGCTTGTGTTCCCTCTCTAGCCATGCTTCTCACTGACAAATAAATGAAATCTTAAAAAAAAAAAAAAAAAAAAGAAAGAAAAAGAAGTATTCTTCTTTGATCTCTTTGGTGTATTTGTGATTTTAGCCATATTTGGTGTATTGTATTCAATTGTAAAGAAATTAATGATTATAATTAACAAGATTTGTGTGCTTTACAGTTTCTAAATATACAAATGTCTATTACAAGATTTATATTGTTCCTTAGGCTCCCATCAGCCCTCTCTGGAATGAGGAGAGATGTCATTATCCTCTTTTTGTAGATGAGGAGACTGATGCCAGGCTAAGGGATTTGTTGTGGGACACTTCATGAAAAGCATAGCAGCCAGAACTTGAACTCAGTTCAGATTCTCCAGCCTGTCTGCCTCCTCTCCATTCTGTGGCCAAATTGAGCAGAGTGGGGAACTCGTTGCTCTGTGTCCAGCATGGGCGAGGTAATTTCACACACACTATTTTTCATTTACAAACTGTAGGGTAAGGAACTAGTAGCAAAGATAAAGAAATTAAGGTGTGAAGAGGACCCGTAACTTCTAAGATGCCTAGTAAAGGGCTGAGCCCTGTCAACGAAAAGGACTAGGTAACTCTGAGAAGAGATGTGTCGTCAGCTTACTGAGATTACTTGAGTATGCAAAACCAGACAGAGTATCTCCCAAAAGGAAGCTCATTTGTAAAAGGAGAGTTTGGAGTCTTGTTTTCTCTTCTGAGGAATATATCCTTTTCCTTTTCAGCCAATCTTTATCACAGACTGAATCTTTGCTCTGCCACCTGCGAACAGACTTGAGAACAATGAAAACCGCCCTCGGCAGGATATTGATTCTGATGGAGCAAATGTTGATTTAAGTGGAATGGTGGCTTTTTTTAAACTGGTGGAATTCCAGATCTTTCTTAGGCCTGTCTCTCCAGGGAAATGAGCTCTAACCTCAAAAAATCTACAAAAAAACCTGAGTAAGAATGCAGATTTACGATGGGAGACCCTGGGCGGAAGGCGGCTATCTGGTGGGCTATCTAGAAGCTCATCTTTGTGTCACTGGAGAAACACTCTCTCTCTTGACAGGATATAGTCTGGTTATCATATAATCTCCTCGGGTTTCATTCCCATTCTGCTTACAAATGCCCCAAATATAGAGAGATGCATTTCATTCAGACAGCCTCTAAGAGGCGGTTTATCCCAGCTGTTGCAGTCTGTCTTAAACACCTACCTTTCACCCTAGTGTGGAGTTTACATGTCGATAAGGGATATAAGAAAGGGAACTTTAGAAATCTCGGCGAAGGAAAAACATCAAGGCTGCCTCTGGGAATTGGAGTTGGAGAAAGAGCCGGGGAAAGCCTGAAGTTCCAGAACAGCCCTCCTCCTCAGAGAGGAGACCTGGAATACTGCTTGCCTGCCTTGGGGCTTTGGGCTGACCCCAAACACCGGGGACTGTAAACACTTTTCCAGTCACAGAAATGGAAGGGTTCTGTGCCTACTTTGGCCTTTTCTCCGTGAGGGCCTGCGGCAAAACAAGTGAAAAAAACGCAGGTGGGAACCTAACAAACAGACCCATAAGATTTCTGCTGCCTCAGGGACTCTCTCTCTCTTGGCAGCACCCATTCCCAAGGATGAATTCTCATTACCTGATCTCACTACACACATCTGCTGAGCTGTGGGCCCTCCTGGCTGGCCGCTGGCCAGTGGGATTTGTGGCCAAATGACCTGTGAACCTTCTCTCCCTCTTGGGTCTGCAAACAGAGTCTGACGCCCTTGGAGGCTACTGAGATGAATCTGGAAGGCCTTCCAGGAGGGAGGGGGAGAGGTTAGAATGAAGTGTGAAATGGGGAAAACAGGAGGGGTGGTCCCAAAGCCCCGCCAGGGTCCCAGGGCAGGCAGAGCCCATTATTATGGGGGCATGGGGCTGGGGGCGGGGAGGTACTCTTTTTGTTGGAGAGGAAATAAACCTGTGACTCCAGCCTGCCTGATCCTGCAGGACGGGCTCCCTGTGTTTGAAGTCCAGACTGGCGGGGTTCAGGAAGCCGGCTGCATCAGGTTCCCATTAGCTCAGGCAGCGACACGGTGGGTTCACACCATGACATGGTAACAATTAAGCCTTCTTCTGCTACTGGTCCTTACCCCGGGGTGAGGCTCTTTTCTTCCTTACCGATGTGACTTCAAGTCGTCCTGGTTTCCTTATGGCTCGATTTCCTGCAGATTCCCATTACTTCATGTCTAATCTTCTGAGACCGCTTATTAGACCACACAAATTGTAACAATTGTCTCCAGCGCCCAGACCGGGGTCCAGACCCCCAGTGTGCCTAGGAGAAATACAGTGTCTGTATCTCTCTGAAATGTGAGAGCTACTTCCTATGTAAATCGTCGGATTACCAAAAATCAGAGTCATAAATATTGGGGTAACATAAACTAATTATACATGTCTACCCTGAGGCATGCTAAATTTCTTTCTTTCTTTCTTTCTTTCTTTCTTTTTAAAGAGTAGTTTAGAATATTTATCTCCAACTTCAGTGATGAGAGAGATAAAGTCACAAATGAATGACTGTAATATGAAGCAGAAAAAAAAAAGAGACAAAATTATGGTTTTTCCAAGGAAGGAAAATACTTATATACAGAGAAGTTCATTGAAAATGTCATTTAAGCTGAACCTTGAAAAATAGGTAGAATTTGGATACATGGAAGTTGGTGGGAAGAAGAAAAGGGCATAAGCACAGATAGGTGCTAAAAATAAATAAAATAAGTGAAATAAGATATAGTTCCTGCCTTCAGGGGGCTTTCAGTTTAGTTGAAATGCTAAAACAGACATAAGTAAGAAAAAATTTAGAGGACAATATAAGACATAGCATGCTCAAATAACATCAGATATAGCTAATACTTAATTTCGGTATGGAAATGTTAAATGCTATTTCGAGTAAGGAAGTTGCTAGAGTTTGATGAGAGAGCTGGGCCAGACTTCAGGAGGACTGGGATTTGAGGCATTAGCAGGAAGGAAAAATGAGTGGAGTGAGCCTCAGGTGGGCCGTGTGCTGAAGAAGAGTAGTTCTCAAACTTCAGAGAACATCAGACATCTGGAGGACTTGTCAAAATACGTGTCCCTGGGCGCCTCACCAGCATTTCTGATTTAGAAGGTCTGGTGTGAGGTGTGGCAAGCTGTATTTCTAGCAAGTTCCCTTGTGATGCTGCTAATGCTCCTGGTCTGGGAAATCGCACTTGGAGAGCTACCGCTGTGGCTCCGTCAGCATGACCAGAGTGCTAGCATTTCCTTGGGGAAATACTGGGAAGTCAGACTGGCCAGTCGGATGGCTCCCGAGAAGTATTACAAAGGACCAGACTGTTAATTCTCTTTGTTTTCCTCACTGAGGAGTCTCCATCTGAGTCAAACAATGAACATTCTTGGGTTTTTTTTTTTTTTTCTTCTATTCTCAAATGGTTTCCTGGTTTAGAATGAATTGTTGTGAAAGAAGAAAACGATGCTTTTATGACTCCAGAAGAAACTACTATGGTTAAAGCTGGATTATTTCAAGAGATAGGTTCTGTCGATCCCTTCTATAAGCATATTTCTTAGGAACTTTGAACTTTGTCTTCAATGGGATTCGTGTTACTGAGATTTATGTAGTAGATGGCCACCATCAAAGTCATCCCTTCTTAGAATCCAAGTATTAAAACATTGGCCAAAGTTACTTTGCAAAATAATGTACTTTCTGATTGCTTTGGTTCTCAAAGATTCACATCATTTATGTCTCAGGTATTATGTAAACAGAAGTTATAATCTTTGTTCCATGATCTTTTTGCTTTTTTATATTGAAATTAAAACTTACCACCATGGTTTCCCCTCATCTTAACAGAAAATAATTAAATCCAGTTAATGTGAAAAAAGACCTCTACATTTAAAAACGTTTAAAACGGGAGCCTGGGTGGCTCCTTCGGTGAAGCGTCTGCCTTCGGCTCAGGTCATGATCCCCAGGTCCTGGGCTCGAGCCCCACATCGGGCTCCCTGCTCAGCAGGGAGCCTGCTTCTCCCTCTGCCTCTTCCTCTGTGCACTCTCTCTCTCTCAAATAAATAAATAAAATCTTTTAAAAAATAAAAATAAAATAAAAATATATTTAAAAATATCCTCATTCTGTCTGAAATGAAACAAATTTATAATCTTCTTTCTATTACCTGAGGTTATTTATGAGTTTCTCCTGGAGTTTATAGGCTTGACTGAGGTGGGAATGGCTAGATAGTAGGAAGTCTCTCCTACATCCGTTCAAGATCAAGTTACATAATACCAGATTGTAGGAGCGCCTGGGTGGCTTAGTCATTCAGCATCTACCTACCGCTCAGGTCTTGATCCCAGGGTCCTGGGATGGAGTCCAGTGTCACGCTCCCTGCTCAGCGGGAAGCCTGCTTCTCCCTCTCCCATTCCCTTCCCCCTGCTTGTGTTCCCTCTCGTGCTGTCTCTCTCTCTGTCAAATAAATAAATAAAATCTTGGGACGCCTGGGTGGCTCAGTTGGTTAAGCGACTGCCTTCGGCTCGGGTCATGATCCCGGAGACCCGGGATCGAGTCCCGCATCGGGCTCCCTGCTCGGCGGGAGGCCTGCTTCTCCCTCTCTCACTCCCCCTGCTTGTGTTCCCTCTCTGGCTATGTTTCTCTCTGTCAAATAAATAAAATCTTTAAAAAATAAATAAATAAAATAAAATAAAATAAAATAAAATAAAGACCAGGTTGTAATATGCTGGACTCTGCTAACAGAAATATGTAGTGTATTTTCCAAAATTCCTTTCAATCTTTTGACTTATTTAAGTGTAGTGTAGTATGCAAATGACAGTAATTAAACCACATTACAATACACACAGTTAATAGCATGATTCATATTTATGAAGTACTAATTTTATATGAATACCAAAAATATAAACTGATGATACTGTTCAAATTTTGAATTGAGCAAATAGACAAAAGAGCTAGGAAGGGAATTTATTTAATAAGAGTGAATCAAATTTATTATCATTTGTCATGATTGAATACATGAAATATAACTAAGGTGTATAACTTTTAAGGTATTTTTTAATGTAGAAAGAAATGACATACTTTCATGTAATTAGAGGCTGAAGGTGCTCATTTCTTCCCAAAGCTTAGAAAAGGGAATTTTGTAGCACAGATAAGAGAGAGGTAGGGAGGGGTGCCTGGCTGGCTCAGCTGATAGAGCATATGACTTGATCTGATCTCGGGGTAGTAAGTTGGAGCCCCACATTAGGTGAGGAGATTACTTAAAAAATAAATTTAAAAAATAAAATACTGTGTGTATTGAGAGCTGAAGAGGGTCTTTGTGGGACCAGGCTAAGAATAACAATGACTTCATTATAGGGAAAGACCAAAATTCTGGATTTGTCAAAATTCCTGACTCCTTGACCAGGATTTTCATCATACTGTAATAAGGAGCTCTTTTTAATCAATCAATCAGTCAATTAATTAATTTGAAAATTTTATTTATTTATTTGACAGAGAGAGACAGCGAGAGAGGGAACACAAAGAGGGGAAGTATGAGAGGGAGGAGCAGGCTTCCTGCCAAGCAGAGAGCCTGATGCGGGGCTCAATCCTAGGACCCTGGGACCTTGACCTGAGCCAAAGGCAGATGTTTAATGACTGAGCCACCCAGGCGCCCCAAGGAGGTTTTTTTTAAGTGGAGAAATTTTTTTTCAAGGTGGGTAACTTTACCTTAGACTTATTCCCTAAACACTTTTCTCCCCAACACTTTAAGCAACTAATACAGCAGTCTTTTGAATGAAATGAGTTGAATTTCTCCTCTAATATTCAAGGTGAAATTTTAAAGATTTTTTTTTCATGATCAGATGTATTTTTCTGTGAAGAATACTTATTAAATTGAGATCATGTTTCCCTTCAGTGCTGACATCTGGCACATATTCTCATTTGTGTGTCACTGGGAGTGCTATGTCATCTGTAGACATGAGCTTCTCCAGTGTAATACAAGAAGTGGTTAATGCAACAGGTTAGGTGCCCCTTTGAAGAAAGGAGACAAGATTTTAAATGAGTACATCAGTTAATCTATTTAAAAGTTGTCTTTCCTATAATCACCCTAGGCGAATGGACTCCTATTTCCCGTTGTCTTACTCAGAGCTGTTGCAGAATTCCTCCGCTAGTTGTCCTCAGATGTTTGTGAGTCCTCCCCAAGACTCTGGTCTCATTATCTTATCGTCATTTGTTTTTGACCAAAAGTTACAATAATAGTCCTTTTGGTCAACTACCTCATCAAGCAAACAATGCTTAAAATATTTTTGATGGGGTGGTGCCTGGGTGGCTCAGCTGGTTAAGCGACTGCCTTCGGCTCAGGTCATGATCCTGGAGACCCGGGATCGAGCCCCACATCGGGCTCCCTGCTTGGAGGGAAGCCTGCTTCTCCCTCTCTCACTCCCCCTGCTTGTGTTCCCTCTCTGGCTGTGTTTCTCTCTGTCAAATAAATAAAATATTTAAAAAAAATTAAAAAAGATTTTTGATGGGTACAGGGATGGGTGAGCCTGGTAGTGGGTATTAAGGAGGGCACGTATTGCATGGAGCATTGGGTGTGGGGCATAAACAATGAATCTTGGAACACTGAAAAATTAAATACAATTTAAATTTAAAAAGTGATTAACCCCCAAACAAGCAATCTTTGAACTATTTCCTGCAAAACTGACTCAAAGGTGTTCCAATCCAATCTATCCATCTATCCTCTTAGTCCATTAATACCAGTAATGAAGTTTGGTTGGGAAACAGTGGAGAAGCACGTGGAGAAACAGAGTTAACCACTGCTAGACATCATGCTAGAATCTCTGATTTATTCTCCAGTGAGAGAATTGAGAATTTCTATGAGGGAGACTGAGTATCTAAGAATTTCTATGAGGGAGACTGAGTATCCATGAAATACAGAATGCTAACAACACCTTCTATGGTACTTTTGCAATAATTGTTAATATCTAAGAGTGATTTGTATTATTGAAATATTTTCAAACAATTTCTTAGCCATGTTATATGCAGCTAAAACAAAACAAACTCAAACTAGGTGGGAAAAAAGATTTTTGATGACTTCTAGGAAATGAAACACACCCAGGTCAAATCTACAGAGAAAGAATGGTGGCGTGGTACAGCTGAGGAGAGGGACAGTGCAGAGAGAAGGGACGGTGTGGTGGGTGGCCGCAGCACCCAGGGACAAGCGTGGGCCACCAAGAAGACTGCCTTGACCAGATAAGTTGTCATGTCTGTGAAAACCCCCGCACCGCCATCAGACCTTGCACCATCTGTGCCCGTCGCGTATTCTCAGCACGATCCAAGCACTGCAGCAGATCAAAATCCTGCCTCTGCTTCATTTATCTGCAAGTCTCACTTTTAAATATCTGTGTAAAGCAATACAAGAGAAATAGTGAGTTAGTACTTAACAGAGGGGATTGGAATAGGATATTTCTTAGTCCTAGAAACTCCCCTATTTTTCTTATGCCATCACTTGTTTCCTTACTCTCCTCCCTTCCCCTCAGCCTGGGTCCCTTGCTCAATACCTTCCTTACTCAGTCAGGTCTCTGGTCCCCTTGACTTTGCCTCCCACCCTCCCATGCCCTCCACCCACGCATCTCAGCCTCTCTCCAATTCCCCTCATCTCCTTGCCCCAAACTGCACAACTCCTCTTGGGTCTCTCCCCTCCACCTCCCCACACCTTGTGCTTCACAGAAAACAAAATAAAAATATGTGGTAAAAGAAACTTTTAAAAAAGAAAGAAGGAAAGGCGAACAAAAAAGGAAAAAAGCAGGCGGGAAGACAGGCAGGCAGGAAGGCAACACTAAGGCCAGGGTCACCAATCCTTTGCACCCCCATCTTCTAATCTCTTCCCTTTAGCTCCTCTTCACTTTCATTTCAGAGGAAACCGTGTGCCCTATTTCTTTCCAAGGCTGACCTCACCAGCCCCAAATATCCCTACCTTGTGCATGCACTCTATCTGAGGCTTCTGCTTCCCTTCCAGAACTTTCTTTGCTGATTGCCTCCCTCCTATTTTCACTATCTCCCTCCTGTCTTTTACTTGCAATTTCTAATCTTTCCTCTTCTCAAAAATAAAAAAAACAACTTCCTTCCCATTCCTTTCCTTCTCAAGCGTCTGCATTGCTCTGTCCTTTGGATTCCACATACATGTCTCCAAAGAGGAATCTCCATTCCCCCCTGTGCATTCTTAAGGACTCTTCCTGTGCAGACTCTGCTTCGTGACTGAACTTGGTCTCGTTTATGTGATCAGTAAAGGAGGAGGACTGCTGGGTGCATCTCCAGCTCCACGATTTACTGAGTGTGTGGCCTAGAGCAGGTTACTTTACCTTCCTACATCTCAGCTTTCTCACCTGTAGAAGGGGGAAAATAATACTTTAGCTCCTTTTCTTTGTTTGTTTTTTAAAGGTTTTATTTATTTGACAGAGAGATCACGAGGAGGAAGCAGGTTCCCTGCTGAGTAGAGAGCCTGACGTGGACCTCGATCCCAGGACCCTGAGATCATGACCTGAGCCGAAGGCAGAGACTTTAACCCACTGAGCCACCCAGGTGCCCTACTTTGGCTCCTTAATGAACATATTACTACAGTAATGACAGGATGCTAATCTGAACCAAAACTGGTAAGGATAACACATAAGCAGTTGGCAAAGAGAGTGATCTAATGGTAGAAGAAAGATGATTCGTGGTGGGCCGTTTCCCTAGGATGCTCTGGAGTCCCACATGGTACTCACTAAATCCCTGTGAGTCATTCTAGTTCCATATCATAGTCTACCTCTTCCTCAGATCTTCACCTGACTATCCGCCCTGCTGATGGAAATGGCCTCTTTGTCTGTGGTGTTTAAGAATTTAACCTTAGCGCTTCTCATTTGGGCCAGTCTTGCCCCGTGTTGCATGGTACTTAGTGTGAACGTGTCCACCTCCAAAATGCAGCCAAGTCTTCCACACCAGCAGTGTGTTACTTACTTGTTAGTGTGCTAATGCTGCTATAATGAGTGCCACAGACTGGGTGGCTTTGACAACAGAAATTTATTTTCTCAATGATCCTAGAGGCCAGACCTCTGAGAGTAAGCTGCCTGTGGGGCTGGTTTGTTTGGAGGCCACTCTCCTTGGCTTACAGAGGGCCACCTTCTCGGGGTGTCCTCACATGGTCTTCCCTCTGTACCAAATCCCTTCTTCTTTTTTTTGAAGATTGTATTTATATATTTTGAGAGAGAGACATAGAGAGAGATAGAGTACATGAGCCTAGGGAGGGGCAAAAGGAGAGAGAATCTCAAGTACATTCCACACTGAGTGTGGAGCCAAAAGTGGGGCTTGATCTGATGACCCTGAGGTCAGGACCTGAGCCAAAACCGAGAGTCGAACACTCAACTGATTGAGCCATCCAGGTGCGCCTCCTAATCTCCTCTCCTTGTAAGGACACCAGACATACAGGTGTAGGGCCATCCTAACGACCTCATTTTAACTTAAAAACCTCCTTAAAGGCCCCATCTCCAAACACAGTCATTTTCTGAGATACTGGGGCTTAAGACTCCAACCATATGAATTTTGAGGGACCATAATTCAGCCCATAGCACTTATCTTTAATACCCCCAAAGGAACTAACAGAGGGCCTGTTACATTTTTGTCATTGGTTAAACAACTTGGGAAGAAACCAGGGAAGGGGACACAAGGCAGGATGCAGAGTAAAACAATCCCCAGCTGAAACCTGTTTCTGATGGCATGTTGGGGAAATGGTGGAGAAAGCAAGGAAGGTTAGTCATCACCTCTAATGTTTTCTTTTCAATAACATGTCCTCACATCCCAGGATTATGTCACTAGAGTTGGGTTTCATTCTCTTTGCAAAATGATACCCCTGGGAAGGATGACATAATAGAAATACAAATTGGAGCAAGATAGATTCTGCTTTTGTTACTCAGGACTCTGAAGCCTCCAGGACCTGGCACGTAGTAAATACATGTTGGCTACTGTTGGGTTTTATCATCATCATCATCATCATCATCATCATCATCATCATCATCATCTCTAAGCTCTATGAAGACAGGGACACTTTTTATCCTGTCCATGGCTGTACTCCCTGGCCTCAGGTGGTACTTAGCAAAAAGTAGAATTTCAATCTGTTTGTTCAGTAAAGAGAGTTAACCTCAGAGGTTCTCTTTTCTCATCTCTGAAAAGAAAAGAGTCCTCAGTATGAGGACTCACTATGTGCGAAGCTACTGTACCTGTTTTACATGGATCATGAAATGTTCCTCCTCACACCAATCATTTGAGGCAAGTACTGGTTTTATCTGAATGGAGGCATAGAGAGATCAGTAACTGGTCAAGGTCAGACAGCTAATGAGCAGCAGAGCTCAGATTCTGTTGGACTCGACCTGAAGTACCACTTAGTGTGCTCTAGTGCCTACCTTGTGTCCATAAAGAGGGGGGAAAAACAGCAATCTGATGGGCTTGTTGGGAGGATTAACTGGAATTTGTAAAGTGCCCAGTGTGTAGTAGGTAAATATCACACCCTGCACCTCGCTGCATTTACTCAGCTCTCCAGACAGAATCTGTCTCCTAACCAACAACTCCTCCCAGATGCTCCATGGGCCTAAATATCCTGCAGCCGTGCCCCCCTTTTCCACTTCCCTTCGTGGCAGAACTCTGGATGCAAGAGAGGTCTGTACCTTGTGTTCTTGCCACCTTCTTGTCTTGAACCCACTCAAGTCAGGCAGGAGCCTCTCCTGTCTTCTGAAACTGCTCTTAGCAAGATGATCAAATACATCTGATAAACGAGGTCAATGGCCTCTTCTCTGTGTGACTTTCCCAGGCTTTTAGCGTCGTTCAATAGAGCTAATGACTCTCCTTAAAACACCCTTTTCTCAGAGCTTCCTGGCTTCTGTTTCAGTTCCCTGGATTCTCCTTTTTGGTCCTCTTTGCTGGCCTACTCACCTCCATTCTGCATCTAAATGTGGACATATCCCAGGCTGAAACCTCCTTCGTTATCTGTGTTCTCTGGCCAGGAAATCATGTCAGGAGCCATGACTTAAATGCCATCTGTATGTGGATGGTTCCAAATTTCCTGACTTCCCTCTGGAGTTTTCAGATTCACGGATTCAGCTCCTCATGCAACATCACCACTTGCAATTCTAATGGGCATCCCTAACTTTGTGCGCACCGTGTATCCATACTGCATTCCCCTCCCTTTCCTAATCCAGACCTTTCACATTCTTCTCCATATAAGTGATGGCCCATCCGTTGTTCAAGATAAAAATCTAGGAGTTATCCTTAATTCCTTATTTTCTCTTATCCTACTTTGAACCCATCATCAAGTCCTGTGGAAGAAGGCTTTACCTCCAAAATGTTGATCAGATCCATCTATCTCAAATCCCTTTGGAATTAAAATAGAATTTTGACATGACTTACATGGCTCTTTGTGGTCTAGCTCCTGCACTCCTTTAAAACCTCCAGTATTGCCACAACTCCCTTTGTTGTGATGCTTCGGACACTTGGAAATCCAGTCCTTGAACACAACAGACTCATTTCTGTCTCAGGGCCTTTGCACTTGCTATTCCTTCTGAATGGATTTCTTTCTCCCAGATCTTCACATGACAGTCTCCTTCTTATCATTCAGATCTCAAATAATCTCAACTAAAATATCATCTTCTTAGAGAAGATTTCCATGAATACCTTGCTTAAAATATCTTTCCACCCACAATTCATGTCCCTCTGTTAGTTAGAAAAGTGTTCGGCTACAAATAAGAATAGACCTGGTAGAGGCCTAAACCAATAGTTCTTTATCTCACCTATTAAGATATTCAGAGTAGTTAGATCAGGGCTGTTCAAGGCTCCAGGATGCAGAAAAGGTGGATGAAAATGACCGGGGGCAGCTTTTATGCCATATTGTCCTATTTACTTTTTTCATAGAACTTAAGATTATCTCAAATTCCCTTATTATTTTTCTGTTCTCTTACTTACAGTGTACTCTTGTTTAGAGTAAGTGACACAAGACCGGTGATCTTGTATCTTTTGTTTAGGACCATGACTAGAAACGACTTTAGTACACAGTAGACAGTCAATAACTAGTGGTTGATTGTTGAATCAGCCATCAAAAAATAGCTAACATTTGTCTCTGTTACAAATGGATTTCTATTATGCATAAAACACAAAGTGCTAGATAATTAAGGTTAATTTTAAGTTAGGCAAATTGAGTGGCATGCTGCTGGGACACTACTGAGTGGACGGTCCTGATCTGAGGACTAACGGTGGGTCTGGTCACAGCAGCTGCCTGGATAGGTTGATGGTATCTTCCGTTAGGTCCACACTAGCTCTCAGAGCTGCCTTTGCGATAGCTCCACTGGCAGAATGTCCGCGGGTGAGAAGCATCCTCCCACAGGACCCAGCCACTGGTCATGTCATGCGGCTTCGTGATGATTCACCGGCCACATACAAACTCCAAATATTATATAAAATATGAACAACATATACATGGGCCTGGTCAGGCTCATGGTTAAGTTTCTAAGCCTGCCCAAGTTTCTATTTAAAAGAAGAGATTTAGTGGTGGCTCTGAAGCTCAAGGTTGAAGGCGATCCTGGAATCTAGGTGTGCCTGGTAATGGCTGATGGGCTAACCTAGTGCTCCCTTTTGTAGGGGGCACTGAATAGCCTCTTGGCCCTCTCTCACCCTAAAGAAGAGCTGGCCTTCAAGTTCAACCCAATACCAAAAGCTCAAAGCTCTTTAGGGAGAAGAGATGCTGACTGCTACCCTTCACCTTTGGGTCGTGCTCTTCCTGGACTCATGTCTGGATCCAGGGGAAATAAGGAGTTGTGAGTAAGTATGGGAAAAAGTATTTTTTTTTTTTGGTACAAATCCTCCAAATACATGGCACAAAGCTACATTGCTTTGGTGTATATATAATAGAGGTTACACAAGGGGAAGAAGTGTTTTGTTCCTTCCCCTTCCTCATAGCTCACAGCCATGGCCCTGGTGCGTGGAGGGCAACACAGACCCCCCCCCCCCCAGCTTGTTGAGGTCTCTAATTGGTGGTCACACCTATAGTGACTGATTCCTGAGCATAGTAGAGACAGCTTCGGGAATGCTCAGAAACAAGCAGGAGAGAGCTGGTGGGGACAGAGATATTGCAATGGTGGGTAGGAGTGAGCTGTCGGTTTCATTATTTGTAAGAGGAACTCTATTTTAATTTAATATGATTTAATTTAATTATTTCATATTTTATTTTGTTTCAGAAACACACTTTAAACATTAGTCCCAGCCCCCACTTTCGCCTAACGAAGCCCCGGGAAAATAGGCCACATACATTTACTGAACAAAAATTAACTGCCAGGTATTGTACTAGATGTTGAAGAGCAAGGGACCAAAACAGATCAAGTCCCTGCTTTCGTAGAGCTTATTTCCTTGTAGAGGGAGAGATGGAAAATAAACAGACTTCAGTAATGGAACTCATGGAAGAGCTAAACGTTGGATATAAAAAGAAAGATTAACTTAGAATGTTGAAACGGACTCAAAAGAGAGGTTCAGGGAAAATTACCCTTAGAAGGAAGATACCAACTGTTCTCCATCTCCATCTCCAGCGGGTCATAACCAGAGTCACCGTGAGCCAGAACAGACCTCCTGAGGCCAACCCTTTCTGTCCCTTTCCTGTGCACCAAAAGTCCCGTATCCCGTCATCGCACGGGTGACAGGCTGGCTGTGGCGGGGCTGTGGGCACCTTCGCCCCGGCTGCCGGAGAGCCTCGTGCAAGGGTGAGCCCATTGCGAGGCTTGGAAACTCTCTGCTGACCATGTGACAGAGTGAATGAATGAAGTGGAGTCACATTGCCACGGGTGAGCTTTCCGTCAGACGTAAGTGCTTCTTGTCAGGCTCATGAAATGCTCCAACAGCTGTGAGGGGGAGTGTGTGGTCCACACCACGTCAGGCTTCAGCCCGGGAAGGATTAACCCACTGGCTGCAGCAAAACTCCTGCAAGTGGGCTGTTTCAGCCACGGCCCATGCTGGAGGCCTGAGATCAGTCGGGCTATGGCCACAGAGGGCTTTGGCAAAATATGCAGAGCCCTAGAAGCCTAAAAACAGTGGGTGCCACGATGCATGGGCCTTTCATGAATCTCAGGCCAAATCCTAAAAACATTCTACCATTTGTTACCTTGAGCAGAAAAAGGAAAAAAAAAATGTGTGCATGTGTGTGTGTGTCTGTGTAATAAGTTTGTTAAGTTCTGCAAAATATCTTGGAATCACCTCTTCAGGGCAGGTAAAATCCTGCCCAGGTAGGCAGAGACTGTTTGGCAGTTTTGGGAATATGAATGCAAGGGAATGAGAAGTGAAGCACACTGTTTATTCAGCAAGAAAAAGGAGGGATGCCTAGGTGGCTCAGTTGGTTAAGCATCTGCCTTTGGCTCAGGTCATGATCCCAGGATCCAGGGATTGAGTCCCACATTGGGCTCTTTGCATAGTGGGGAACCTGCTTCTTCCTCTCCCTCTGTCTGCTGCTCCCCCTGCTCATGCTCTCTCAAATAAATAAATGAAATCTTTAAAAACAGCAAAGTGGAAAAAGGGAAGCTTAAGTAGTAAAGAGATATGGATCCAGAGGACAGATGGGTGGTTTCCAGAGATGAGAGGTTAGGGGAGAGTGGACAAAAGGGGTCAAAAAATATAAACTTACAGTTATAAAACAAGTAAGTCCTGGGGACATTAGATCCAGAAAAGGAACTATAGTTAATAATACTCTAGTGTATATTGGAAAATTGCTAAAAGAGTAGGTCTTGAAACTTCTCATCATAAGCAAAAAAGCTTTGTAACTCTGCGTTGGTGATGGATGTTAGCTATTGTTATTGTGAGGATCATTAGGCAATGAGTGCACACACTGAATCATTATGATGTGCACCTGAAATGAAGATAATGTTATATGCCAATGGTACCTTACTTCAAAAATCATAATGGGTAACACCTTGCCCATCCTCTGTCCACTCTGACCAGGATTCTCAGTAGAAATGCATTCTACGTTATGACCCAGCCCACAATAACCATGAATCACCTACCTACCTACCCACCTGAGACAAAAGTTTCACAGAACAGTTATTAGCTTACTATGTGCGATGCACTCTGTTATTGTCCACTATATTCTTTTTCTTTGTAAAAAAAACATTGGCGAACCTATGAAGTTCTGCAGCTTTGGCCATTAATTTTGAAACCATGGCCTCGGTAGCTTTGGACTGAGCGAGTTCTGCGGTGAACTGGGGCTGGGGTGAGTGGTGACCCTGCAAGTCTCTCAGCTTTAATGAGCCCCAGCGTCCCCACCTAGGAAACAGAATTTGGCAAAGCTCATTGATTCAGACGCTGTGACTGAATGGAATTTGTTATAATTTAGTTAGAGGTGATTACGATTGTTTATCTGGGAAATGTGAATTTAATTCAAGTGATTTTTTTAAAAAGATTTTATTTATTTATTTGACAGAGAGAGATCATCACAAGAAGGCAGAGAGGCAGGCAGAGAGAGGAGGAAGCAGACTCCCTGCTGAGCAGAGAGCCCGATGTGGGCCTTGATCCCAGGACCCTGAGATCATGACCTGAGCCAAAAGCAGAGGCTTTAGCCCACTGAGCCACCCAGGCGCCCTCAAATGATGTTTTTTTGAATCTCGCCCAGAAACGGTCAGTATCTTTCCACTGTATGTTAAAATGCTGACAGAAGTCACCCCACCCCAACTGCTCTTCTTAGCTCCCTTTTAGATCATGGAATCAAAAGGATTTAATCGAGTGCCATTTTCTTGGTGATTTAGAGAGTCGACCCTTGGCCTCAGGCTGGCAGGAAGGAGCCTCGGCACCTCCTTGCAAGGAAGGGCAGGCCTGGAGTTCTGCTAAATGGAAAAATACTCTATTGGCAGTATGTTATTAGAGAGTGTTATACTGGGAAGAATGAATGTTTTTACTGTGAGATGGTAGTGTTGTTGAGTGAGAGATGCCTTAACGGTTCACAAATGAGGAAACGGGAGTTCTGGCCCCCTCAGTGGTGAGGGGACTTGACCTCAGCTGGGACGGGTCTTCTCATGGTGGCTCTGGGACCGGGCCAGACATGAGGTCTTTGTAAGCACCCGTGTATGTCTAGAAGCTACCAGGATTTGGCACACTGTAGATGCTTAAAATGTAGCTGTGGGACAAGCAAATGACAAGGGATGCGCTGGAGGGGACCCCTTCGTGGGAGGCCTGTGCCTTGAGGTTTGTTCTGTATGTGGCCACAGGATAGTTGACAAGGGCCAGCGAGTTGTCCACTGTCCTCGTACTGAGTGTCCGCAGGGATGGCGTCAGCAACTCGGTCATCAGCTCTGTGCGCACGCGGTTGCCATGAGGCAGGCTGGGGGGGGGGGGCTGATGGCACTGGAGGCCAGGGAAAGGGGTAAACACGTGCTCTGCCCCTTTCCTTCTGGCTCTGGTGTGCATTCTGGCATGGAATCCCCTGGAGAGCTCCCGCTAGGCCCAGAAGACAAGAAAGACTCAGCCCCTTGATGGCACGGCATTTCAGCAAAGGCAACCCTTGGGAAGAAAAATGGGGTGCATAGCACCTGGGTTGTGATAATCATGAGGCTTTGGAGGAATCCCAAAGAGAGCTGCTCTCGGCTGTACGGTTATTTGGCTGGTTTTTACTTCTGGTCAGCTTTAAGGACCTCTAGGCACCCATTCATCAATGGCCTTCAAGTGAGAACAACGGCTGGAATTCCTCTTATAGCATTTCCATTCCTGCTGGTGTTCCCTTTTCCCCCTCAGATGCAGGCTGTGTTTTCAGAAATTTAGACTTTATTTAAAATCTCAACATGCTAAGTTGTTTATGTTGGTGGAGATGCGATGTTTGCAACATATCTAGGAGACTGGGTGAGATTTCTGGGTCCTTGTGTCTATAAGATCAACAACAGCTGCCTGAAGGAAAAACTCCTGGGGGTCAGGGCCATGCTTTCTACTTGTGACGGACATGAGGGTTAGCAAGTGTACTCAACAGAATGGATGTGAACAGCAGGGTAGACTGAATCATCTTGCTAGGGAAGTAGGGTTGGTACGATGCAGAAGAGGCTCGTTCATTGCTGGAAATGATGTCCTCACACGGAATCTGAAAAGAAACAGTTGTATGATATTAGGGTAAAACAACTCTACTGTCTCAATGGGAGAACACGCCAAATGAGTCTTCTTGTTTTCAACAGATTTAGAAAATCAGTAATAAGGCATCAGGCCTGGAAAAGTTTTAACAGTGTATTAACTTCATAGAGGATTTCCAGGCCGAACTGTTAATTAGAAAGTGCAAGGGAAGTCTTCCCACGGCTATGGCTGTCCTTTGCCATTTTTTTCACCCATTTTTCAACTCGCCATCCCTCAAAGCTTCGTGAGTAGCTTTAAACATTTAACAAAGGAGCAAACTGGAATAGGAAGAGTTTCGAATTCAAGAGGATTACCTTATCAAAACATTTCCTCCTATGCCATCTCATTTAATAATAATACAATCTCTCATTGACTCTTATTAACTCTTATTAACGATGGGTAGTTCTTTTTTTCTCTTTTCTTCTTCTTCTTCTTTTTTTTTTTTTACTAAGGGTAGTTTGAGAAGCTAGAATTTCAGTCCTGTCTTGCTTCTGTTCACAGACTTTGTTGATGCAATGCTGTTGCCCCCAAATACCAGTGGGGCCCCCGCAGAGCCAGGGTGGACTGCTTAGAGGGCTCCTTCTGACCAGGCAGAAGCAGCAGTGACACAAGGAGGCTCTTTCTTAGTGCTTGCCAGCAAGCCCGATTTAATTCTCAGCCCTCTGTTTTCCTGCTCTGAGTCCCAGGATAGAATAGTCCAAGGAAATGGGAGATAAGCGGGGGAAAGGAAAAGGAGACTCTTTTTAAGCCTCGAGCAGGTCTGGCTTATTTCACCTCTTCAGAACAGCAACCAGCAGCTTCTGAGTGGTCTGGGACCTGTCCGGAGTCTCTGGCCCTGAGGGATTTGCATTTTAAATGTCGGTACTCTTTAGAGAGTGAGAGCTTGCCACTCTTGATTCGCCCCTATCCCCTCTCCTCCTCTGCAGAGAATAGACGGGAAGGGATAAAGAAAGAGAATATTGTAGCCAAGAGCCTCCTTACAGGATGCTAAGCCTTCCTGTGCTATAACTCACCATTCCCAGACTCGGAAGCATCAATAGCTTGTCTTACGTCACGCAACGGGGCAGAGCTAGAACTCATACGAGAGAATTGCATCCCTCCAAGCCTGCTGTTGGATGTGCCAGGCTGCAGTGCGTATTCCCCTGGGCCCCCTCCCTGCTGAGACCGCACACATCCTGCAGCCAACACCACCGGCCCGCTGCCACTCAAGAGCTGGGAAATGCAATGGAGGGGACTGTGCATATGGCTCTTGCTAGGCAGAGGCATTCAGAGTTCTGAAATACGAAGGAAGATCTAAAGGAACTAAGTACATGGAGCTGGACTACTTGATGATTGTGAGGGATGTGATATCAGGCTGCACATTTTTGAAGGATGGAAACGCCAGACATGGTGAGCTAGTTATCACAGAATACGATGAAGGAATGAACGGTACAAAGTCAAAACCTAAGTTAGGTAATGGAACAATAACTAAGAAGTCTCTTTTCCTTCGTCTTCTTTCTGTAGGGAGGAGAGGAATACACAGACTTTGGCACCCTGAAGAGCTGAAAAGTTATTTTTCCAACACAAGCATCTATTGCTGTAGAATGAAATAGAACAAATGAAGATTTCAATCCCAGATGAATTTCCCAGCCTATTTT
>PITA01000632.1:42330-164516 GCA_004023965.1 Spilogale gracilis
CCCTCCAATTTGTTTCTACCTTTTTGCCGATGTTCTTTGTCTCTCGTGGCGGTCCAGAAGTGGGAAATATCACATTTCAGGCTGGTTTCATGGGTGTTCACGGTGGTCTTGTAGTGGTTTTTTTGTTGGAATTCAGCTCTCTTCAGGGAACTCCCTGAAATGCGGTCACCTGGCCTTCCGCCATCTTGACCCTCCCTGAGAGTGAACGTTTTCTTAATGTTGCAAGACATCTCTAAGTTGCCCCAGCATACCTTGTTGCGTTCTTTAGATGCTATGAAAAACAGTTGTCTGTGAGTTTGGTTTGAATTTGTTCACTATTGTACCGCAAAGAGCTGTCGCAGGGCTGCGACGCCAGTGTCCGCGTTCAATAACGTTTAGTACATGAATGAAGGAAGCTAGTGAAGGTCTCACTGGGCCACAGTCCCCCAGCCTATTTTAAATAGACTTTGCATAGATGCCTCTTCTTCCACATATTCCCCTATGTCCGCTGTCAGTCCTATAAGTCTCCATTAAGTCTCACTGGGCCACTAGCCATCTCTCTTCCTCGAGATTCTCTAACCGCTGTCCACTCCACATGGCCATGACATGACCTCTCTAAGCTACTTCCCAGAATAATACTGGAAAACCTCATGACCTAACACGAAGACTTCATGAGTTAGCCCTCTTTCTATTGCAAATAATAAAAAAAAATCTGACTCAAGTCGCTCAAATAAAAAAATTTACTTTTTAGTTTCATTCCACGAGAAGTTCTAGAGATGGGAGGACTGGCAATGGGATGTTTTAATCCTAAGGCTCAGTGATGTGATTCAGGATTCAGCTTCATTCTGTACTGGCAGGGGCTGGCTCCAAGCTTATAAGAAGAAGCTGACAGCTTATAGGGCTGCAAACTTCTCAGACTACTTTCAAAGGGAGAGAGTGTTGTCTCAGGATGCTAGGCAAGAATCCTGAGATTCGGTTGATTGGATAGGCGCAGGTCACTGGCCCAACCTGGAACCCAACTTTGTGTCTGGAAGAATGGAAAGTGTTGGTTGGCTTAAGTAAATTAGGGACTACCCTGCACGTGGGTTTTGGGTAAACCTCACCCAAAGTATTTGCGTTGAATAGGGAGGGGAGATTCCAGAAGAAATGAGGGCGTGAAACAGGAGGGACTGAACCCTGGGTGCGCCACTAGAGACCCTCCATGATTGAGTTACCAACCATCTTATCCCGTCTCAATTCTTAACATAGTCACCTCATTTGCATCCCCTATACTCAGTCATGTGGGACTACTTGTTTTTCTTGAAATATACCCTGCAGTCTCCACTCTTTACGCATGCTGTTCTTTAATCTGACATCTCCCCTGCCACCAGTATGTTGAAGACCTACTCATCCCAAAGTTCTAGCTCAAAACCCATTTTTCCATGGGTGTTTTTTCAGATTCTGAGCTAAATGAATATTTCCCTTCCCTATTCTCCAATTCATCTTCTTCAACTTTCTTGACCCATCTGAGCTTCTGTTTCTTCCTATGTAAAGTGTGGATAACATGAATGCCTACGTCAAGAGTTGCTGTGCAGGTTAAATAAATGAATATGTGTCAGCTCTTAGAACATTGCCTGAGTCTTGCTGGACTCATCAGCATAGGTTGTTATTTTTATCTTTGCATTTTATATACCGGTGAGCCTTGTGGTAGCGTGACTTTGGGTTTATCTCCCCCTCCTTCTGTTCCCCCTCCTCTCCCTCTTCTTCTTCTCCTTCTCCTCTTTCTTCTTCAAGATTTTATTTATTTATTTGACAGAAAGAGAGAGAGAGAGTGAGCGCACAAGCAGGTGGAGTAGCAGACAGAGGGAGAGGGAGAAGCAGGCTCCCCCCTGAACAGGGAGCCCAATGTGGGGCTCAATCCCAGAACCCTGGGATCATGACCTGAGCCAAAGGCAGTTGCTTAACCGACTGAGCCACCGAGGTGCCCCTGGGTTTATCTCATCAATGGATTGGGAGCTGCTGGAGTGCAGACTAAAACATACTCACCATTTTATCTTTCTTTGATTCACTTAAATATTTCTGAGCACCCACTGTGTGTCAAATAGTAAGGTACAAAAAGCAGGATGTGCTCCCTGTCAGCCCTTTCAAGACCTAGCATGTGCCCAGCATGGAGAAGGCACTCAACAAGTGTTTGTAGAGTTGAACTGAAATGAGAATGGAGAGAAATAACCACATTTCCGGGCTTGGTGGCCGTGGTGTAGATGACATAATATCCAAGGGAAGCCTGACCATAACAGCTAGCCCAGGTCCAAAAGCGAGCAAGAGCCATAACTTGGACTAGCTGAGGTTGTGCCATTTGGGGTTAGTGCCAAGGCAGCAGTCAAAGCGTGGACAGGATATATCACAGGTGAGGATATGACCACAGGTAGGTGGTCTCGACATCTACTCAGCGCAAGGCCCACAAGGTCAGAGGAGCCCAGGGTGGAAGGTTGCTTCCCTTTTTGCCTTTTGGGTTGGGCTGAGGTATGAGAGCCTTCCAAGTTTCCCCTATGACCAGATAGGGAAATTCTTGCTGTGCCTGCCATAGCCTCAACCTTTCACATTCTTTTTCTTACTTTGTCTCCAGGCCTATTCAGATGAACCAAGGGATTTTGGTAAAAGGAGGCCGTGCAGTAATTCAGATGAGACCTCAGTGCTGGCCTGAACAGAACACTATTAGATATGGGGTTTGGGGAAAAGTATGTGGGTTTTGCAGTATTGCAGAAGGAGAACAGACTGGACTTGATGGTTGTTTAGATGTGCAAAATAGATGGGTGAGGATGATTTCTATCCCAAATAATTGATACCCTTCTTTGTGCTGAAAACAAAGGAAACATATTCTCTCAATAGAACCCTTAAGGTTAGGACCTGCTGTAGGGTGAGTTCAGCACCCTAACATTCCTTGCCTTTCCACTCTGCCATTCACAGAATTGGCTTCCTATCACATCAACAGATGGCCACGCCAGGATGGGTTTTGTTCACATGGGATGGGAGGAAAAACTTGGCTTCTCTTTCTGAGAAATCTGAAACAAGCCTTTTTGTTTCTTTGGTCTAGATTGACTTAGACCTGCCCACCCACAAACCAATCAATCATGGGAGAGGAGATTTCCACAGTGGACTTACAATCATGGAGTGTGAGGTGGGTGATATCTGGTGGACTAGAGGTTGGGGGGGCCAAACAGGCAACTAGCTAATGGTAGTGCCATCTACTGACTAAGGGATCTGGGGAGAAGGATTGGTTCGGCATGAAGATGGTGAACTCTTTCTTAGACTTGCGTCCTCACACTTGTTTTCATGTCATAGAGGAGTCCAGCGGATGCTTCGGTCAGTGGAGAATATCTGAGGACACATCTTTTGCCAAGAAGAGTATGGGCCCAAGAAGCTAGACCCTCTTTTTGGAGTCTTCTTCCATTGACAGCCCAGACTCCATCCTAGCTGTGGTAGAGGTGGTCTTACCACCCTGTGGCCAAACCATGTGTGATACTTCCCTGCTTCTGAAGGGGAGCTCACTTCATTGTTCCTCCCTAAGTCCTCTCAGCATCACGCTCAGATCTCAGATGAGATGGCGCATGAGTAGAGTGTGACATTTGTTGTCACCTGGTCATTTTAGAATTGCTGATTCATCTTTAATGGGCTTTGTCACTTCCCATGTGCTGCTTCTGCAAGTATCATGCTGTTGTGAGGAGGCAGGAATGCACTGCAGACAGTGGCTCCAAATTCAAGGTCTATCCTGTGGTGTGTTTGAAATTCACAAGTAACTAGTAAAGCATAATTCGAGTGAGATCTGGAGAAATAGCATAGTCTAGTGGTTAGGAATGTAGGTGATGGATGCAGTCTATCTGGGTTCAAGTCCCAGCTGCACCACTACAAACCGTGTGATCCAATCATTCTTCCTCTGTGCTTCAGTTTTCTCATCTGCAAACTGGGGTGATTATGATGATATTAACAGAATCTACACCACAGGCTTGTTAATAAGTCAATTATATGTGAAATGCTTAGAGAGGCCCTTAGCATGTAGGTAATGCTCTTGACTTGCTTGGTTGTTGATTTTTTTAAAATAAATTATTTAAAAATTTTTCATTGTTATTCTTATTTTCCTTTTATGGATATATTCTAAACCAAATCATACACTCAGGTTTTGATTGAATGTTTCTTTGTGGTATAGTCTGTGTAACTTGATATGGAATCAAAAGCCCATCCCAGCTGACCTTAGGACAGCTCAATGCCAAAGCTGTGGTCTCAGGGGCTCCTCAGGACTGGGCTCCATCTCCACCACAGGTGGTCTAGTACCTTGTTTAACCGATTACAGCCAATTAAAGGGAAGGGCTTAATTTGCCTTTCTAGCCCTTATAATCAGCCAAAATGTTCGACATCACTTCCTGATGCTAAGATCTCCTGCTTCCTCTTTCTTACACAAGAGCAGCAAAAAGCAAAGGATATTCAAATGGAGGAGTTTTCAAACTCTTTCTAAATTTTTACTGGATGATTATTTCTCCTTCCCTTTGGCTTTTGACACATTTATAAATCAGTTTTGTAATAATGTATTGCAGCTTTGAAATAAATGCAAATCATGTCTTTTAAAGTCGAAGGAATCAGAAAATTTGGCAGAAAAATTGAGGAGATGGAATTTATTTAGGTTACTTTCCCATTATGAAAGAATATATGCTTAATATGGACATTTGGAAAATATGAAAAAGTATACAGGAAAAAAATCACCAATGGTCCCAACCAGAAATAGCTACTATAAACATTTTAGTATATTTTCCTCCAGGCTTTTTTTCTATGTACAGATGTGTTTGCCATAGTCGTGATCAAAGCACAAATACAGTCTTGTGTCCTGAATTTTGTTTCATTTAACCTTCGTAAGTATTTCGCATGTGGCTATAAATTCTTTGTAAAATTTATAACAGTTGTATGGCATTTTGCTGTTTGTTTTTCTATTATTGGATAGTTCATTTAAAAATTATATCTAATATTTTCATATTTTCTTCCAGTATTTTTGGTTTCTCATTTATAACTGAGGTCAGGCAGTAGACTATGTAGGTCATAGGGCATAAGCATTTTTAAGGCTCTTGGTTCATACTTTCTATTCTAAAATGTGTGTTCCAGCTTAACCTTCCCACCAGCAATGGGCAAGAGTGCACTAGCAGAAGGTAATAGGATTTAATTCTAGTGCTGTCCAAAGGAAGCTGATAGGGTTGCTATCTCCTTTCCTCCTGAGTCCCTTTTAAAAATTACTGTGATTAAAAACACCATAAAATTTATCACCCCAGTCATTTTTAAGCATATAGTTCAGTTGTGGTAAGTATATTCGTATCATTATGAAACAGATTTCTAGAACTTTTCATCTTGCAAATCTGAAACCCCATACTCACTAAAGGACAATTCCCTCTTTCTCCTTGCCTCCCACCCCCTACTCACCTGCAGCAACAATGGTCTACTTTCTGTTTCTATGTATTTGATACTTTAGATATGTTTTTTTAAAGATTTTATTTATTCATTTGACAGAAAGAGAGAGATCACAAGTAGGCAGAGAGGCAGGCAGAGAGAGAGGAGGAAGCAGGCTCCCTGTGGATGCGAGCATCTATCCCAGGACCCTGAGATCATGACCTGAGCCGAAGGCAGAGGCTTTAAACCACTGAGCCACCCAGGCGCCCTAGATATCTTATATAAGTAGGATCATACAGTCCTCCAAAACTCCTGTTGGAACAGTGTATCTAGAAACTTCTTGCAGAGAAACTGCCAGTGAGTGTGACCTCCATGAGAAGCAAACCACGCTGCCTTCCTCTCCCGAATCGCGGCGTTGTCCACCGCAGACGCACTCTCTCCCCTAGAGCTCTGTAGTCATACAACTATCTGCCTCTCAGATGTTACTACTTGTTGATCCCTCACAGTCACTTCTCACACAACATGGCCAAGGCCTAACTCATCACCTCATTCCATTTCAGGCCTGTTCTTTGTCCTCCAGGTTGTCTGTCCCAGGGGAATCCTGCCATCATTCACCCAGGCGAACAAGATAGAAACCTGGAGTTGTCCCCTCTTTTCCTAGTTGCTTAGGCAAAGTAACACTCATCTCCAGCTCTTCTGCCAATTCCACCTACTAAATATTTCTTGAACCTGACCCGTCTCCTCTATCCTGTTCCTCATTTCAGTCTCTTACTGGGTTAGTCCCCAACCTCTTCTCCCTGCGTCTAGCCTGATTCCCTTCAGTTCATACTTCATTTTTTTAAAAATAAATTCTTTTTTTTCTTTTTTTTTTAGATTTTATTTATCTGACAGAGAGAAACACAGCTAGAGAGGGAACACAAGCAGGGGGAGGGAGAGGGAGAAGCAGGCTTCCCAAAGAGCAGGGAGCCTTATGTGGGGCTCGATCCAGGGACTCCAGGATCATGACCTGAGCTGAAGGCAGATGCTTAACGACTGAACCACCCAGGTGCCCCAGTCCATACTTCAAACTACTGCCCAAGTTATCTTCCTAAAGCACAAATCTGATGATCTTACTTTCTTGCTTAAAATCTTGCATGGTGTTTAGGAAAACGTCCAAAGTCCTCAAGCACACTTTTCATGATCCCTACCCCTCCAGCTCCTCCACACCTATCCCTCCAGCCCATTGCTGCAGCTGTGCACACCTGTTTGCAGAGCACCTCATACTCTGTCAAGACCCCCAGGCCTTTTGCACATGCTGTTTTTTGGAATGCTTTTTTCTGCCTTCCTCTCTTGGCCATGTGTTATTTGCCATTTAAGTGTGAGATGAGTCATCCTTTCTCCAGGAAGCCTTCCCAAATTCCCCAGCCTGGATCTGGTGCTCCTCCTCTGGCCCTCACAGTCCCTAATACAGACCTCCACTTTTGAGTCATCCTTAAATACTGGTTTATGTACTTATCTGTCTCCTCAACTAGATTTGTAAGCGACTTAAAGACAGGTTCTGGATGTTTCATCTCTCCATCGCCAGCCCTAGCCTGATGCCTGGCACATATGAGATGCTAAAAAACGTCCTTACTGAGTGCATGTTAAGTGAAATCACCCTTGATCTTATTCCTCCACCATGCTGCTGCTTTCCAAGGAAAGGGCAGAAACTTCTCCCTGTTGCTACGGCATATAAGGTTTTACAGTAAGCCAGTCTTCCTCTCATTTACAGGAAGTATGGATAATATTGTATTTTCAAAGTGGAGACTTCCATGTGAGAATCAAGGCATTACTAAATCTTATGACCCCATGAAAAGCCAAGAAACATAGAAAGTACTTTCCTTTTAATAGAGCCCATGTATTTTGCCCAGCATACTAATGCCCTCTGTAAGTGATCTCCAACCTGTCCCTGCATGTGCAAAAAACCCAGAAGTTTGAGTCTAAGGACAGGTCACAAGTCCCAAGTTATGACTCAACTGTATTTCACCCTTCTTTCCTATGGTACACTGATGCATGTGTTGGTTTTACTCCATGTGGAAAAGACTCCCTGAACAAAACTGTGAAAGTAATTTTGTAAAGCATTTCTTTTTATTTTTCAAAGATTTTATTTATTTATTCGACAGAGAGAGATCACAAGTAGGAAGAGAGGCAAGCAGAGAGAAGAGGAAGCAGGCTCCCTGAGGAGCGGAGAGCCCCATGTGGGCCTAGATCCCAGGACCCCGAGATCAAGACCTGAGCGGAAGGCAGAGAGAGGCTTAACCCTCTGAGCTACCCAGGCGCCCCTGTACAGCATTTCTTAATCAGGTTAGAAGTCTAAGGAGAATTTCTCCTTTAATTCTGCTTCATTCACTACTCCCGCCCTTAAGTTTCCCTCCTCCCCTTTTTGGTTGTTACTGCAATTCAGGGGCATTTGGTCCACGATCAGCATTTCTTCCCCTTGCCTTCCCACTCCCACTCTTCTCGGAGGCAGAGAAGGAGGCCAGTAGAAAGACAGAGAAAGAACCCCAGTACTATTCAGCCTGCCCGGCTCCCTACAGGAAGTGATCTTCCTGCTCTTAGGCGAGCCACACGCCTCCCAGCCAGCCAGCCGCTCCAACTAATTAGCACACGTGATGGGAATTGGAAACAAAGTCGCCAACAATAGGAGCGTGGGAACCAGGACTGCAGCGCAATTACAGCTCCCCTCCTCCCCTCCCCTCCTCCTCCCCCGCCCCGCGCAGACCGGCGGGCGACTTGCTGTCCACCGGGGGAGAGGGCCAGCGGGATCCGGCGCCCGGGGCCGCCGTGTCCCCAGCGTCCCTCCAATGGGTCCCGCCGCTCCTCTGATTCTGGGAGCGTCCGCACACAATAGGGGGAAAGCGTGTTTAGGGAATCTCAGCTCTCCGCAGGTCACGGGGCAGGTCAGGTATCCTTTGTTGGGGAAGAGAGAGGAAAGAAAGACCGTCCTCAGATAGCCTCCTTGCGACAACTTCGGGACCCTCCAAGTTTGGAGCGCCGGCCGCGCCTTGAGGGCTGGGCACCCCGCTGACCCCCGCGGGAGGGGGGGCGGGGGGAAGAGCTGCAAGCTCGGGGAACAACGCAGCGCACTCGAGTTAGATCCTGCGTGCCGCTTGTGGTCCTGGCCTTGATCGCGGGCTGTTGCAAAGGGGTAGTGCCGGGCCTGAGTGCGGGCGCCACAAGCTAGAGCGCCAGGAGGGAGACAGCCCGCACCTCCAAACCCGGCTCACCCGCTTACCTTAACTAGCTGCCAGCAGCTCAGCCCGCTTGCGCCCAGAGGTCTTGTTCAAAAGTGGTTTCAGAGATGGGCTCATGGAAATTTGCTTCTGACCTTAGCAGGTAATCTGCATTCCATATATGTTAGCTTTTTGAGATATCATTCACATACCATACGATTCACTCATTTAAAGTGGACAATTCAGTGGTTTTTAGTATATTCACCAGAGTCACATTCACACATTTTCAGGGCACCTGGGTGGCTCAGTTGGTTAAGCATCTGCCTTGGCTCAGGTCAGGATCTCAAGGTCCTGGGATCAAGCCTTTGGGCTTCCTGCTCAGTAGGGAGTCTTCTTCTCCCTCTGCCCTTCCTGCCTGCTGGTGTTCTCTCCCTCTCCCTCTCTCTCTTTCTGTCTTAAATAAATAAACAAACAAACAAATAAATAAATAAAATCTTTAGGGAAAAAAGAAAACATTTTCATCCTCTTAAAAAACAAAAATGAGGGGCGCCTGGGTGGCTCAGACGGTTAAGCCTCTGCCTTCCACTGAGGTCATGGTCTCAGGGTCCTGGGAGTGAGCCCCACATCAGGCTCTCTGCTGGGCGGGGAGTCTGCTTCCCCTTCTTTCTCTGTCTGCCTCTCTGCCTACTTGTAATCTCTCTCTCTGTCAAATAAATAAAGAAAATGTTTAAAAACAACAACAACAAAAACCCAAAAAACAAAAAAAGCACACCAAAAACAAAACCCTTGGGTTCTTTAGATTTCACTTCATCTATACTTCTCCCTCCCTTACTCCCTAGTTCTAAGCAACACTAATGTACTTTCTGCCTCCTTTAGATTTCCCTACTCTAGACATTTCATATATCATCTTTTGTGACTTTTTTTTCCCATTTAGTATGTTTTTAAGGTTCATCCATGCTGTAATATATATCAAGACTTCCTTTTTATTGCTGAGTAATATTGCATGGGCTATAATCACATTGTTTATCCATTCATCAGTTGATGTACATTTGAATTGTTTCTGCCTTTTAGCCATTATGGATAATGCTGCCATAAATATTCACATGCCAGTTTTTGTGTGAACATGCTTTTATTTCTCTTTGGGTGAATATCTAGGAGCAGAATTGCTCTGTTATGTGATCAGTTTGGGTTTAACTTTTAAAAAAGATTTTATTTATTTATTTGTGAGAGAGAGAGAGAGAGAGAGAGAGAGAGAGAGAGAGAGAAAGCGCACGCGCATGCAAAAATAGGGGGAGTGAGAGGCAGAAGCAGGCTCCCTGCTGAACAAGGAGCCGGATGTGCAGAACTCGATCCCAGGACCCTAGGATCACAGCAGAAGCTCAACAGACTGAGCTACTCAGGCGTCCCAATTTGTATTTAACTCTTAAAGATACTGACAGCATCCAAATTGGTGGTAAATTCCCAACCAGCGATGTATGAGGGTTTTGCTTTCTTCGGCTAGTCCCCGGTACTTGCTATCATCTTTTTTATCGCAGCCACTATGATGGATGAGCAATCATTTATCCGCCTTTCCAGTGCGAAGTTTGTAGAGTCTTTCTGGGTGTTAGATCTGGACCTTGCACCGTATATCCTAGAAGGGTCATGAATGGTAACTTAGTGAACCAGCTGCTAAAACACAATAGTATTACTGTTTCCAGTGAAAACTGAAGTAGAAAGTAATTATTTACAAACATGTATCTGGCATCAGAGAATTGGCCAAGAAGATCCCAGTTAAGAGTTGACTTCATTTGCTACTTCCCCATTCCACACTCCCACCCCATTTACAAATCTTTGCTCCTACTGTAACAGACAAGCTATTCTCATACTGTATGATTAAAAATGACCCCGTATATTCAAAACCTTCAACTGGCAGGAAAACGTCACTCTGGTTTGTGTTGTCCAAACCCAAAGTTATTTTCCTGGAGCCAGGGTGTTTGATCAGGTTTCAAGTTTATTTAGATATAAGCATAAATTCTCATTTATAGGAAACTGCTTTTATAATAACAGTTATAATGTTTCTGTTTACATAAGTAGCTACAGATCACCAAAGGGGTGGGTTACCATGTTACATTAAAAAAAAAATTCCGACAGTAAGTTGTATTTATAGCAACCAAAGGGGGGAGAATCCCCTCCTGGCTTAACCTAGTTATTTCTCAAATTCAGAAATGACTGTCATAATCTCCCATTTATTTTAATGTAGTATTTTTCTTAAGCAAAGATATATGTTGCACCTAGTGATTAAAGCAGGCATATGTTTTAGTTGGAAGAGGTCATATTTAACCAGAGCAGCAGCGAGCACTGCAGGTGACAGACACATGCATTGATGGACTTGTCACCTTGGCTTGGTGTAGCAGTGGTTCTCGGTCTTGGCTGCACACTGGAATCACCCGGGGAGCACGGACAGCACATTTATGTCAGACACCATCCCAGGAGAATTAAATCCTGGGGCGCATGGGTGACTCAGGTGGTTGGGTGTCTGCATTCAGCTCAGGTCATGGGCCTGGGGTCCTGGGATGGAGCCCGCGTCAGGCTCCCTGCTTGGTGGGGAGCCTGTTTCTCCCTCTACCTCTGAACCACCCCCCAGTCATGCTCTCTCTCTTGCTCTCAAATAAATAACAATCTTTTTTTAAAAAAGAGGAAGAATTGAATCTCAATGCCCAGTTTTTGTTGTTTTCAGGGGGCCAGAGGGAAGGCTAACTTCAGTATTTTATACCGTATCCCAATAGATTCCGAGTGCAGCCAAGTTGAAGTTGGTCTAACCCATGGTTCTTAAAGTGTGGTTCCAAGATCAATAGCTTATTACCTGAGAACTTGATTGAAATGCTTATTCTTGGGTGCAACCGAGACCAACTGAATCAGAACTCTGGAAGAAGGGCCAGTTCTCTGGGATTTAACAAGTCCTCCAGGTGATTCTGACATGTGCCAAAGTTTGAGAACTACTGATCTAACTAGAAATTCTCCACTTTGGCTGCACATTGCAATTACCTGAGAGCTTAAAAAGAAACCCACAAAAAAACACACACACCCACAAACTAAAAATAACAACAATAACAACAAAAGCTGATGTCTGGGCTCCATCCCCAGAGATTCCAGTTGGGATGGTTTTGAGATGTGGTATAAGAATTGGAATTTTTTAGAAATAACTCCCCAGATCATTCTAATACGTGGCTAAGCTGTGAACTACGGATCTAAACTAGCAATTCCTAAAGTATGGTTCTGAACCAGCAGCAGCAGCTTTGCCTGAAAACGTGTTTGAAATACAGACTCTTGAGCCCACTCTAAAGCTACTGAACCAAACATTCTGTGGGGCCCAGGCATCTGTGTTTTAGTCAGCCCTCCCTGTGATTCTGAGGTTTGCTAAAGTTTGAGAACCACTGATCTAAACATAGGTCTGAAGTTGGAATATATATATTTTGGGTGAATCATAATTCAATACAAAATGATGGAGTAGACCCTGGAGGAACACGGTTTCTTTGTTTATATAATTAATACATATTATTAAGTTTTATTATTACCACTATAATGTTCACCTAGTTTTTAATTATATCACCTTTGTGGATTTGCAGGATGATCTCCTATGCTTTCATCTTTTATTTGCCCATTTACTTGGGTTTCAGATGCCTGTACATTTCAGTTGACATGGAGGGCACAACAACTCCCTTTCTTCTCTATGGGCCTCTTCCCATGGGAAATTTGTTTTGAGAGACCATGGTTTCTCAAGTAGGCAGTGACTTCCTTAAAACATCAAACCATTCCCAAGAACAAAACCAGCAAATCCAAATAGCTCAGTGGAGGAGTTTAACATATATCCTGAATTAATTGGAAAAGTATAAGGTTCTTACCATTTGAGTGTCTGGCTGACTTGAATACTGTGGACCCCACCACAACTTTTTGACAGGAAAACAAGCAACTCCTCCCCCCCCCACCCCCGTTGGAGCCAGGTTTCTTTATTAGCCAAGACAAAGGGCTTCTAGATCAGTGGTTCTCAAAGTGCAGTCCTTGGAGCCACGGAGCACCTCGCCCTCTAGCTAATTGTGATGCATGCTGAAAGTTGAGAACTACCGTTTTAGAGCAAGAAGTCTGGGAATGATTCCTGAGTCTCTCCCTGGCAGGGCACTATCATCTCCACCTGACGGAATGCCAAGTATTATTCCATGTTATTTCAGAATTCCTTTACTTCTTCCTTTCCCTCTCTGAAGCCATAGCTTGAATCTAGGTTCATTCCTAGTGGATTCTCCAACTCTAGGCCTTCTTTCTCCTATATGTGTGTATTTCTTTCTGTATCACCTGAAGTATGTGTGATGGAGATTCAAAATTCCCCCTTCTGGTTTCTCAACCCAACTAGCGTCTTGTGCCATTTCACTTTCTTTGTCCTCCTAGGCGTGGTAATCACTTTTCACTGCTCTCTCCCTCTGCTGCCCTGTTCCCTTACACTTGAGGCCCTCTTTGCCCCACTTAGGCACAGACCACCGTACCCTCCACTGTTTCCTCCCCTAACTCCATAAATGCCACAAGCATAGGTACAGGGAATAAAGGCAGCTAGTTGCTGTTGACCCATTGCATTGAAATGTCGACTCTTGCACAGTTATTTCTTTATTCATGATCCACATATTCTTACCGCCCCCCCACCTTGCCCTTCAACATGCAGGACCTGAGGACCAGATTTCATGAACAAACACATGGAAGAAGCAACACGAAAATTCCTCTTAGAGAACAATACAGATGGCCTTGTGGGTTCGTTACCTTTCAGTCTTGTTCCAAAAACAAGTGAGAGAAAATGCTAAGAAAAACGACACTACGATGTGCACTTGCTCAAACTTTGTTAAGATTTTTGGTGTGTTCACACAGTTTAGTGTTGTGGGCCAGATGGTCCAAATGAAAAAAGAAAAATATTTATAGTCTAGATTATGGTGGCTTGTGTAGAAAACTTTTTTTTTTTTCAAGAAAGGGAGAGAGGGGGGCGCCTGGTGGCTCAGCTGGTTAAGTGACTGCCTTTGGCTCAGGTCATGATCCTGGAGACCGGCGATTGAGCCCCAGATCTGGCTCCCTGCTCAGCAGGAAGCCTGCTTCTCCCTCTCTCACTCCCCCTGCTTGTGTTCCCTCTCTAGCTGTGTTTCTCTTTGTCAAATAAATAAATAAAATCTTAAAAAAAAAAAAAAGAAAAAGAAAAAGAAAGGGAGAGAGAAGGGGGGAGGAGCAGAGAGAGAGAGAATCTTAAGCAGTCTTCATGCCCACCATGGAGCCTGACCTGGGGCTTCATCTCACAACCCTGAGATCATGACCTGAGCAAAAATCAAGAGTTGGTCCTTAACTGACTGAGCCACCCAGACACTCTTTGTGTAGAAAACTCTTAGTGTTTAACAACTGTAAGGCAAAATCATGTGTGTGTGTGTGTGTGTGTGAAGGGGATCTAAGTTCATAATGATAAAATTCAAAGAACTGTTAGTGAAACTTCTCTTTCTAGCTACGCTCGTCCCTTTCTCTGTACCTCAGCTGATTAGGCCCGTATGTCTACTATGTACTTACTACCCGAATGTCATAGCAGAAACTCTATAGGATGTCACAGGGCTACGCTCCACTAGGAGATTGAAACCCAGTGCTTTCGAGCTTATCAGTATGGATTGAGTTTTGGGGAAAGAACAAAAGAAAGTAATGTGTATCAATTAGATTTGAAAGCTAATTCTTCTAGTCAAATTTCAAGAAGAAAACTCGATAAATGTTGCAAATTGGCTATTAAGTGGTACCAGGAGAGATAGTGTGAGTGTGTGTGTGTATTTTAAGTCTGTGTTTTGAATGGAAATTTTAGACACTAAGGTGGTACAAATTAAATACTAAAAAAATTAACGTGGGCTGATAGCAGAAATTTTTGTTTGGGTGACCAATTTAAGGAATATTTGAAATTTCTTTTTTGGGTTTGCTTCACCAACACGAGCAAAATATTGAATGAGGGCACCTGGGTGGCTCAGTGGGTTAAAGCGTCTGCCTTCGGCTTGGGTCATGATCTCAGGGTCCTGGGATCGAGGCCTGCATCGGGCTCTCTGTTTGGCAGGGATCCTGCTTCCTCCTCTCTCTCTGCCTGACTCTCTGCCTACTTGTGGTCTCTCTCTGTCAAATAAATAAATAAAATCTTTTATTTTATTTAAATAAATAGAGAGAGACACAGTGAGAGAGGGAACACAAGCAGGGGGAGTGAGAGAGGGAGAAGCAGGCTTCCCGCCCAGCAGGGAACCCAATGTGGGGCTTGGTCCCAGGACCGTGGGATCATGACCCGAGCCAAAGGTAGACACTTAATGACTGAGCCACCCAAAGATAAACATATCTTTTTGTTTCGATTGTTCTTTTTCCCAAGTGGAAAAAATACATTAATTTTACTCTATATACTATATATTGTAATTACTGAATGCAGTGTTAACAAGCATAAGCCCCGAACAGCCAAAATAGTTAAATATTTTATGGTGTCTTTAGATGGTAAAAGAAAAGTTTATTCAGTTGCACATTTTAGAAAAATCGGAAGAAACGAGTTGTGTTCTCCCAAGTGTACTTTTAGAGAGGGGAGTGATTTGCCAGCTGCAGTCTGAAGGTCATTCACAGAGGGATGGCCACAGTCGCTAGACTGGCCAAAGGAAACCTCAGTACCACTTCTAGGGATTTCGTATCATGGGGAGAGGAGGTAGAAGGCCTTCTTAGGTTCCCCTTTCTTATGTGTCAGTGAGAGGCTCAGAAGTTCCCTACAGTGCCAACTTGCAGCAGAGGTGAACCATCTCTTCATTCCATTGTCATTTGGTGAGTATGTCAAAAAGGAGAGGGACATGAAGGAAGATTCCAGACTGAAAACCCAAGCTCTTGTTAAATGATGATACTGGGGCACCTGGGTGGCTCCGTCAGTTGGGCGTCTGCCTCCGGCTCAGGTCATGGTCCCAGAGTCCTGGGATTGAGTCCCCAGTCAGGCTCCCTGCTTAGTGGGTAGTCCAAAGGATGGAATAACTTATGATGATTTTAAAAGATTTGGGGGGCGCCTGGGTGGCTCAGTGGTTAAGCCTCTGCCTTTGGCTCAGATCATGGTCCCGGAGTCTCAGGATCAAGCCCCGCATCGTGCTGCCCACTCAGTGGGAGGCCAAAATAGTTAAATATTTTATGGTGTCTTTAGATGGTAAAAGAAAAGTTTATTCAGTTGCACATTTTAGAAAAATCGGAAGAAGCGAGTTTTTTTCTCACTCCTGCTGCTTGTGTTCCCTCTCTGGCTGTGTTTCTCTCTGTCAAATAAATAAAATCTTAATAAATAAATAAATAAAACAAATAAAAGATTTGGGAAGCCTGGGTGGCTAAGTTAAGCATCTGCCTTCTGCTCAGGTCAGGGTCCCAGGATCCTGGGATTGAGTCCTACATCAGGCTCCTTTCTCAGTGGGGAGCCTGCTTCTCTCTCTGCCACTCCCCCTGCTTGTGCTCTCTCCCTCTCTCGGTGTCAAATAAATAAACAAAATCTTTTTTAAAAAGTGGTGATAATAAACAGAAAAGCTAAGCCCTTTGCCATTTGGGGGAAAATACTTATTTGATCTCATTAGCTTATAACTAATAAGGTATTTTAAATAGAAAAGTCATTTTCTTTTTAGAAAATATCTCTTTTAGAAAAATATCTCTGATGCTGTAAAATGGAGCTTTTTAAGTAGGAACATTTATAAAAACCTTTTGTTTAGCTCTTTCAGTTTCTGGAAATGAAAATATATCCTAAAAGCTATGAGATAGAACCCATCTACGGCAGAAATGCCTACTTATAGAGATATATATTAACAAGCTATAAATTTTGAAATAGGAATTTTCTGTTTGGGCTGTCATAGCAAAATACCATAGATTGGGTGGCTTTAACAACACAGATTTATTTTTTCACAGTTCCTGGATTGCAGAAGGCTGCCTTCTCAGTGTGTCCTCACATAGCAGAGAGAGAGCAAGCTCTCTGGGGTCTCTTATAAGGGCACTAATCCCATCATGAGGGCTCCGCTCTACAACCTCATTTAAACCTAACTACTTCTGTGTCACCTGGGTGGCTCAGTCAGTTAAGTGTCCAACTCTTGATTTCTGCTCAGTTCACGATTTCAGTCATGAGATCAAACCTCATATCAGGCTCTGCACTGGGCATGGCTTGAGAGTCTCTCTGCCCCATGCCTCCCCCCACCCCCCACAAAAAAATCCCCCCCCCAACTCCTTCCTAAAAGCCCCATCTCCAAATACCATCACATTGGGAGTTAGAGCTTGAGCATATGAATTTCGGAGAGGACACAGTTCAGTACATAGAGGGGTCATGTCGGAACACTTTTCACTTCCTTTTTCCTCTTGTAATTAGAATGTTGCCTGGCGCCATTAGCCTTTGACTACAAACAAAGTCACATTCATGCCCAGATTACAATTGAACCTTTCCTGCCTGTCAAATTTTGACCCTTTCTTTTTTTTTTTTTTTAAAGATTTTATTTATTTGACAGAGAGAAACACAGCCAGAGAGGGAATGCAAGCAGGGGGAGTGAGAGAGAGAGAAGCAGGCCTCCCGCCGAGCAGGGAGCCCGATGTGGGACTCGATCCCTGGTCTCTGGGATCATGACCTGAGCCCAAGGCAGTCGCTTAACCAACTGAGCCACCCAGGCGCCCTTGACCCCTTTCTAAGTACTCAGCCCTACCTGGCTGCGCCTCTTTGATATTCAGGACTGAGTTCGTCACTGCTGGGTCCCCCTTAAGCCAGCTGCCTTGCCACTCCTGCTAGTCTCCCTGCTGCCTGGGGCATTACCCTACACCCTCACAGGGCCATTTGGTGGTAAGTGTGCATGGAGGGGTGGGGGTAGGTTGCAGAATGACCCTGTCCCAGCCCCAAATCATGTTGTTACCAGGCTGCTGGTCAGCGTTATTTTTTCCCCATAGTTATCCCACAAACAGCTCCTTCAGCTTTTGGTCCTAACCCTTCTCTCTTCTGAGACTCAAAGTCCATCCCCTCAACTCTTCTCTTCTTCCTCATCTCTGCCCTGGGCCCCTAATCTGAAAAGTAACAAACAAACAAAAACCCAACAACATTCCTTTCCACCTAAAACCAAAGCTCCAGTGTGTATCAGGTCAGGGACAGCCTGCTATTTTCCAAGACAGAGTCTGTGAGTTCTGGTTTGGGGTTCACCTGGAGCCTCCTGCCACACTTTGCATTTTGATAATTTAAAATCATTTAAGGTTTATCTGTAACATGTATCTATGAACACAAAAATGCCAAGTCACAGAACACTTAGAAACAGGATCTAGTAGGTTTCTATCTACAGAAGCTGTAGGCCTCACTGTGGCTTCACCATGAGCCTCTGGGGGGCTAGGAGCACAGGCCTTCATTTCCACTGAAGGCAACTGGGTGCAAGTTCAGAGGGGTCATGACTCACAAACTTGCTTTTGTGACTCCTTAAGATTTATCTCAGTTATATCCAGAAAAGTCTGGAAATCAAAAGCAGTTGAATGATTTAAATTGTGAAAAGAATATACTGCAAGTTAATACTTGGATTACTTTATGAAAACAGTGTGTTGTAAATTGTTATTTGCATCATTTTGATTGAGGAAAGAATATTCTGAAAGTTACTCTTTGAGGCAAAGAGGGCGTTACGGAATCAAACCCCTAGCAGGGAGTCAGATATGATTTGGGGCAAATTTCCCATTTTCCTCTTTGGAAACTAAGAAAAATAATAATTCGTCCTTCCTGGTTTAGTGTGAGGATTCAATTAATTATATAAAAGGTTTTCAAAACTGTGCCTGGCATACGGCAAGTGCCATAAAAATGTCTGCTATTAAACAGAATTTATGCAGAGAAGATGAGTATGACTGGAGAAAGCACAAGGATAACACACAAATGTGTGTTCCATATTTTAAAAAATGTATTTATAGATCTCTTGAAGGAATTGGTCTCACAGATTAGTTAGCAAAGAACTTTCAAAGCAGAAGTTATATTACCAGAACTCAACAGTACTTTTTATTAAGTTGCTTTTCACTTATGCTTAATTTTCTTATGGGTCCCAAGTTTGGGAAGTGCTGAGTTAGACACCTGTCAATGAGGATTCCTTACTAAGGACCTCACAGAGTCTTTTGTGCTCTCCCCCGTCCTGAGATCTCCAAGAATTTCCCCAATGCATTTGAAAACAAGTTCTTTTATTTACAGAGTCTTGAGAGATTAATGGTCTGTGAAATGCACTTTAGCATTTTAAATACCCTTCCCCTCCCCCTTCTGAAAGACAGAGTGGCTCATCCTGAAGGAATTCCCTGGCAGGAGCAAGAAGAGCCCACAGAAGCATGCTCTTAGGTGACCTGGCAGAGCAGAGCATGAGCAGCCCTCTCACGACCATCACCACCACCGTCATAACTCAACAAGCATAAGACATAGCATGTGTGCACTCTTACAAAATGCTTTGTCTCGTTTTCCCTTTCAAAAAACCCAGACCAAACCAAACCAAAGGCTGAGGATTATTCTTATTTATAGATGAGGAAAGGGGCTGGGAGGAGAGAGGTATGGTCCAGGGCTCAAGGGCGCCCAGCTAGGAGAGGGTCCCTCAAACTCAGCAGGCGGCTTGGAAGCCTGCTCTCCGCCCTGTGTACTGCACAGATGCCTACTGGGTTTCCAATTAAGCAATTCCCCTGGGGCAAGCACCAAGGCGTCTTCCATCTGACCTCAATTAGGGGAGTTGATAGTGGAAATGCACTTCTGCGTGGCCTCACAGGCCACAAAGCAATCTGGCGTTTGAGGCAGCAGCCACAGAAAGCAGCCAGCGTGAGGCACAGAGGGAAACTGGCATTCGGTCAAAATTCTGGTGTGACAGTTTTGGGTGACTCTGTCCTGCGGTTTCTGATTTGGGGTGTTCTCCTAAAGGAGCCGTCTCTGAAGTCCGTAAGTATGCAACTTATTTATACACATATTTATAGCATCGCGTGCTTGGGGAATCTTCCTTAATAAGAAACTCAAAAAGCACAACTTTCACTAATAATGAATAGCAGATGCTTATTTTTAAGCTCTACTTGAAATAATCTAGTGTTCTTAGCAAAATGCATGGGTTTTTTCTTGTCCCCTTTAAAAGATATTACTTTCTCTAGAGACTATTTTTAATGTATCCAATTACAAATAATTATTTTTTTCCTCCTTTCAGCCTCATTAGAGGTGTAACAGAGTATCAGAAGAAAACCGAGGGATGACCCAGCACTCAGTTTACTCACTGGTAAATCAGGTATTTTAATAGCTTGTCACGATGGTTGTTGTTATTAAGTGCTTGTGTCCTCTCGGCCGAGAACCATTAAAGCGCTTGACAGACCTAATCTTATATCATCTGACATCAGAAAATCATGATTATGAATATCCCCATTTTACACAAACGAGAATCGGGATTTAAAGAGGCTGAGTAACTTGCCCACTGTTGTGCGGCTAAGGCTGGTCTGACTGAATCTTTTTTCTTTTCTTTTTTTTTTTTTTTTAAAGACTTTATTTATTTGACAGAGAGAAACATAGCCAGAGAGCAAATACAAGCAGGGGGAGTGAGAGAGGGAGAAGCAGGCTTCCCGCCAAGCAGGCAGCCTGATGTGGGGCTCCATGTGGGGCTCAATCCCAGGTCTCCGGGATCATGACCTGAGCCGAAGGCAGTTGCTTAACCAACTGAGCCACCCAGGCGCCCCAGGTCTGACTGAGTCTTTAGCGCACACTCTTGTGAGCAGCTTGATGAAGACTGTGGGCTTTTCCGCTCATTGCCCCGGGCCTGGCTCAGTGCCCAGCACATAGTAGGAGCTTTGTACAAGTGTGGCAAAGCTCAAGATGTCTCAAACACTGGCTGACTTCAGTGGTTTTAACAAAGGTGTTTTGCTTCAGATAGGCTAAAGCAACTTGCCTAAAAGACCAGAGTGAGGCATTCCCTCTCTTTTTTGAGGGGGCGCTGGTAGAGTTTCTGGCCTTCCTGCATACCATTTCTAGCACTTAAGGTCATGATCACCTGCACTCACAAGCAAACTGACAGAGAAAGGGCCTCATCTGGGACACCCAAGTAGGGACCTTGACAGTGGCCAGACCTCTGATGGATAGACAATTGAAGGTTCAGGGCTTTATTCTAGGCAGTCCCCTACCCAGCCACTGTTTGTGTCCCTTCCAGCCAGTTGGCCAACCCTTAATGTCTTTCATGCAGAAATGCTGGGACTTGCAGTTTGAGGATGGGCTCTTTCCCTCTGGAGGTCTCACAGGTTCACCTGTGGGGAGGCCCTACATGGGCCTGGCCCTGTGAATGAACTCCAAAATATGGAGTACCTATATCTGCTAGGGTGTCTGGAGCATTCCTTCTGCCAGAGAACAGAGAAAGGCAAATCACTGAATAAGTGGATAAACCAGATTCCACAGTCAGGCAAGGAAAACGGGCCTGCGTGCAAATCTGAAGAGGCTGGTACCACAGGACAGGTGGGTTATGAAAAACACTCCCTCCTTACCGATGCTGGAAAAAGGCCCTTTCCCGAGGGACCAGGTCTGGGCAGCCCTACTCCGGTTGGAGAGGGGGTCGCTTTTGCAGGTTGTGTCTCACTCAGGGGACTGCTAAGAAGTTTATAGCAGTTTTTTACTCAAGGCCTCCTGGGATAAATCCCCTCTAGTCTGCAGCTGGTGGAAAACTGGGCCTCATACTCTCAGTGCAACTCTCTGCTCTGATTGTATGACCCGACCGGTGGCAGGGCCTCAGCCGTTTCTTTTGTGGCTCTAACTGGACTGCCTAGCTCTTAAGTGCCTTCCCAAGCTCAGAAAAGTCCTTTCCAGACCTCACGAGGTACCTTCACCCCCTTGATTTTCCTTAGCAAAAGGTGCTTTCAAGCATTAGCACATATACAGGGATTTCACCTTATTGTCTAGGTCCCCTCCTTCCCCACTGCCTCCTCCGCCCCAGCCAAGGATGTGAGTTTGGGGGGGCAGCGCATACCACTCTTGGGTCACCATCGCATTTTTGAGTCCTAGCACAGAGCCGGGCCCACAGAAGACCTCAGTATTAGATGGATGGATGAATAAATGAGAGTCAAGATTGAGAAGCAGGAGAAACATAATGTTTTAATGTAAACCTCATTTTGGACAGGAAGTAATAGTGAATGTGGGAGAAATACTTTGGGTACTCGTGTGGAGTCAGGAATCCTCAACCCCAATTTTGTCTCTTCTTCTTGCCCACCCATCTGCAGCCCAAGCCCCTGTGAAACAGCAAGAATGGGCCAACGCAGGAAAGGCCCGGTCACTGTGAATTCCAGAGGCTGGTACCACGGAATCACAGAGAGGGAGTAGACACACTAATTTCTGGGGTAGGTGGCCTATCACATTAGGGGAAGAAACTGAATGTCAGAGGGACTTCTGGAAGGCAGAGGGGAGTGGTGGAGGGTTTCCTATGCCAGGACCATTAGGTTCTAGGGTTGGGGGAAGAGGCAGGTGGCAGTGAGCCATATGATGACTGAAGACTGTGGAGGTTGGAAAGGAGTTTGGGAGGCTGAACCTCTAGCAACCCCCAAAGAGCTGTTACCTGTGAGTAGGGGCAGAGTAAGCAGATAATGGGATTGATCTTGGGTAGACAACTGCCAAGTGGCATGTCGGGGGGATATCAGGCAGCAAAGGCAAGACCAAAAAAGTCCAACATGGCTGATGGAGGAACCCAGCCTAGCCAGGGAAGCAGAGGAGGTCAGAAGAAGGGCTGAGTTGCTGGAGGTGAAGGTGAAGTGAAACAGGGGTTCAATGGGAGCCAGGAGATGGAGTAACGCGTGTGGGGGTGAGGTGTTAAATTAGAGCACACATATTAGTGTCAGGCCATTCAAAGGGTGTGGCGCTTCCAATGTGTTAAGATGGCACTGGGCTCACTAAGGAGGGATAGAAACGGAGAAGGTATTTGCAAAAGTGAGAAAATGTTTCTTAGCCTAAGTATCTATCAAGTGCTCCCTCACTGACAGGACTGCAAGGTCAGCAGCCAAAGAATGGACCTGAGAGGAATAGCAATTGCTCTACTCCTTTGTAAGGGAGAGAGAATCCTGGATTTCCAAATTCAAAACACCCGTCCGGCTGCTTCTACAAATCCTCGAATAGGGCGTCAGGCCAGAAATACAGTTTTCTCCCCCAATGTCTTCTGGAGGACTTGGGTAACTTTGCAGAGCTCCCTGCACACGCCAACAACCCAAGTCGGAGATGTGGAGTGTGTGTATGCGCACGCGTGTGTGTACACGCGCGCGTGTGTGCAAGGGTCAGAGACGTGCATTCCCGCAGTGAGGGCGGCCTCAGATGCAAAAGCCCAGCCCCGCTACCCTGCCGCCTGCTGAGAAGATCTGGCCGCCAAAGCCTGGAAACAAAAAACAACAACAAAACACCCCACAATGGATATCCCCAGGGGTCTTTTTTTTTTTTTTTTCCACCTAGTCAGCCGAGAAAACAAACGTTCCACTTGCCCGGAAATTAGATGCACAAGGTACTCATTCCACTCTGGAGGATGGCAAGCCCTGCAGAAGCGAGACTGGCTGCATGTGGGGACACGGTCCCCCCAAAACGAAAAAGGACATCCCCAGAAACCACGTCTTGCTGGTGGCCACTGCGGCGGTGCACCCGCTCAGCTCCCCCGGCGCCCCGCGGCCCCCACGGAACTGCCGGCGCCACCCGGCCAGGTGCATCGGGCCTGGCTCCGCCAGCGGCGTGCGCCTCCCGCCGCCAGGCACGGGTGGCCCCGCAGCCGAGATTTACCGCCGCGCAGGGCGGCGGTTTCCGGGGCCGCCCGGCGCCCGGGCTCCGATTACAAGTTCACACGGGGGGCCCGGCCCGCGGCCGCCCAGCCTCCGCCGGCGCGCCCTCGCGCGGCCCCGCTCCCCCGCCTGCCCATTCTTCTCCATTCATGCGGACGCCCAGCGCCGCCGCCGCTGCCGCCAGCGCGCCCGCCGTCGCCGCCGCCGGCCGCCCGGATTGGCTGGCGGCCGTGGCGCCTGCACTTTCCCACGGCCCGCGGCGCGTGCGGCTCAGCGGCGGCGCTGCAGGCGCGGCCCTGGCGTGCGGCCAGGCCAATCGGGGCGCGCGGGGCGGGGCGGGGCCGCGGCCGTCGCCGGGCTTCTGTCCCGGCCCGGCCTCCCCCGCCTGCCCGCCGCCGGACCACAGCCGCCTGCGCCTCCTCTTCCTCCCCAACCCCCGCCTCTCCAGCGGAGACCCAGCGGAGCCCCGCGGAGCCGACGCACCGCCGCCGGGCAGGGGCCGGCGTGGAGGGCGGGGGCGGGGTTCGCCCTCGCCCTTAGCCTCGCTTTGGTCCCTCCCCGGAGAGGCTGCCAATCAACGGAGCGAGAAGCGGGGTTGGCGGGGCGGACGCTGTTACCCAGGAGCCACCGCCCCGCCCCTCCGCCCCCTCGCCCGCCTCCTCCACCCCTCCTGCCCTCCCCCGGGACCTGAGTAGGGGCGCAGCGTGGGAAAGGGATGGTTGAATTTTAACCGGAGGCTGAGCGTGAGCGGGATCAGTGTGTGCGGAACGCGAGCCCCCGAGCGCGGAGAGGCGCCGCTGCTGTTAACTCCTCCCTGCCTGCCGCGCCGACCCTCCCCCGGAGCCTCCTCGCAGCCAGCATGAAGCGAGCCCACCCCGAGTACAGCTCCTCGGATAGCGAGCTGGACGAGACCATCGAAGTGGAAAAGGAGAGTGCGGATGAGAATGGGTGAGTTGGTCGTGGCAGCACGGAAACCGGGCAGGAGACGAGCGTCGGCTGGCCGCGGTGACAGCGGGCGAGAGCCCGGGGAACGTAGGTGCCCTCCACTGACCTCTGCGCATCTCGGTCCGGCCACTGTCCGGGGTGAGGGACCCCCGAGGCGCTTACAAACCCAAGTTGCCAAAACAGTCTAAGTGCGGGGAGGGCGTGGGGGAGACCCCTCGTATCACTTCCCTTCGCTTAACAGCGATTCTTGTTTTTTTTTCTCCCCCCCTCATTCAGAAACTTGAGTTCGGCTCTAGGTTCCATGTCCCCAACTACATCTTCACAGATCTTGGCCAGGAAACGACGAAGAGGCGTGAGTCTCTTTACAGTGCTTCTTGTTTTGTTGTTAATGGAAAAAAAAACTACCTTGCTTCATTTTGAAATTTACAGTCTTGATGGAAACAGCCTCCTTTGTTTTGCCTGCTTTCTACAGATCATCGAGAAGCGCCGACGGGACCGGATTAATAACAGTTTGTCTGAGCTGAGGCGGCTGGTACCCAGTGCTTTTGAGAAGCAGGTAATGGAGAAAAGTGGGTAGAGCTCTCAGCGTTGCTGTCCACACCTTCGGAATCCTCCTCCTCATTAATCCGAACCTCATCTGTGTCTCGAAAAATAACCGTATTCCTTGTGCCAGAGAATCATATGCGGATTCCAACATATTTTGCGAAGACAACACATTTTGCTTTAGTTTGTACTTTTATGATTTACAGAGCATATACAGGCATATCTCAAATTTTAAGTTGTTCCTCAAAGGCACTTGGTGCCAAATAATTTTTTTTTTTTTTTTTTTTGGCCATGTTCTTCTCTAGGGATCTGCTAAACTAGAAAAAGCTGAAATCCTGCAGATGACCGTGGATCACCTGAAAATGCTGCACACTGCAGGAGGGAAAGGTACAGCTCAGTAGTTTCGGGGTGGCCTGGAGTGTTCTGGGTAGAATGAGTGTCTGCCGGGCTGCAGCAGGCCAGCTTGGGTGCAGTCGCTGCCTTATTTTTTGCTGCTTGCTTTGGGGGTGGGGAGAGGATGGTGTGGTGAGTACAGTTGTCTGTCAGGGCATTTTCAAATGCACATAGGATTTTCTCCAGTGAATTCATCAGAGTGAAGTAATGCGCCTTCCTTTGGAGATTACCTTTTAAGTGTGAGATGCCCTAAAGTTGTGACAGTCCTGATTAAAATCAGGTAGCTCTCACCACATTTGTTTATTGACATTTTGAGAAGACTTTTTTTTTTTTTTTAAAGTACATGGTCTTAATTTTATCAACAACATTAAAAAGAAAAGCTCCTACATGACTCTTGAGGAAAGAAACCTGTTGTGGTTAATTAGAGAAAACCTAGCAGAAGATGGGAGACCAGGGTCTGTGTGTCTGTCTCCAGCCAGAAAATGCTTTACTCAGGACCAAGTGCCTAAAAGCTCCATGATGATAACTTACATCTGTGTGTCTAATGAATTTCACTGCTCTGTGGTTTCTCTGTCCTTGATGTATTTTTTTGTTGTTGTTGGGGGAAAACATTAAAGGAATGAACATAGTTTCATCTGCTGGTAGGGTATAATTCCGCTTTCTGCTCAGCAGCTTCTAATTGCGCTTTGAACTTGCATTAGCAAAGACATACTTCTCCTGTTGATTAATGCAGAGACTTTGGTCTACTCCCGAATATTTAGACCTTCATAAGAACTCGTGCATGCCATTTTTAAGGTTGTAGGTATTTATTTGCTAGGAAGGGCTGCCTTTGGTATTGAAGACATGCGGGGAAATGAGCAAAACCTTGAGGTTTTTCTTTTGTTCTTTTCCTCAGGCTATTTTGACGCACACGCCCTTGCTATGGACTATCGGAGTTTGGGGTTTCGGGAATGCCTGGCAGAAGTTGCCCGTTATCTGAGCATCATTGAAGGACTAGATGCCTCTGACCCGCTTCGAGTTCGACTGGTCTCACATCTTAACAACTACGCCTCCCAGCGAGAAGCGGCCAGCGGCGCCCACGCAGGCCTTGGACACATTCCCTGGGGGAGCGCCTTCGGACATCACCCGCACGTCGCGCACCCCCTGCTGCTGCCCCAGAACGGCCACGGGAACACCGGCACCACCGCCTCGCCCACGGAACCGCACCACCAGGGCAGGTTGGCTTCGGCACATCCTGAGGCGGCAGCTTTGCGGGCGCCCCCTAGCGGCGGCATCGGACCGGTGCTCCCCGTGGTCACCACCGCCTCCAAACTCTCGCCACCCCTGCTCTCCTCGGTGGCGTCCCTGTCGGCCTTCCCCTTCTCCTTTGGCTCCTTTCACTTACTGTCTCCCAATGCACTGAGCCCTTCAGCACCCACACAGGCAGCAAACCTTGGCAAGCCCTATAGACCTTGGGGGACGGAGATTGGAGCTTTTTAAGGAACTGATGCTGTAGAATGAGGGAAGGGAACACTTATAATCCCAGCTGAGCTGGGCTGTTGCCAACACACCTTAAAGTCATAACAGTGAAAAGGAAAAAGGTACACTTTCAGATTAATTTTGTTGAAAGACTAAAGGTTTGTTGGTTTACTTTTTTTTTTTTAATGTTTTTTTTAATCATGTCATGTATTAGCAGTTTTTAAAAAACTAGTTGTTAAATTTTGTTCCAAACAGTAAACTGCAATAGTGAGTATAAACCAGCATTTGGTAATAGGTTTGTTCTATGCCTCATTACTTTGTAAACGTCTCTAAGAATGATCCCGTTTTTGCCTCAGAGTTTGGGGAGTTTTAACATTTAGTATTTTGGTCTGTTTTTTTCTTCTTGTATAGTTGAAGTCTGTTTTTAGAATTAATTTTCCAAACCACTAAGTTCAATGTTAACATGATGCTATTTGTTAATATTTTGACAATTAAGGTGTTGTATAAATAATATTCTTTTGTTGGGGGGAGGATCTATGTTGAATTTTATATTTCTGAACAAAGCGTTGACAAATCAGATGATCAGCTTTATCCAAGAAAGAAGATGAGTTAATTCTCTGCCTCCTGTAGCAGCCAGGTGAGTGTATAAACCATCAGGGGCCCTGAGCCTGTATGACCAACTTCTGTCATCTGCCAGGAATTGGCAGTTCTGGTGTAGGTGGGAGAGAGCCACTTGTAGGCCAGATCCCCATCTGGAGTTGGTGGGGAGCAGACAGAAGGTAGTTGCATAGCACATGCCTGCATTTACCAGCCCCAAGCCATGCAATGAAGTTTCAGTCTCACGGATCTCAAATTCACAAGTGTTGACCTGGATCAGTGATCTCGGGGTGCAAGCGGTCAGGGGAACAGTCTAGTGGAACCCGTTAAATGCATAACCCACTTCTTCGGGGAACTGCTAGGTTTTCTTTTAATTGGAAATGTTAATGAATGTGTTTTCCTTTTCGGTGCATGGAAATGTGGTTGTTGAGATACTCAAAAGGGCTTTCTGGCCTTCTTTTGTTTTAATTTGGTTCAGGCTAGAAAAGCATCATTTCACAGGTTTATTCTTTTAGCAGGTGTAATGTAAACGACCTCCACTGAGCTGGGCTTGGCCTCTGTTGTACTGATGTGTTGTGACTAAATAAAAAAGGAAGAACAAACTGTTGTGCTGTGTATGTCTTATGTGCCTCAGCCTTTCCCTTTATTGGCTCAGAAAAGATAAATTTTCTCTCCTTTTCATTTTGCCTGGCCACCAGTTTTCTTCTGTGGAATGACTTCATTATTTTTGGAATCCTACACTCTGTGAATTTGCTGTTGCATAAGGTGACTCCATTACGGTGCCGAGCTCTGGCCTGATTTCCCCCGGGAGACACAGTCCTTTGACTGTTCCATTGACCCATCTGCCCAGAGCCAGCCATGTGGGGACTAGGAGTTGCAGGGTGGGAAAAAGCCCTGATGAAATCTTCAAAAACCATGTTGACCACTCAACAATTTTTTTTTTCCCGGAGAGCATTACTGCGTAGATGGATCTGTGCTGAGAACAAAAAATTTATTTCATTTTCTTTCCTTTTTTTTTTTTTTTTTTGAACTGCAAAACAAGAAAAGCCTAGCATTGCTATCTCTGAACCCCAGTTCAGGGGCTCAGGAATCAGGCATGATGAGTGGTGGCAGGCTGTAATTCTGCACCTGCACAGCTCCAGGAGTCTTTCCTTGTCTTGTTGCAAGGAATTTGCTTAACCCTTTAATTGCAGTTGACTCCTGAGCTGTGTAGTGAGGAAACTGACATGCTTTAGGTTAGAACAAAACGCTGCCAGAACAGAGGCAGTAAATGGGGCCCCAGGGGGAGAGCAGTGCCTCCCCATTGCCTTGAAAGTAGTCCTTTCAGTGCAGGAGTGCTCTCTTCTAGCTTGCACCAAGTGTGCCTTGATCCTGAGGTTGGTAGGGAGGAAAACCCACTCTGGCAGATGACAAAATAGAGCCTGCCTTTTTGTTTTCTGTTGCCTGACCGCTGAGCTAGTCCTCCCAGCTCTAATTAAAACACGACAGGAAGGCAGAGAGAAGTTGGGACTTTGAGTGTGAGCAGCAACTTCTGGGTCTCTCTGAAGGGAATGGAAACTACAGCATTTGGGGAATTGTGGGTCTCCAGCTTTAGCTCCCACTCAGACTTTGTGCACGTGGCCTCCCGTGTTGGTCTCTCGGGATGCATGGCTCCGTTCTGAGCAACCGCCTGTGCCACGCAGACACTTTCTGCCTGTCATGATGCCGCGATGGAAAGTGTTATGGTAATTTCTGCCAAGTGTCAGTTTAATTTTAGCAACTGTGATTTCAAATGGCATTAAAGCATTACTGAACAGCATTGTGCTCAGACTGCCTTAGATTCTCTTACTCGCGCCTGGGCTTAGAGGGTTGCTAATGTGGTCAGAAGTGAAGACCGTCCTGCTGCTGACTCTGCGGAGGGCGCTGGGGATCTGTGACAGGCGTGGCCTGGATCCTCATCGGGCTACTAATTTTTCCTTTTTGTTTGGAGAGGTCATGGGGCATTTTCAAGATTACATAGTCTTCCAAAGAAATATTTTGGTTTTCTTCAAACCAAACCTTCAGGGTGACAGGTTTCTGGAAATGGTGCAGATAGAATGGGATATTCCTGGGAAACAGGATGATATGATCATGATAAGCCAGTGATATGCAGAAAGATGAATGCAGGAAAACTCATTTCTATTCTAAATTGATGCAGTAAGAAAAAGAATAAATGTCAAGGTCATTAGTGCCAATTTACATTTATATTATACCTATATTCATAATATTCCTACTCTTGTAAAGAAAAGATTTTTATATGGCCCATAAATTTCCCTTATGAATAAAATAATATCATTCATCACAAAGAATCTTGGAAGGTCTCAATAATTACTCATTTATTTTCATTATATGCATTACCATGGATTAATGACATCAACAATAAATGGGCAGAATTCTTGCATTGAAAAAAACTTTTAAAGAAAAATCTGAGAAGTGTCATTTCTAATTTATGCAGTATAGTTAAATTAGGATGTGATTTTTATTCAGCCTTCAACCCCCCTGCTCTGTTACTTGCGAAAATCATGGTATTTTAAATATAGATTACTTATATTGAAAATCCCCCAGGAGATGTCTGTCTCCTAGTTATACTTTTCTCCAGCCCTTCTGGTCTATACCTGTATCACAGCTTTGATGCCTTCATTAGTTTCCAGTGATGATTTATAATTAAAATAACTTCAGAGCTAATATCATCTGAGACACTGCTTCAAATGTGGCCCAATTTCTTTCACAACCAGAGCTTTGGGGGATGGGGACGTCTTGGAAAGAGGACTTAAATGTTGCTTCTTGCTCTGCTTTTCCCTGAGTGACCTTTAAATTTAAAATGTAAAATCTCTGGACCCTGCTTTCCGCATCTGTCAGATAAAGTGGGGGGACTAGCTGAGGGTCCCGGGCACATACACACAGGGACAGGCACTAGTGGGGAAAGTCTGCAGGGGCATCAGCTGGGGGCTGCCGAACCAGGGAACACGTGTTTCTGGCATCTTCTATATGAAGGTCTGTCTGAAGGGCCACACCAGGGTTTCTACACTGGAATTTTGGTCCAGTGTTGCCAGATCTTTCAAGTTTTTGAGAACATGTCCAGTGTTCAATTTTTATGCGAAACAGGCCAATTTATATAGGCCGGTAAAGTAACTCACCAAACCCTGTCTGCAGGCAGGACTGGGCAGGTGAGACTGGGCCTCAGCTTCTAGGGCTTTAATCTGAGTGGCTCTCTGAGGACTAGAATTCTCTAGTATCTTTGTCATGAGTGCCCTATGAATATGCTTAATGGATGAACACCCATCTAACACAAACAATGCTGTAATTAGGCAGCTGAAAGTGGTTTCTTCTAAAGAGTATCATGTAAAGATAAGCGGCAGAGTTTTTCTTATTTACTTCTGAGTTGTCCAATTTCCTCAAGGAGAGAGAAGGTAAAATTATTCTTCTTGTTCTGAGTCTGGTCACTTCGCAGGGGGTCCTTGCGTTCCCTTTTCTACCAAGGAGGGAGATGGGGTCTCCACCTGGTGGTGGCCTTAAGTGAAAGAGTGAGTGTGTAGCTTGCCATGACTCAGCACACTGAAGTCCTAAAAGGCGCCGTCTGATTTCAGGAAATAAGAAGTCTCAGCAAAGAGCATGCTGTTTTGAACCTCAACTTGAAACATGATGCCTGCCTTGATCTTGATGAACTGCAGGGCTTTTCACTCAGATGCTTTAGTGTTCTGCTGGGGGGGGGGGCAGGGGGAAGAAGGAAGCAAAAGAAAAGGAAAACCAGGCCTCTCTTTTTGAGCTGTCTGTAGAGATTGACATGCATTTGTAGCAGAATTGTTGCCCAGGACCAGGAGTCCCAGGGAAATCCCAGGTACACAATTGGTTGCTTAATCAACTGAGCCCCCGGGGTGTCCTGTGGTCCTGAGATGGGTCTGTGGAACATGGGCAGGTTTCTAGATTTTGTGTGATTAGGATGTCCTATTATGCTCCTTCAGAGTTATGTTGTAAAATTTCCCATTATATTTACTCTTACATTAACATTTTCCCTTAAGTGCTTTGTGTTGGCTCTGACATTTACTCAAGTTAAAAGACCATGCCTAAATTTGAAAACGTAAGCGGTTCCCCCTCTTCCCTCCCTTGGGGCATGGTTTTGTTTCTGGTGCCTAGGAATGTTCATGAATGCGGAACTGAATCATAACATTAAAGAATGACATATCTGAGCCCTTAATCATCTGCCCTGACTCCGCTGCCTACCGCTCCAGTTCTCGGCCTCTGCCCCAGCCACGCTCCCTGTTTGCAGGTTCTGGAACGTGCCAACAGCGCGCTCACCTCCAGGCCTCTGGACGGCCTTCCGCTGCTCCGCCTGCACCGTTCCTCCCCCGCTCCGCTTTCAAAGCCAGCTGTGATCTGCAAGCGACTTGGAGCTCTTCGCACTGGCGCCTTCCCCAGTCGTCTCCCTCGCAGTCTACTTAAAACAGCCACCCCCCTCCGAGCCCTCTGCCCCCTCCCACCACTCCCCACCCCCTGCTCCCCTTTTGTTTTCCTCCGGAGTGCTTAGTTAACATTAGCCAACAGAATATTCATCAGTCACTTGTTTACTCTCTGTTTTGCCTGGTTTGTTCACCTCTAGAGTTCTGTCACTTCAAGGGCGCCTGGCATGTAAGAGGCACCCAGTATATATTTGTTGGATCAATTCCTGAAGCCAGTCCGCTCCTTTGTTACCACTAAGAAGCAAAGCAAAGCAGAATCAAACAGGTCTCTATCCACCCCCCCCCCCAGTCTTTTATTTTAAAAACTACCGGGGAAGGTAATTTCATGTTTCACTTCAGTATTTCCTCTTCACTACTACAAAATTCCACTTTAAAAGAAATTCAACTGGACCACCATACTTCAAGTCTCTTTCCTTTTTGTATGTGTGTATACTTAGTGGGGATTGAGGGACATTGGTCACTTTCTAAAAAAGATTTATTTATTTTAGAAAGCGGGTGTCAGGAGGGGGAGGGGCAGAGAGAGAGGGAGACCAGCAGGCTCCCCACTGAGCAAGGAGCCTGAGCAGGTCTCCATCCCAGAACTCTAAGATCATCACCTGAGCTGAAACCAACAACTGGTTGCTTAATCAACTGAGCCCCCCGGGGTGTCCCATGGTCACTTTTTTATATTCCCCACAAAAGATCCTCCTCTCCACTGAAGACCTTCAGTTCTTAACTCATCATCACCTCTACCTCTCTCCAGTTAGGGGGTTTCACCATTTTTGATCTTGTCACTTGCCGTCTAACTGGCTGGGGTAGGGATGGGAGAGCAGAGCAGAGCATTTATAGAAATGGAGAGAATAGGAGTTCTACTATGGAGCCGCCTGGTGGCTCAGGCCATTGAGCGTCTGACTCTTGGTTTCAGCAGGTCATGATCTCAGAGTCCTGGGATTGAGCCCCTCGTGGGGCTCTGCTCTTAGCACGAAGTTCGCTTAACTGTCCCTCTGCCCTTCCTGCTCATACTCATTCTCTCTCTGAAAGAAAGAAAAGAACGAACGAAAGACCTACTATGTAGACAGACTATAGCCGTCCAGGGTTCACAGGAGAGCAACACAGAGGAAATATTTAGGCAAAATGTGACAAGTTTAAAGGAAGTACAGTCTGGAATAAGTTGGAGACTGAAGAACTGATACGTAAATTATTGCTTTAAGTATGCAAAGAGAGAGCCTTATAGAAGTAGAGGCTGGTGATTCTCAGGTGGAGACCCACATTCTCATAGAGAACAGGACAGGTTGTGATGGGAAAGGCGGCTTCATTCATGACCTTGATTCTGACCATCAAGCAATAATGAGTTTGTAGCAGGATTTTGAAGGCAACTTTTTCTGCTGAGGGCACAGAGCAGTAGGGACCTCACATTCTAAAGAACCAAAGCCCACCTGCGGCTCAATATCCTGCACTCTTTTTAATCAGAATCCAAAAACTATCCCTGTCATGTTCTACAATAACCCCAAAACTGACCCCCATCATGGCTTGCATAAAAGAACTGGGGGAGGAGATAAGAAAGGAAATGATTGCCAGTGTGTGGACCTGGCGGGTGTGTGTGTGTGTGTGTGTGTGTGTGTGTGTGTGTGTTTGTGTGTGCTTTCTCTCCCCTCAATGCAGGGAGTAGGCAAGTTGAAAGGTTTTATGAGGGATGGTGGTGGCTAAGTGTGGATAAGGGAGTCTGAGAAAGTGGGTTTGAGGCTTGGACCTCTGTCAGGGCTGAAGGCAGAGAGAGTTACCTCCTACACAGGGTGTGGTTCGTAGACATGAAGGGTGTCAGACCGAAGCTAAATGTCTCCCCCCAGATACCACACACATCATCTGCTTGGAAAGCATCATGTCAGCAGAGGCCTCTGGCGTCAGAGGGAAAGCAATAGAATCAGAGCAAGAAGAGGATGACAGTTCCTCGCCCCAACTTACATGAGAGGATGTCTTCTTTCTCTCTTCTCTCTCCCTCAACACCAGAGTAGTTAATCTGGGGAAGGTAAGTGGTGGAAAATACAAGAACTAGAATTGGCCTGAAATGTGGACCCCCTACTCCTACACCCGAGGCACTGGACGGGGAGAAGGAGCCAGAGAGCAGACAGTTCCTCCCCTCCTGCTCCAAGGTGTCTCTCCACATGTGAGCTGATGATGGGATGGGAGACAAGTTTCAATGGGAAACGAGATTGGCATTTCAAAAAGGACTGATTTCCTTTAACAAAAGTGACATGAAGCTAGTTTAAAATGTCATTAAAAGAAGGTAGAAGATTTGTCAGAACATGGTTAATGGCAGTTATCATAAGACACAAACACCCCCCCAAATATTTATTAATTGTTCCTTACTTAGTGGAAAAGTACACACGTAATTAAAAGAATGAGACCCCAGTATGTGGAAGGAGGAAATGCATGAGATGGCCATATCAGGGCTGGAGATCTTGGGCAAAGGTGAAGACTTTCCTGTTTTAGGAAAAGATTCTAGAAGCCTGGATCTTTTTAAGAAGGTGGATTTTCTATACTGCAAATCACTGAGTTTAATGTTACTACTGGGCAAAATTTTAAGACAAATGATTCATATTGTCACCTGCAGCGCTTACAAGTAAAGAAAAACCCTTGTTCTTATGCCTTGCACACCTCCATTCCTTTTTGGGAAGGCTTCCGCTGCTCGGCCATTGGAGCATATTACGGAATAATGTTTCTGTGCTACAGCAACTCATTTCACTGAGGGTCACCCTGTCTTCCAGAACAGTCACAGAAATGTGAGCTGGATGATGGAGCAGTTAGAAGGCTCAGTAATCTGTCGAATGACAACAGTTCTTTATTTAATGCTTGCACTATGCCAGGCCTGGGGCTAGGGGACTTGCAAACATCATCTTTGATCTTTAACAGTCATTATTCTGGAAGGTCAGCACTATGATCCGATTATGAGATTTTGCAAGATGAGGACACTTGTCCAAAATCCTATGTTCAGAGGCAAAGCCAGGATTCAATCAGGTAGACTAGAAGTCTGTGTTGTTGTTGTTGTTGTTGTTGTATAAACCCACAAACTCAGTATAAAGCCAAAAACATCATTTGATTGACTCCAGTTTGGTAGGGGGTCTCCTGTGACACTCAGTTAATGACTTCAGTAACCTGAAAATGGAACAAACTCCTTTGGGAGAGGATGAGCAGAAGGGAGTGAAGCAGAGGGCGGTCCACTGTGGATGTTGTAAAAGAGCTTCAGGTGGGAAATAGACGAGGGTGTTTAAGACTTTCCAAGGGCAATCAATACACAGATACATGTTTTAGAAGCATGATTCCCAAATGCTAAACAACCACATGTATGCAATTCTTGACTTCTAGCTTTCCCACCAACCCGCTCTCAGCAGACTTCCCCCTATGTTACAAAAGAAAGCCATGCCTCTTACCTTTCTCAGATCTAGGGACATGGAAACTTACAGGATACCAAACAAAGGGACAATTCTAAAACTTGGTTTCCTTAATGATAACTGAACAAGAAACTTACCTCTGCTTCTTCTTTCTGCCTGTCTCCCACCTATTTTTGTTATGGGCAAAACATGAGCTCTAGGGATGCCTGGCTGACTCAGTCAGTTGAGGATCTAACTCTTGGTTTTGGCTCAGGTCATGATCTTAGGGTCCTAGACTCTGCACTCAGTGGGGAGTCTGCTTGAGGATTTTTTCTCTCCCTTGCTCCCACCCTCTCTAAAAAATATATATATAAACCCGGGGCGCCTGGGTGGCTCAGTTGGTTGGGCGACTGCCTTCGGCCCAGGTCATAATCCCGGAGACCCGGGATTGAGTCCCACATCGGACTCCCTGCTTGGCGGGAAGCCTACTTCTCCCTCTCTCACTCCCCCTGCTTGTGTTCCCTCTCTAGCTGTGTTTCTCTCTGTCAAATAAATAAAATCTTGAAAAAAAAAACAAAACAAAACCCATGAGCTACAAAATAGGGTGTTTTGGTCCATGTTCAAATGGTCTGAATTTAGAGGGGTGGTGGGAATGAAGGCAATGATTATTTAATGACCTTGCCTCTTCCTTCCTCAACACACTCTTCAAGATTGTACCCTCTCTGGAGTCAGGAAAGAGCAAAGCAAAAAGAGCCTCAGTAAGAAATGGGACTGGTAGAAGCCTTTCTTTTTCCCCTCCCAGAGTTAAACTCAATAGTTCTTTCCACTTATTCTCAACACTCTTCCCTTAGGTACCCTCTAGGTATAAGAGAAACTGGTATAATTTTATATTATACCACTTTTAATAAGACTTGGCAAATCTTTTTCATATATTTCTCAGAAATTGGGAAAGAGACTGACTAATGACTGTGTAACAAATATTTTTGAAAATTAGGTACTTTACAATTCTTCACTTTTGTTAAAATGAAAACTGACCTACATTGTCTGTTGGTGGAACATTACTAATAATTTTGGCGATGAATCATCAGAATGAGACTTTTGGCAATATTCATTCTTTTATACATGAATTTCTTTGGGGGAAAAGCTTTATTAATTTTATGATGAAGAGATGCACTTGCAATATCATTTTACTTTTAATTATATAGTCATCAAAATATTATTTGATTAATTGTATAGTACTGAGAACTCAATCCAGAGTTTTCCTTCCTTCTTTCCTTTCTTCCTGCCCTGTAGACCTCCCTACCTCCTCTTTTCCTTCCTTTTATTCTTTCCATTCTTTTTATAATTTAGAGCTTTATGGTCAAGAAATAAAAACTAAAAAGAATTTATGTGCATATCCTTGTTAGAGAGAACCATGACAGGAGATCAAAAAAATAATTTCAAACATAAAAATGTTACTAGGATAAAATTCTGTGGGGAAGTGAAAGGGCAATAGGAATTAAAAGAGAAAGAAGAACGACATGGAATTTCCCATTGTCCAAGAGGAACTTGTAGTGAATTTCCAACTAAGGTGATGGCTGGTATTAAGTCATTATAGTATGTTGCTTTCATTAATGGCCTTTAACATTTCATTAGACATCAATATCATACCATAAAAATTGAAAATTTTGCACTATTTAAACTTAGGAAAAAATTTAGATATCAGTTTTAAAATGTGGTAGAGGGGCACCTGGATGGCTCAGTAGCTTAAGCGACTGCCTTCGGCTTGGGTCATGATCCCGGAGTTCCGGGATTGAGTCTCACATCGGGCCCCACATCGGGCTCCCTGCTCAGCGGGAAGCCTGCTTCTCCCTCTCTCACTTCCCTTGCTTGTGTTCCCTCTCTAACTGTGTTTCTCCCTGTCAAATAAATAAATAAAATCTTAAAAAATAAAAAAATTTAAAAAAATGTAGTAGAGATAATTTTTCAAAATTATTCTGCAGGGTATGTAATCTTCAATGTACACGCATGTGTGTGTGTGTGTGTGTGTGTGTGTGTGTGTGTGTGTGTGTGTGTGTGTATGTGTGTTTTCCACACCACCAAGCAATTCTCCACTTCTCAGGGGGCACTACTTGGGTGTCCTATAATTTAACTTAATTCTGATAGGTAGGTAGTGTCATATTCCACAGGTTAAGGGATCACTCCCCACACAGTCCCCTACCCTGCTTCAGATGACAATCAGGAGTCCAAGTTGTCACCTTTCTTCTGATCTCGTGGCTATTGATCAAAGTTTCTACCTACCTCCTGCTCTGGTTCCATTAATTTACTAGAGGGGTTCACAGAACTCAGAGAAACATTTAGCTATGTTTACCAGTTTAGTATAAAGGATATTATAAAGGATACAGGTAAGTAGTCAGATGAAAAGGTAAAGAAAGGGGGTACCTGGGTGGCTCAGTGGGTTAATGTCTGACTTCTTTTTTTTTTTAAGATTTTATTTATTTATTTCACAGAGTGAGAGATCACAAGCAGGCAGAGAGAGGGAAGGAAGAAGGCCCCCTGCTGAGCAGAGAGCCTGATGTGGACCTCAATCCCAGCACTCCATGACCTGAGCCGAAGGCAGAGGCTTTAACCCACTGAGCCACCCAGTTGCCCAAGTATCTGACTTCTGATTTCAGCTCAGGGCATGTTCTCAGGGTTGTGATATCGAGCCCGGGTTGGGCTCTGTGCTCAGCACAGAGTCTGGTTGTCCCTCTCCCCCTACTCCTTCCCCATTCCCCACTCCCTCAAATAAATAGATACAATCATTTTGGTTTTTTTGTTTTGTTTTGTTTGTTTTTATTTTTATTTTAAAGAAAGTCACGGAAGGGTCCCCAATGCAGGCACGGCTGTCCCAGCGGAACTGGACTGCATCACCCTTACAGCCTGTGGATGAGTTCACCAACATGGAAGGTCTCCAAAACCCACCCTTTTGGGTTTCTACGAAGGTTTCATTATGTAGGCATGGTTGATTACCTCATTGGCTCTTCGTTATTGAACTCAATCTCCAGGTTCTTCCCCATCTTTGGAGGTTTGGGGGTGGGATTGAAAGTTCCACCATCTAATCACATAGTTGGCTCTGGCAACCAGCCTCCATCCTGAGATGTTTTCCCAAAAGTTGTCTTATAACATAAATGCAGGTGTGATTGAAAAGGACTTGTCATGGATATCAAAAGACATGTTTATTGAACTTATCACTTAGGAAATTCCCAAGTGTAGGAACTCTGCCAAATATAACAAGATATATGTATGTCTTATTATAAATTAACAATATCACACAATGCAAAAAATCTTTCATAACAGTGATCTAGACAGTCTTAAGCCTGAAGCTTTTATTATAGAGAAATGTCTGGAATGAAATCTGATTCAAATCCCGATTACCAGATGAGACATTGGGTGAGTTACTTCAACTTTTTAAGCTTTAATCTTCATCTGAGAAATGGGATATCTACAGAACCTTTCTCATGGGGTTGGGGTAGCTGTGAAGATAAATGGGGATGATGTGCTTAAAGTGCTTAGAACAGTGGCTGGCATATTACAGGGTGTCAGGAAGAAAAACACTCAAGAAGTTATTTGAGCTTGATCTGGATGATCTCCAAGGAACACCAGATTCCACACAGGAGAGGGTTTTGGTTGGTGTGTAGAGCACGGTAGCGTGTGTGGCCGTGACATGCCGGACATGGCGGTTTCAATGGGCTCTTCATAACAAAGCCCAGGCACGAATATCCCTAGTCTTCCTGCCCTCCTCTCATTTTCTCCTGGGCCACCAAAAGTTCTCAGCTTCTGCAGTGGGGTTAGGCCTGGAATGAGGGGCAGGAAAGTAGTTGAGAGGGAAGCAGGGGGATAGAAGACATGGGAGAAGGGACAACAGATCAAGGAACAGATTCCTCATTCTGGAATGTTGGGAGGCGAGGGTTTCAGTCTCTCCAGACCTGGTGGAAGAAAGGGTTGCCAGCTACCCAGATATCCTATAATCCCTGTGTAGTCCTGGAAGTCCTAACCAGCCAGAGAATCAGAATTCTCCCTATGGCTATTGTAGCTATATTTGGAAGACACAGCCTGTTTCCCAGATTTCCAGATTTGCAGCTGGCCAACTGCAGGGGTTCAAATGGTCACTTCATTAACCTCATGGTCTCTTCCTCCTGCAGTTTTTGGGGTACCCTGTATCATATTATGGACAAGATTTGTGTGCAGACATGCCAGAATTGGAGGTAAGGTGCTTGAGTGGGGAGGAAAGGGGCCTCGTAGGACAGAGAGGGGCCTGCAGAGATGGAAACAAGTGGCCTCTCTCATTCATCTCTCTCCAGCCAGGACGAATTTCCTAAGGGAGAGGACAGATTGAGGGATTGTTTAAGGACAAAAGAATTTAAAATTGATTTTTTAAAAAATATTTTATCCATTTGAGAGAGAGAGAAAGAGAGAGAGAAGCAGACACTCCACTAAGCAGGGAGTCCAATGTGGGGTTTGATTCCACAACCTGGAGATCATGACTTGAGCCAAAGGCAGACACCCAACCCACTGAGACATGCCCCTTAAAATTGATTTTGAAAATTTTTTAAGGATATTATTTATTTGTCAGAGAAAGAGAGAGCACAAGCAGAGGGAGTGACAGGCAGAGGGAGAGGGAGAAACAGGCTTCCCACTGAGCAGAGAGCCTGATTCGGGGCTCAATCTAGGCAACAAGGGAGAGGCCGGTGCTGAGAGGCAGGTTGCTGGTGAAGGTGATCACAAGTACGCCAGGCAGGCTGCCAGTCTGGGGTTTTACCCCGGACACTGGTCAAAGAGTGGCGGACTTGGTCCAGAAATCAGAGAGTGGGTGGGGGCTACACTGTGGGCCTCACTGTCAACGTTGACTTTCACTACTATGGCCCTTGAGGTGACCTAACTTTCCTTCCTCTGTTGATTTGGAGCTTGACTCCCTTCTAAAGACAGTAAACTCTGGCTGTTGAACAGGAGCTGTGGAAATGCCACTCTTACCCAGCTCCAGCTATGTGGCTTGAAGACACGTCCTCCTGGGGAGAAGTCGACTGGTACCTTCTCAAGAAACATGGCAGAGAAGCCCACTGTGTGTAGCTAAGCCCTCACTGGAGAGACAGGCTGTCAGAATAAGAAAGTGGGGCCAGGTATTGGGGAGCTAACAAAGGACTCATACAGTAGTCCAACTCTTAATAAATGGTCCCAATTACACTGAATTCTTCATAATCAGGTCTAGAAAATTTGCCTCCTTTCTTGTGTCCTCCAGCCCGCTACTTCACCCTGTTTTGAGCTCCCATAATGATGTCCAGAGGGCTTTTGTGGTCACTTAGCTGGATACAGGAATGTGTGACTTGGTTAAATGGTCACTTCAAGCGAACATGCTTTGTTTGATCACTGGACTACAAGATTAACTTTCTGGGGGCTTGGGCTTTACAAGGCCTCCAAAGAGAATGAAATCTATTTATTGGTCAATAGTCTTTCTCTCCTTCTTCTGTTTATTCTCCTCCCTCTCTTCTTCCTTTCTCCTTCCTTCCCTCCCTCTCTCCCTTCCTTCCTTCCTTCTTTCCCTCCTTCCTTCATCTTATCTTCGCTTATCTCTCTGATGAGGACAGTACTATGCATAGAGCACCAGTGAAAACTGTGTATAGAAAAAAAGGAGCAGTGGTGCATTGGGGAATTTTTTCTGTCCAAATTGATGCCCACTCTTCCTATTGCATTGCTATCCAAGCACCTCCTTCTTGCCTCGGGGTGGGTTGATCTGGGCAGACACATTGCACAAACCATGGCGACATGGAGATGGGGACAGGACAGAGCTGGTTTCAATTAGGGAGGTCACACGGAAGGATCGGAAGCTTATTAATTAAGAAAGAGCCAAACCTGAGCCAACATGTCGGGGTATGAATTCTAAGGGCCAAGGGAGGTCAGACAGGAGGAGGAGAAGTGACGTTAGAAGCCAGAGCTGTTGGGAACAGGGGAGCACAGACCAAGGAAAAGTTTCAGCACTAAGTTTGGGAGTAGGGTGAAAATGCTACAGTTCTCTGATGTGAGGCGGGGTGGCTAGTCGTGGGTCAGGCCAAGGGGCCCAACAGCAGGAACCAGCGCCTTCCCGGGTTGTGAGGTGGCATCCCTGCGGATCTGGAGGTAAGGAAGTCATTAAGATGGTGAGGAGCTGCCCTGAGAGGCATGCAGAAGGATCCCCCGCTGCAAGCTCAGGAGTAGTCCGTAAGTGAGCCGCCATCCCTGCTTTCTGGCTGACAGCTCTTGATAAGCAAGTTGCTCTGTACTGTGTGGTCAGACACGGGCTAGTCAACCCCGACATCTGAGTGACTATAACTGGTATCCAGTGCTTGAGCCTAACTTGCAAAGTCTATTGTGGTTTTTCTTTAATGTGTTTAAGTATTTTTCTGTTAATAAAGGTATTACTATAGTCTCGCTATTTTAGATCAGACACTAAGCAATTTAATATATTTCAATTAATTATTTTGGAATTAACACAGTACATATGTCTATTCTTTCCAATTTGATTGGAAATTGGATCTCTAAGTGAATTTGGGGGGAGGTGTTGAAAATGTCCTTAGAGTATTCTATCATCACTACCTTCCCCTTTCCATGGCCCCGGGGGGCAGACCTAATGCTATCCTGGCAGCCAGGCTGAAATCCTACAAGAACCTGCAGCAGAGAAGTAACCTACACGGGGACCAGACCGGCTTGTGGGCTAGCTACTTCCGCCAGGTTGGTGCTTGTTAAAAAACCAGAAATTCTCATGGCTGCGTCCCGATCCACTGAATTAGAACCGGGTGTGGGGAAAGAGGAATTGTTTGAAACCTGGACGTCTAGGTGTTCAGTCCTACATGATTCTGGGATGTCCAAACCCATCACTGCTTCAGGACTCTCCTGGCCCCCCGTAATCTTCCTTATCAACGGTGATGCTGGTGACTTGCAGAATCTCTGGCTCCCACCTGCTCTCTTTTCCCAGAATCTTGTCTTTTATAATAACAGCATCAACAATATACCTGAGGCAAAGATGACTGTAGGTCATATAGGACTGGGGTCTCCGGTGTCCCAGTAACTTCTAATCCAGTCGTGCTCTGGGCTCACATCGCAAGACAGAAAAGTAAACGTTTGCGTATTTAAGCCATTATAATTTGGGCTTTTTGGTTACTCACAGCTGACTCAAGTCCTATATAATATGTGACATGTATTGACTACATCCCACTTGTCAGGCACCCTGCTGAGTTGTTTCTGTATTCTCTAATTTGAGCCTCACGAAAATCATTTGACAGATTCTACTGTTAGCCCCATTTCACAGATTCAAATTAGGCATAAAGAAGTTAGGTAACGGGGCACCTGGGTGGCTCAGTTGGTTAAGTGACTGCCTTCAGCTCAGGTCATGATCCTGGAGACCCGGGATTGAGCCCCACATCGGGGTCCCTGCTCGACGGGAAGCCTGCTTCTCCCTCTCTCACTCCCCCTGCTTGTGTTCCCTCTCTGTCTGTGTTTCTTGCTGTCAAATAAATAAATCTTAAAAAAAAAAAAAAGAAGTTAGGTAACTTGTTTAATATCACTCAGCTAGTATGATCTGGGGCGCTATTTGATTTTTGGTAGTCAGAATTCAGGAGCCGGGCCCTTGTTTCTATATATTGGAGACAACCCTCTTAGGTAGTTCCCTTGATATCAAAGGCCGAGAAGGTTTCTATTCCTTTGTAATGAACCACAACTCTGTTCTCTATTTCTCCATTATTATTGATGGGGTAAAGTCTGTTCTAATCTACCTTCCTCAATCCTCCTGCCTCAGACGAGGGAGGTAGGGGGGAGAAATAAGGAAATGATCCAAGACAATGCTCCTAGACTTCTGAATTTGAAGGATGCAGTTTAAAAAAAAAATCAGGTGGCTGACATAGAGCTCATGGTTTTTTTTTTTTTTTTCACAGTAAGGGCATTAATGAAAAGAAACTATAGTCTGTCCTGAACAATATTTGATGAAAAAGCAAATGTTTATATGGAGAAAGGATGATACAATCACAAACTAAAGGGCAGTCTTTGAAACCAAATACATTTAATTATAAACTTAGTATTCGAAAAGTACAATGCATTCACCCCCGCCCTCCCATGCTTTTCAAGGGCTGGCGAAAATGTCATCAGGGTTTGAGGAACCTTTATTTAAGATCTTCAAGAAGGGGTAGCTAGGGTGCCTGGGTGGCTCAGAGGGTTAAGCCTTTGCTTCCAGCTCAGGTCATGATCTCAGGGTCCTGGGATCGAGTCCCACATCAGGCGCTCTGCTCAGTGGGGAGCCTGCTTCCCCCTCTTTCTCTGCTGCCTCTCCGCCTATTTGTGATCTCTCTCTCTGTCAAATAAATAAATAAAATCTAAAAAAAAAAAAAAAAAAAAGAAGAAGGGGTAGCTAGTTAGGAAGTGGAAAAAGTGCCTCAGGGTACAGATCAGGCCAAATTGTGACGAGGAGGTATGGCAAGATGCCTATGGGGCATCTATATCCATTCTAGCTTTCTTTCTTAGTCATACAACCCTGGTTTTATTTGGGGCAATACTGTGCTTGGCTTAAAGAACATATAGAGGTCCTTTCAGGTAAGGTTGGCCATGTGACTACATGTTGGCCAATGAGACATATGTAAAATGTTGGGTGGCATTTTCAGGAAGGTGCTTCACTGGGGCTCAGCTGCGAAGGGGGCCCTCTTGTCTTCCTACGTTTTCTCTTCCTGCTGATCTAGTAGAAAGACATGGTGGCTATTAACTATAGGGTCTTTCGTAGCCTGACAATGACAATGCAGGAAGACGGTGGCCCGTGTCTCTGATGACACTTTGGAACTCTGAATGGCCCAACTTTGGGTTTATTTTACCTGAGAGAGAATTTCATCTTACCTGAGATACGATTTTTTTTCCTGTTACAGGCTTCTAATCCCAACTGATATAAAGAGGTAAATTCAGGGTGCCTGGGTGACTCAGTCATGAAACGTCTGCCTTCGGCCTAGGTCATGATCCCAGGGTGCTGGGATCAAGCCCCGTATCGGGCGCTCTGCTCAACAGAGAGCCTGCTTCTCCCTCTCCCTCTGCCTGCCACTCTGCCTACTTGTGTTCTCTCTCTATCCCTCTATTAAATAAACACATAAAATCTTAAAAAAAAAAGATACAAATCTATTTTAGACAAAGAGCAACCTAATAGTTCTAGCCAAAAATTCTCGGAATCAGGGGCGCCTGGGTGGCTAGTAGGTGGAGCATCTGACTTTTGGTTTTGGAGCAGGTTCTGGTCTCATGCGACGTGAGATCAGGCCCCGAATTAGGCTCTGCGCTCAGCAGGGAGTCTGCTTGAGATTCTCTCCCTCTGCCCCTCCCCCATGCACACACACTCTCAAATAAATGACTCTTTAGAAAACATTTCAACGATCCATCTGCCTTATTTATCAGGAAGAAAATCAGAGCCAGGACCAGGAAGTGGCTGGCCCAAAGTCATCTCATTCAGCATTCATTCTACAAAAATACATCGACCAGGTCCTCTGTGCGAAGCTCTTTGCCAGCAGCTGGGGGCACAAAGATTATGCAGCATATGATTCCGGCAGGATCCACAAAGTGGGATTAGAGGGAGCCGCTGCCTTTCACCCAGCATCATCTCTGGGGTTGGCTTTAGAGTGGATGCTGTCCTGAGACTCCAAACCAGGGGCTGAACTGGTCCTGGGGACAGAAGTGCATGGGACAAAGAAGAGGGAGGGACAAGCTGCTGAGCGTCTGGGGCTGTCACGTCACCTGGAGAAAAGCAAAGGTATCAAAAGAACTGATCGGATTTATTTTAGTTGTATTGAAGACTACAGAGAATGCATAGAAAAACCACATAGACTTAAATTTTCTCTTTTTGTAACATTCCCCGTGTATATAAACACACACTCAACTACACACACGGAGGCATATGAAGGAAACTTTCCAGAACTGCATTTCTTTTGCTCCTTTGAAAACATCTTGTGTGTTTGGGTGCCTGTTTATGTGGCTTATGTGGAATGGGGGTGAGGTAGGTGGGGACGATTAAACAATACAGTGTCTGGGGGCCCCTGGGGAGAATCTCTGAATTCCCTGGGATAGGAAGTTCCCTAAGAAAGTAGGAGCCACTAAATTCCCACCAAACAACAAAGCCCCTGTCGCTGAGATAAAAGGACAGTGGGGGTGGAGAGGAAAAAAAAACCCCGAAACAAAACACCTCATCCTGGTTTAGGGAAGCAGGTGCACCCAATACAAACAATATCATTTCTTCTATTATTTGTAGAGTTTAGGAACAAAACAAAACAAAACAATAGGGCACTCCTCCCCTCTGGGGGGGGCGGTGGGGGGAGCGGCATGTTGCAAGGATGCTCAGCCCACAAGATAAAAAAGATCCTTGCTCAGCACATGTAACAGCAAAGAAACAAAGTTTAAAACTAACAAACAAAACGAAAATTTCCAGACTACCACACAATTAGGAAGGTTGGGCCAAGTCAAGTTAAGATGACACGAGAATGTTACCTTTGGGCACGTTTGTGGTCAAGCTCCATTAGGCCACCAGAGTTAATGATGGCTGGTACCCACTTCCCAACTACTTCCAAGGCTGTCTCCAGCTTTAAAACAATCCGAGGGCTGCGTGTTTCTGTTTGTGTTTATGCGGGGGCGGCTGCGATGGGCGGCGGCCAGGAAGGCCCCAGGGAGTGGAGTTGAGGGCGTGTGTTTGGCGCCCTGAGTCGGCTTTATTAATGCTTCTGCTGCAAGTCCTGACTGATGAGAACCCCCTTCAGCTCTCAGGAGTGGCCCAGGCTGCAAGTAAGTCCCATGGGGCAAGATGTGCTATTTCAGGAGTGAGACGATTGAAGACCTGTAACTTGGGGGTCCCTGATGAACTGGGGTCAGGGGTCCCCCCGCATGAGAGTAGCAATGTTGCCAAATGGGCACTTCTTGCCAAACCCTGCTGGGCCTGTGCAGGAATCTGGGCTAGCATGTTAGTATTTTCCTGTGTAGTATTTAATGATATTTTGGCCAAATAATCCCAGTCTTGAAGGATTGCTCTTCACTTTGGCTTCAGGGCTGGGTCGGGGTGCTGGCCTCAGTCAGAGTCCCCAGGCTGGCTCTGCTTGAGGATGCAGTCCAAGGGTGCTTGTCTGGGGGAGTGTAGCCAATTTATAGGAAGGACTCAGGTGACTTCTGGGCAGAACTCAAAGGAAGAGGAAATAGAAAAACAAGGACAACAGCCTTGAAAGACAAGGGGTTGTTTTGAACACAACATGGTGTCTGCCCTGGAGGTCTGCAATAAAGAGGGCGCAGAGAGGCGCCTGGGTGGCTCCTTCGGTTAAGCGTCCGACTCTTGATTACTGCTCAAGGCACGATCTCAGGGTGATGAGATTGATCCCCCTGTCTGGCTCCAGGCTCAGGGTGGAGTCTGCTTAGGGTTCTCTCCCTTTCTCTCTGCCTCTGCCCCTCCCCTCCGAAAGAAAAAAAAAAGGGTCCAGAAAATTAAAACAGCAATTCACCAAAATGGTTGTATGGTACTAAGAGTCCCAGGCTGAACTCCAGCCCAGCATGAATTGGGATGAAGAATATTTTCTTCACAGGTCCAAGCCCGATGGAGAATGGAAAAGGCCCTGCCCCCACAAGGGGAGCCTCTGACACAGAGCAGTTGGAAGGGATGCTGGGAAGACATGAGGCTCCTTCGGTCTTGGCATCTCTGAGGTGACATGGGCAATTTTGGTAATAGCTGTTAAATAGGAGAGAATCATGTCACCTTGAGGCCGAAAGAGCACGTGAGACTTCCCTGGGACACAAAAACAAACGAGCCAGGGGGAAGCGACCACAAACAACAACAACATAATAGTGATGACGACAATAGTTTAACAATATATAATAAAACTTACAATAATATATATAATAATACTCTAACAGTTTCTAAAAGCATGTGATTATATGGGCCAGGCATCTGGTTTAGCTCTCTACATCTTTAATGTTCACAGGACAGTAAATAGGGTCCACGGTTATAGCTGCCCTACAGAGGAGGAAGCTGAGTCTGCAGAGAAAGCAGGTAACTTGCCCAGGACTGGCACACAGCGAGCACGTATTGATCTGTCTGCATTTTGAACCCAGCTTCTTAAATTTTACCTACGTCATAATGGGAGTGAATGAAGCCAAATAACTAACGTTTTCGGCTCTTTTCGGCTCTTACTGTGAGTTTATAATATTACTGCAAAAATTAATCTGCTTATGTGTTCCTTCTTCATTTATTCATTCAAAAACATTTCTTGAATGTCTAGAGTTGAGTTCCAGGCTACGCTGACTGGTGTCCTTCTACTTTATGCCGTTTTCATGTTAAAATTCTAGAAAGTCTGCATGACCATGGGCTCGTAAATGTTTCCTGTCACTATTTTGCTACGTTTCCCTCTGGAAAGGCACTGACATTTCTCAGAATCATAGCTTTTGTCTAATTCAAGCTCAAGTGAGGACCACCTTCTTCATAGGTATGTTTACGTAGTTGAACAAAAGGCTAATCTTCGTTTATTTCTAGAAAGTCAGGCCAGATTGTGAAGGTTGAATTGTGTCTCTCTGGCTGAAGGGAGGAAATTGGAAAAATGTTCTGCCAAAACGTGCCTACTGATTTACTGCTGTTGCCTGCAGAAGAGTCGGGGTTTATTGTCTGCTTCGAGAGACGGACCATATGAAATTAAAGGCTTTGGCCTCTACAGGTAACTTAAACTGATAAATAGATATATGTGCCCTTGTTCTAGCAAAGAGAAAGATATTCAACTTCATGCCTTTTCTAGGCACGATGCCTGCCCAGAAGACAAAATGAATCCACTGAAGCTGGAATGGTTGAACCAGAATTTCCGCAATTCAAAACTCTATGGCTGGTAAAGCTTTGCCTGATGAGTGAGAACATAATTTGGCATTTAAATTTGCCTATTGTTTATAACATTTCATGGAAATGTTCGACTTTGGAAAGGTACACCTTGTGATTCTGACTATATATAAAAGTAGTTGGGGGTGGGGGATGCAGGAATGCTAAGTTTAGGGGGAACCTATTCTGTTCTGGATAAAAATAGTTCCACTCACTCTATAGCCTGCAAGGAAAACATCAATTAGATTGAATAATGTTCCCTGCCGAATGTAGATGCCGAGTTGTCTCTGGACACCTCCTTTGAATTTGGTTTGGACTGCATCGTGTCTTCTGTTAGGAGGAAATTATCAACAACAAGAGGAAATCCTGTACTAGTATTGAATAGTCTTTATTTTAAAGGTACTTCCCTTCTTGTGGGAATTGTATGTAATCAGAACAACACTATAAAATGTCTGAATTATTTTACAAGGTTTGACTTTCAACCCCGTTTTTTTTTTTTTTAAAGATTGACTTATTGTGCTCAAGATACAGTCAATTGTTGGACTAGAGCACATTCTTCTTGAGCTGCACGAACCTCACTAAGGTGGGGTGGAGGTTAAAACGTCGGGCGCAGGAAGCAGGCGGTCCTTAGAGACACCCGAGTATTCTAGAGCACACAATGACTAATAAATGCTAAAATTACTCTGGAAAGAACCCTTGAGTCACACACACATTTGCCCCTTTCTAAACAGAGTTGAACTATCTTCAAGCTGGAGGGAACTGGCGAAGCCTGCCTGTGATTCTCCACCAGCTCGTTGAGCTCAGCTGAATGACTGGTGGGGAGGGATGACGAGGTCTTGAATACCTGGAGGAGAAGAAATGTCAGACTTCCTTTTCTGCTTCTGAATATAGCTGATTATTACCTGTGGGTAGGGAGCTGCTTAGAAGCAGAAGGAACTCACGAGTTCTTTCAAAATCTTGCCTTTCCTCTGGTTCAGGAACCCGGTAAGCAGTATACACTGGATCCCTGAGGCAGTGTTCCACGTGCTGGCCACTATTGGGATGCTTCTCAAACTCTCCTGCTGAATTGCTTCCATCAAGAAGAGGGTGAATTGGTATGCCTTGGGGCCCTGGAGGCTGAGCTCAGAGCAGCCTGGGGCAAGCACAAACGTTCACTGATTTCTTGTATCTTGTCTTAAAAATTCATGACTCTTGTATTGCGCTCCATTTATATATCAGGGCTGGTTTTGATATGAAGTGTAATAGAACTCTCCACAATTTGCCTAGCACCATGTGGCTGGTGGATGCCATGTTGGACGGGGCCCCTCCAGATGGAAACCATGCATTTAGCCGCTGGCTTCCTGGGTTCCCCTCATTGCTCAGTTTGGGTTGTCCGTGAGTAAATCTGGAAGGCCACAAGGTGGCTGTGACACTGGCTATCCTGGCATTCTCCCTGGGGCTCTAGGACACCCAGGGGAGGTAAGCACCATGGCCACTGGCGCTGCTCACCCCCCTGCAGCTTCTCTGTCTCGGTACGCACAGCCCCTGTACTCCTCGTGCGGTCCTAGGCAGCAAGCCTGTTATTTCAGGCAACCTCAGGACGCCCCTCCGAAAGACAATATGGGTGATCCCTGCTTAGGCCACTGCCCCAAACTTGAAGGCCGTGCAGCCCTGTTTTCCATTTCTCAAGATGGCAGTGCTCTAGAGGCGTGTCTACCAGGCAACCCTGAGAAGAGGAGTTCCTGTGGCCATTGTCCTCTGCCCAGAGCATCGTGCAGTTCGCACAGCAGGACTCACTCCAAGCTCAGCACTTGCCAAAATTCTTCTGGCTTCTAACCTCTTTTTAGCAGTTGTATTGAAGTTTCCCTTCACATCCCTTTGTTAATGGAAACTGACAGTCCCAACATTGCATTCTCTGTAGACAGAGCCATTCCCAAGTTCTCTCGAGCCACCTTGCAGGATTTCTTTCTCTTTTCCCCAGTTCCATGAATTCTGTGTTTTTGTAACTCCCAGCCCACCCCTCCCCACCCCTCACATCATAAGGGAAACCTTAGTGGAAAGAACCCAGAGGTGGCTCATGCTCTCTGCTTTCTGAACAATTTTCGGTGAATATGTAGTGCACTCCAGTTTATTTCAAAGTATTGGGGAATACTGTATCCTGATGAACAATTTTAGCTTCCTGAAAGTAACTTCACCTGCCAAATGTAGGTTAGCCAATTTTCAGAGAATTGAGCACAATGAAACAGTCTTAACAATGAAGCTCTTCTAAATGTAATGCAATCTTTCTTTGGTGACTTAGGACATATTTCAGCGTCTTGCAATGCCTTAGAGTCATCATTATGAATAGTAATTACCCTTCAATTGTACAGCATGGAATAATTATGTTTATCTTAGTCGTCTAGTAGACTGCATTCAAGATAAATAGACTTTTGCTGCAAATAAAACAATTTCTAATTTTATTTCTAATAATGATTGCATTTTAAATTTTTGGACTTCATGTGAGTTAAGTTTATTATGCTACATTATTAACATAATGTTGTCCATACGGAATGCTTAAAGTTTAGTTATGTATTCTATATATTCTGAAAATCTGAAAACGTTCTTTCTAAATAAAGGTGTTTTTGAGGCAACGGGTACAATCCAGGAAGTTGAGGATAAGCCAGGCTTTTAAAGAATGAATCTTACATAAGAAAATTCATGTATATGAGCATGATTGTATTCATCATAATAAATATGGAAAACACAGACTTAAAAAAAATCTATACTCTCATCACAATAAAGAGCAACTGTGTGATTTTTCTCCCAGTCATTTTTCTGTGCATGTGTATGTAAATAGGTTTTTTATATTTATACAACACAACTATACAAAATATGCTTTCATATCATGCTTTTCTGTTTAAGATTTCGCCATGTCATTGAAGTCATGGAAAACAATTTTAAATTGTAACCGTATGATTTATGTAACCATTTCCTTTCTTTGACATAGAGTTGTTTCCATTTTCTCATTATAATATATAATGACACTGTGACCATCCAGTTCCCAAATTTTTAAATCTTTTTTTTTTTTTTAAAGATTTTATTTATTTATTTGACAGAGAGAGATCACAAGTAGACAGAGAGGCAGACAGAGAGAGGGGAGGAAGCAGGCTCCCTGCTGAGCAGAGAGCCTGATGCCAGCCTAGATCCCAGGACCCTGAGATCATGACCTGAGCTGAAGGCAGAGGCTTTAACCCACTGGGCCACCCAGGCGCCCAGTTTGCAAATTTTTTAAAAAATCTTATTTTATCAGCATGTATTCCTGGAGATATTACTTGCAAAGAATGGGAACATTTTTAAAGCCCTTGATATGTATTGCCCAATTGCTTTCTAGAAAGATCTTCCCCGGTTACACTTCCCTTAGCAACAGGAGCCCGTGTCTCCCAGAGCCCCCTGCAGGACTGGGCTTCAGGAGGCCGCATACATGGTGGTCTGAGCAGAAGCTATGGAGTATGAAGGGTCTGGGGGTGGGGGCTAGTCTCTATCATATCCCTCTCTGTGCGGCTTGAAATGAAGTATTTAATTTTGCCGAACCTCAGTTTCTCAAATGTCAATAGGATGGCTTGAAGACAAACAGGTGGTAATAAAAAAATGTAGCGTATTATTCAATAGGCAGTCACCACTTAATAAATATTCGCTATACGGACGATTGAGAGTTAAAAGGGCTAACTCACTGTTGTAATGGACAGTATGACATCTCATGTCATTTTATTTTGTGTTTTAAAAAACTTTAAGAATTAGTAATGATATCTACTTTTTCATTATTACAAAAGCTGTCCTGGAAAAATGAGAAGCTACAAATCAACACTAGAGGGGAAAAACAATCCATAATCTCAACTTTCTAATGTCTTTGCTTTTGCACTTTTGGGGGGAAGGGAGTGTTATTTTCATAGCTTTCTTAATTTCTTCTCTAGTTGTTGTTCCTTTTTTTTTTTTATTGTGTTACTTTTGTTCTATTTTCTCCAAATTTGCACTTATGATCACCTCTATCAGAGGGCAAGGGTGTTAAAGATCTCCCCATCTGCTTCCAGGTGGTCAGTTTGAGTGCTTCAAGGGGAACTACCTTTGGTCTTATTGGTCCTGAAGGCAATGAAAACTCCTTTCAGTTCTGCCAGTCGCTTGAATATACCCCGATGTTCAGTGCGTTGTACTTCCCTCCCGATTCCCAATAGCCTGCGCCTCCCACCTCCCATGACCCACCTCCCACTACTGCACTGGGGAGTTGAGAGAGGTTGTCTTCAACTGTTAGCGTGTGTGGGCCTGTGGTGGACTGGAAAGGACACGTCCCAGCTAAGGGGTACCCTCTCCTCTGCTCTTGTTTGTGTAGCTTGTGGTCACCATGTGAGAAAACAGGCTAGTTTTCAAATTTTATTTAAGAGGCTGGAAATCTAGATTTGTGTGTGAAATTTCACGATTTTAACATGTTCACTTAAATATATCTAAACATATGATTAGTCATGGCCAAATAAGACACATCTGTGGGCTACACTTGGCCCCCAGGCCATCGCTGGTGACCACCAGATGAGTCTGGGAGGCCACCGTGGTCCAGGCAGGGAATCAGGAGGGTCTGAGGCTGTCTTTCATCCTGGTGATGAGAATATACTTGCTGTCCGTAAGGAACCTCCTTCTTGTTCTCAGCATAGGATAAAATTGTATTGGATCCTTGTGAGATGAGATTTTTCTGATATCCTTAGACAGTTGAGAAAATATTTTTCTCTTGTTAGATGTCATACTTCCCCAACTGCACACAGACTCAGCCAACGGACTGGATGATGGGCATGGACAGAATGGGACTTTCCATATCTACATTTAGTGCCATGTTTTGAAGCACTGCTGAAGGGGAGCCTGTGTCCTGATGGTGCCCATGGGATTGTCATTTCGAGAAGTGACTGAGTGACAGCATAGACAAGCTAACGCCATTGAAAGGAGGTTTTTATTCCTTCCATGTCCCAAGAGGAGGGGGCATATCACACCACGCAAGGCCGCATGGAGAAGGGCCAGTGTTGGTCAGGAGACAGAAAGGAGAGAGAATCAGAGACCAGAGCCTTTAGTGTTTTCTGCGGGGAAAGGCAAGGCAGGACCGGGGAAACCGCTTGGGACTGCCTGGTTGAAATCATTCTGGCAGGTTTTTGGGGTGTCTGAGTTGTTCTTGGTTGTCTGGTAGCCGGCCCCGGGTGATTTGGGGCGGGGGAATATTGACTTAGATAAAGGAGGTGGTTGGTATTTCGCATATGAAAGATGTGGTCACAGGTGAGTTAGTGTCTTGGGAATTAACCAGCCCAGGAAGAGGCAGTCTGTCCTCGGCCAGCAAGGCCCCTCAAGATGTCAAAACATCATAAAAAAAAAAAAAGAAAATTAAAAAATATATATATAGAGAGTTGCATCAGGTCTTGGAGAAGCCTGGGTTGACAAAGTTTAATTTCTAAAAGAGGACCAAGTGCATTGCATATCTTGTAGGTCTCATTTCTTTTAGGTTTGCTCACAAGAACAGATCAGTTCCTGTGCAACTTGGGGTCAGCCTCACTCCCTGGTTCTCACACACCAGCCTGACATTATTGTGTTTGGATTCCTAAGGTGGCCGGAGGATGTTTACATCCCCACCCGGACAGCTGTGCTCATTGAAAGAGAAGGAATGGTGATGGTGTTTATTTCTAGAATGGTAAAACACTGAAACCCCTGGTATCTAAAAATAGGTCACTATTTTCCTTGGAGGTGAAATGGAACTGTTTACCCAAACTCAGCACTGTCTGACAATGCTTCTTCTAAATTAGTATAGGTGGCAGAATGGTCTTAGATTATTTTTAAAGTGTCAAAAATGGTAGGTCTTTGAAATTCTGTGGATTTTTATTTTCTAATCAGAAAATTTGGAAGTGTGGTCAAGTAGTATTTTCATGTATTTACTCTAAATTGGCCAAGTCTGGGGAATCATGGATAGAGCTGGTCCTGTTCTTATGTGTTCTCTAAGTCAGAATTTGCATAGATAATTGCTGTTCTTGAAAAGTTTCCCATGCCACCTTAGACCTAAACCATATTGGCCCATTTAGGAATAAGATAAAAGGTGCAGAGGAGCCTACTTTAGAAGAAGAGGCCATTTCTGGTGGTCCCAGGTAATTAAGATAAGCCTGTTTGGAGTTGGTATTAAAAACATTACACAGGGGTGCCTGGGTGGCTCAGTTGGTTAAGCGACTGCCTTCGGCTCAGGTCATGATCCTGGAGACCTGGGATCGAGTTCCACATCAGGTTCCCTGCTCTGCAAGAAGCCTGCTTCTCCCTCTCTCACTCCCCCTGCTTGTGTTCCCTCTCTCGCTGTGTTTCTCTTTGTCAAATAAATAAAATCTTTAAAAAAAACCCCAAACATTACACAATTTTGGGGCATCTGGGTGACTCAATTGGTTAAGTGACTGCTTTCAGCTCAGGTCATGATCTCAGGGTCCTGGGATTGAGTCCTATATTGGGCTCCCTGCTCAGTGGGAAGCCTGCTGCTTCCTCTCCCTCTGCCTGCCCCTCCCCCTGTTTGCACTCTCTCTCTCTCTCTCTGTCTCTCTCTCTGTCAAATAAATAAATAAAATTTAAAAAAATATTACTTTTCAACCTGCAAATCTCAAGATAAAACACGGTTCTGTGGACAAGCTGAGCTTTCAGAGAACACCTCAGGTGGCTGACTATTTGTGTGACAGTGGTGTCTTTTCACTGTTAGCACTCCCTAGACATTGCATCAACCTTCCCAGCACCTATAGCTGTATTTCTCACCCACTGCCCCCTTCCTTCCTTCCTTCCTTCCTCCCTCCCTTCCTTCCCTACCCCCCTACCTCCCTCCCTTCTTACCTCCCTATCTCCCTACCTACCTTCCTTTCTTTCTTTCCTTCCTTTTCTTTTTTCTTTCTTTCTTTCTTTGATTATATTTATTTATTTGTCAGAGAAAGAGAGAGAGAGAAAGAGAGAGTGAGTACAGCAGGAGGAGCAGCAGGCAGAAGGAGAAGCAGGCTTCCATGCTGAGCAAGGAGCCTGACATGGGACTCAATCCCAGACCCTGAGATCACGACCTGAGGCAAAGGCAGACGCTTATCTGACTGAGCCTTGTTTTTATCACATTTCATATATTGCCCTCATTCTTCTAGGAGTGTACTTTAGAAATATAATAAGAGAAAATATTGATAGGTCTCAGGAAATTAAGCTTACTGGACAAGATCACCTTTTCCACTAAAACAGCAAAAGTCATGAAAAAAATGAAAAACAAACTTTTAGAGACCCTCAAATATGTTTTCAAATGTTTTCAGTATTTGGCCTGCAGTAAAGTGCTGTAAGATGTTCAAATTTCCATTATTCAAATGGAATCCTAGAATACTGCTTGAATTTAAATCAATTTTTGGCTTCCTTGCTGATTCAGGTTATCTGAGTGGCACAGACTGTTAGTTGCCTACTCAGTATCTGTTCTTGCCTTCTTCTTGAGTGACAGGTTTTTAGCTGAGCACATTGCTGCCTAGAATAAGCCACATTTCCGGATCCCCTTGTGGCTTGGAATGGCCATTATTTCCAAGTGGAATTTGTTGAGAGGGACTTCTAGAAAGTGCCCCTTATGACAGGAACATGTGGAGGCAGAACATTTTTCCTTGCCCAACCTTCATTCCTCAGATGCCTACCAGGATCCTGGACCTGATGGCTGGAGCTTGGGCAACCATGTTGAACCTTGAGGTGATCTTAAAGATGGAAGCTGCTGTGTTAAGAATGGTGGAGGAGGAAGATAAGAATGTGCATCTTTGATGATCCTGTGGTGGCACTGTCACCACTGTAAACTGCTTATTCCTGGTCTTCCCTCCTGTAAAAGAATAATAAGCTTTTATCTGGGTTGCTTTACTGTGTTAATTAGTGCTGGCCCTGTTCATATGATTGAGAATTGAATATATGAGAATTTCACTTACCTAATGTGTAATTAATGCTTGTTGAAAGCAAATGCTTCCTGGACTAAATGTGATGTTGATATAAAATAATTTTAAAAACTCAGGTGCCAAATAGAGAACTTTAATTTTAAAGCCTCTGCACTCATGCTCTCTAATTTCCCTAGAAATAGCAGAAAACTGTTCACACACACACACACACACACACACACACACACACACACACGATTGTCAGCTTTCAGCTCAGCAGAACTGAATTTGAATTCGGGGCTATGCCTCTCTCTGATCGGCTATTTGCAATCAGCCACATGACCGTGGGCAACTTAACATGCAAATGGCCTCTGTTCTTCACCTACAAATTGGGAAAGAGTAAGTAACTCGCATCTGTTGGACAATTAAATGAGATAATATGTGTACAGCAGAAGCCAGTAAACTATAGTGGGCTGAGCATAATAGAACATAGGGGAACAATTTTCGAGAGTTGAAGGGAAGGATGAAGTGCCCAAAATATTTCCTCCAGACTTCAGTATATGAGTTGTTCTCTCAGCTGTAGTGCCTTGTCTGGGGACACAGCCGATGCACCATTACCAGGTCAGTCTTCTGAGGTCTGTTTCTGCTTCATGAACCTTCGGCAGTCTGGCATTTGAGACACTGTGAGGTCCAATAAGCCTTTTGTCTCCAGCGCCATATCTGGCCCTTCAAGACGAGACTTTCCGCTCTAAGTGTCCTGCCTTCTTGGTTCCCATATATTTCCATCCCAATCTAGGATATCTTGGGCCAGTCTTCTGTCCTTGTAAATCTACAAAGCCAACTAAAACCCAGTGTCAGCTGTTCACACTTCCCTGCTCATGAACCTCGTTATTGGTTGCTTGGTACTATTCTCTGAATAGGAGAGTTCCCCAGGACCCCCAACCACCGTTCCCCTCCACCTCCCCCAGGGCCAAAGAGCTGGTTTTATTTGCATTGGTCTATGTTAGAAACATGTTAGTTGCATGTTTGATCAAGGAACAATTATGGCAGGCTTGTTCTGCGTGCCAGAGAGACCAGTAGGATCTCTCCAGCTGCTCGCAGAGGTGCATTGCCTACAGGGATTTACCATGGCTCAACGACAAACCTTCAATCTTGTGGGCAAAGAAGCCTAATTTTATTCATTTTTGCACTCAGTGAATGTTGGTTGAGTTTATCACAGGCACTAAATTCTTCAGCAGACCCAACCTCTCAAAGGCAGATGTATAGTAACCAAAATTATCTGTAAGTTAGGTAACCAAATCCATTAAACTTAAGAACCAGAACCGCTGAAGGAACCAGAGCAGTGCTCTTGACCTTCAGCAGGTGCACTCTCCCACTGTGGCCCCCACGAGGGTCCTGGTTATCAGCAGAAGTCGCTTGGTGTGTTAAAGGAACGGGATGTGTCCTTCCTCAGGCTCCAGTCAGCCTGACGCACCTGTCTTCCCATAAGCTCTGTGCGGTGTTGGATCACAGCCAGTGCTGACTACGGGCCACTCTCTCCCGGGTCAGGCATTGCCAGAGTCCCGTGGCTGGCTGCCCAGCCCCACGGCTTCTCTACCTGCCACTGCAAATGATCGACATATTCAGGGAGCTCTTCTGACACATGAAGATACTGGCCTATTTCTCCACGTACAGTTTTATATTTTGTGTCTCGAGGTGTATCTCACCTCTTTTTAAATTTCCTAGTGGGTTATTGCTGTATTGAAGTACAGCCAACGGCCTTCTCTGTATCTCCTGCCTCCTATGTCCCTAAGGAGAGAATGGGGTGTTTACCACCTGTACCCCACCAGCTTGAAGACTGGATTGCAGAAGGGCAGCCTTCAGAAGATTTATATTCTGAAGACAGTTGTGTTTCACCTGAATGTGAAAAAACTCTGTTTCTTAGGTTATTAGTGAATTCTAAACTGCATAAGTTGGAAAGGGGAGCTATGGTACCATTGCTCAGTCCCTGGCTCTTCTGTTATAACTGGGGGTCTCGTCTTTATGTTCTGGGCCAAATGCGTGGGAACACCGGATGGGGGTAAGGGAGCCCCAGACACCGCCTCTTGGGTTATCCTATCTGTACTCAGCTCTCCAAGGAAAACTTTGCAGAACCATCCCTAATAAAAGGAACACGTGCTTCAGCGGCTATCGTGCAAGGAGGAGGCAGTTTCTCTACTGGAGTGTGGAAGGGTGATTTGTGGGTTTCTGCCTGCTCATGAAACAGGGGCTCTGAAGACACTACTAATTTATCCCTGAGTCCCTCTGGCTGGGGAGTGTCCAGCCTGGCTCTCCAGTACAGATAGGCGCTCTTCTGGTCTCCTGTGGTTGTTTCCAACAGGCCATGTCCTCCAGCCATTTAAAAGCTGTTTTTCTGTCTTCTTCCTTGAGACAGTTCATCCTGCCTCTGGCTGGTTGCCTGTGAAGAGAGGGGAAGGAAAATAAAGAATGAGGGATGGAAGTTCCTTCCCACACTGAATGGCCAGTCTTCTTCCGCAGACCGCTGGAGGATGCTTATTGGCGTGTGCCATTCCGCCCTCCCACGCCCGTCAGCCTCCTCTGGCTTCGTGGCTTCATCATAGCTGGCCGCTCAGACTTCCCACCTGCCTCTCTCGCTGGCCCTGCCTCTTTCCCAGACCGTGTCCAGATACTCTCCCCAGTCTGCGAACCAAGCATGCGCGTCTCTCGCCGCGGACCGCTGAACTGTCGCCTGACTTCCCTGTCCCCCGCTTCTGTCCGCTGGCACAGCAGCGGCTGACCTTTGCAGCCCGAGTCTGTCCTCCGCTGTGTGTCCTGGTTTCTAAGTCCATCATTCTGCTGGGGACCTTAGAGCAGTGACTCTATAGAATTCTGAGTCCAAGAAACTTCAGGCCTCTGCTGTGTCAGAGGGTGGCTTTAACTCTTCTTCCAAATCTCCGTGGTGCTTACACGTTTGATATAGATAACTGACATTTTCTGAGTCCAGTGGAAATTATCTACATTCAGCTTTTCTAGTCCTCTTCCAACAAAATTGCTGCCTCTGTGTCTTTCTTAAATTGTATTTCTAAAGTCGGTCCTTCTGAATGGGACTTAACTTTAAACCCAAGCCCTGACTGCCCTCACACTGACCCTCACACTAGTCTGACGCTCAGGGCTTTGGCTGTGATGGGCCCTGGCTTCCTGTTCCGGGGCTCTGCCTCTGGATCTGCCGCAGGATCATTGTTCTGACTACTCCTGTTTATCAGCCATGGTGATTTGCTTGAACTGTCCCCACTGTGTCCCCAGTCTTTCCATCCTGAGACTCAGTAACAGTGACCTGTGGTTCTGGACTAACTGGGTGGGGTGGTGTTGGAAATCACCAGAAGGATAAGGTTTGACATCCCTTCAAGCTGACAATGTCTAAATTCTCTTCAATACTTATTTAGTGGGGACAGGGACAGTGTGACAAAGAACTGTGTGTAATTTCTACTTCAGAACTTTGTTTCTTTTGGTGGCAAAGGAACCTGTTTACCTTAGACGGTTCTGTCATGGGTCCTGGGTGGTGATCTGAGTACGATGTGATACGAAAGTACGATGGGCTGTACTTTCAGATATATTCCAGTAAGATCTTAGCATTCCCTAATTCCCTAGCTGATGCTCCACACAGCTTGACAGGGCTCTGGGCTTTTCCAAGTATCTTTGGCACCTGGGCCTACCCCACCCATTGCCAGGCTGTCGGCAGCATGTCATGCCAGCCTCTGTCTGTGACTCCAGCTTGTTCTGTTTTCCTGTGTAAAACACCTTGCCAACCAGCTCGCCTTGAGATAAAACCAGCACTTTGCAAAAGAACTGTAGCTATTCAAAATGAGGAATAATTTCGACATCCAGTCTGTCCCCTGGGGCACGATGGGGTTTCTCCTCCAGGGCCTGCCCTAGTCCAGAGGAAAACGACCCTTCAAATGAGCCTTCCAGCTTATCCCTGGAGACGTGCTTCAACTGTCATAAATTTTGCTATAAAGACAATTTTAAGGGGGAAAAGTACCATTTTTGTTTCTTCTCCAGGAAATTGAATTTGACATTCCTACTCTCGTGGGAAGATTCTGACGGAAGACATTCTGTACAGCTGAATGGCTGTGTGATGTGAGGTGGACTCAAAAGTCCTCAGGAAAATAAATGAAGTGACCGAGGTCCTTTGAGGAAGAATCTATTTTATGAAAGTCTTCCAGACTTTGAAAAAGGCACAGGTATGACTGGTTTCCGTGGGCCTAACGGGGTCAAAGAAGTGAACAACCATATTTGGAATCTTCTCACAGTGAATGTGAGGTCAGGAGTCAGACTCCTCATCCTGCCATGTCCTTGCTCAAGGACCTCTCCCATAGGATATGACGAGGAAGTGCAGAGCGCTGGGACGGGACTGTCAGGGTCTGCCACCTGGTTCCACCAGGAAGCTGTCCCTTGCTCTGCGCTCCTTGAGCAGCCTGTCCCACCTCAGCAGAGGCTACTCTTGCGTTCTGTGGTAATTAGACATTTGCAGTCTTCTTCTTCACTGGATTGTGTGCTCCTTGAGGGAAGTGACCATTTCTTTTACAGCTGTCCATCCCATAATGGACACTTATAAATGTCCGTGGCCCTACCTTAATCTTTGTGTGACATTAAGCTGCAGTTCCATTCAGTGCAGCCCTTTGGGAGAGATAGAATTAGCCCATTTTTCAGAGGGAGAGACTGAGGCCCAAGTCCCAAAGTTGGCATGTGGGAGAACCAGATTAACAATCCATGGCAGGAACCCAAAAAATGACCCCCACATCTAGTCCCAGACTCAAACTCTTGGGCCTGATCTTGCTTTGCTTGTCAGTCAAGAGTAGCGGTTGGCGTAACTTCAGATCTTATGGTTGACCGAGGCGATATGCTTCTTTGTCAGAAGCTTGGCTAACAGTGTTTCGTCCATCGCCCTCTAACTTCTCTGATAATAAAAATGTATTCCATTCATGCTGCCGTCTTCTGAGGCCCAGAGAGTTTTTTCCCCACCAACTCTTATTACCAAGTAAAGGACATTTTGTTTGTTTTTGCTTCTAATTTTCTGATCATACTTCAAAAAACATCTTTCTTCAAGCATTTCAATTCAGTTGTGGATAAAAATATATAGCTTTCTGAGAAATATGGCAATTTTGGCCCTCGTGGGAAAGTGTGACTTTGGCCTCCAGTCACGTCTTTTATGGCCTCAATGGGATGCTAATGTGGGAGGCAGCCTGAGCTCTTGATCTACTGAAAATACCATCAGGCACAAGTGGGAATTAAATATTACTGTATTGTTTCCAGACCACCAGAGACCGTTACACATGTCTTTATTAATGGGATCTATTAGGGTTGTGAGTTTGGGGGAACAGTGGGGTGTGGGGAGTGGAGGCTGAGGGAACAGACCCCAGTTGTACATGTATCTTAACCAGTTAGGAAGAGTTCAAATGCTTTGGCTTTGTGCACTGACACATCCCAGGGTAAGGAGTGGAAAGATCACGAAGGCTCAGTGGCTGGGGGTTTCAGAGGTAGAAGGAGACACACGGGCCTGCTGACTGGAATCCCAGAAGATCTGGAGCTGAGAGACGTGATGAGCCAAATGGGCTGGGTGTGCGTGAAATCTGAAATCCTCCCCGGAGACTGGGCAGGGAAGTCTGCCACCTAGTTAGTGAGTCTAGCACTTGTCACTGGTTGATCCATTAAAGTGATGTTAATCTGGTTCAGTGGACTCACTTGGCTTCTCAGCCAGAGACAGCTCACAGGCTCTGGTGATGTGGCGAGGGGAAAGCAGAGGGCAAAGTCCAGTTTCCTTCTGAAGGAAATAGAAAAAGAAAGTTCAGTGTTGAAGCCACCTATGCAAATCTGTGAAGGGATGAAATACTTTTCATCAAGGGACTACTGAATTAAAACGATAGTGTGTGTGAAACCACTGGCAAACTTCTGGCCATGTGTAAATTATTTTACTTTTTACAATGATCGACTCAAAGCTCAAGTGTTGCTAAAGAAATTGGGTGGGCTTTTCATCCTCCCTTTACTTGAGTTCCACTAAGGTTCTGCTGGTGTTAGAGCGTTAGCTGCTTGCTAGCTGGTCCTCTGCTTTTTTTTTCTTTTCTTTTCTTTTTTTTTTTTTTTATTAAATCTTATGCGTCATATGAGCTCTTTAATTGATTACTCATATTAAACACTTGCTGAATGCCAAGTGTCCTATTAGATACAGGCCTACCTCATTTTATTGTGCTGCATTAATAAAAAAATCCTGAAGATATTGTGGTTTTTTTTCCCCCCACAAATGGAAGGTTTGTGGTAATCCTGCATCAAGGAAGTCCATTGGTGCCGCTTTACCTGTAGTATTTCCTCACTTGGTGCCTCTGTTACAATGTTACAATAAGAATTTGATAATTCTCACAATATTCACACTTCTAAAATTATTATTGTATTTGCTATGGCGATCTGTGATGTTACTTTTGTGGTTGTTTGATGTGCAATGAACTGTGCCCATATAAGATAGGGAACTTAATACATGTTGTGTGTGTTCTGACGCCCCCACAGATTGGCTGTTCCCCTGTCTTTCTCCCTTTGCTTGGGCCTTCCTGTGCCCTGATTCACAACAATAGTGAAATTAGGCCTATTAATAACTATACAATGAAAAAAAAAAGGAAAAAAAAGGAAAAAAAATAACCCAACAATGTCCTCTATACCAGTGAAAGTCTTTCAGTGGAAAAAAAATTTTTTTAAAGATATTATTTATTTGGCATAGAAAGAGAGAAACAGTGAGTGAGAGAGAGATAGAGATAGAGAGAGCACGCGAGCAAGAGGAGTGAGAGAGGGAGAAACAGGCTCTACCCACTGAGCAAGGAGCCTGATGCAGGACTCAGTCCTGGGACTCTGGGATCATGACCTGAGCCAAAGGCAGATGCTTAACGACTGAGTCACCCAGGGGCCCCTACATGTCTCTTACTTTAAATCAAAAGCTAAAGATGACTAAGTGAGGGAGGTGAGGGAGGCATGTTAAAAGCCAAGATAGGTTGAAAGCCAAACTTCTTGTGCAGAACAGTTAGCCACGTTGTGAACGTTAAGGAAAAGTTCTTGAAAGAAATTAAAAGTGCTACTTCAGGGAACAGGAATGGTCAGAAAGCAAAACAGCTTATTACCAATACAGAGAAAGTTGGAGTGGTCTGGATGGAAGATCAAACGGGCCACAACAGTCTATCAAGCCAAATCCAGAGCAAGGCCCTAAATCTCTTCAACTCTCTGGAGGCTAAGAGAGGAGAGGAAGCTGTAGAAGAAAAGTGTAAAGTTAGTAGAGACTGATTCATGAGATTTAAGGAAAGCAACCACCTCCAGAACATAAAAGTACAAGTTGAGGAAGCCAGTTCTGATGTAGAAGCTGCAGCAAGTTCTCCAGAAAATCCAGGTAAGACCATTAATGGAAGTAACTACCCTAAACAATGGAGGCGGAGCGACCTTCTGCTGGAAGAAGAGGCCATCTTGGACTTCAAAGCTACAGAGGAGAAGTCCGTGCCTGGCTTCAAAGCTTCAAAGGACAGGCTGATCCTCTTGTCAGGGGTTGATGCAGGTGACTTGAAGTTGAAGCCAAAATTCATTGACCATTCCAAAAATCCTAGGTCCTAAAATGCTAAATCTACTCTGCCTGTGCTCTAAAAATGGAACAACAAAGCCTGGATAATAGCACTTCTGTTTATAACACGGTTTACTGAATATTTTAAGCTCACTGTTGAGACCTACTGCTCAGAAAAAACAAATCCCTTCCAAAATGACTGCTCATTGACAATGCACCTAGTAACGCAAGAGCTCTGATGGAGATGGACAAGGTTAATGCTGTTTTCATGTCTGTTAATGCAGCATCCATTCTGCAGCTCATGGATCCAAGGGTAATTCCACCTTTATTCCAGATCTGCCTATTTTAGAAATACATTTTTTAAAAAAAGATTTTATTTATTTGACAGAGCCAGAGAGGGAACATGAGCAAGGGGAGTGAGAGAGGGAGAAGCAGGAAGCCCGATGTGGGACTCGATCCCAGGTCTCTGGGATCATGACCTGAGCTGAAGACAGAGGCTTAACCAACTGAGCCACCCAGGCGCCCCAGAAAGTGGTTTCTTTGAGATGGAATCTGCTCTGGTGAAGATGCTGTGAAGATCACTGAAAGGACAATAAAGGATTTAGAATATTACATAAACTTGATAAAAGCAGCAGCAAAGTTTGAGAAGACTGACTCCAATTTTGAAGGAAGTTGTACCATAGGTGAAAAGCTATCACACAGCATTGCTACAGAAACATTGTGAAAGGAAGACTCAAACGACACAGCAAACTTCACTGTTGTCTTATTGTAAAAGAAACTGCCACAGACACCCCAACCTTCAGCAGCCACCACCCCATCGGTCAGCATCCATCAATGTCAAGGCAAGACCTTCCACTGACAAAAAGATTACAACCTGCTGAAAGCTCAGATGATGGTTAATATTTTTTAGCAATCAAGAATTTTTTACTTAAGGTAACTACATTGCTTTTTAAGATATAATTCTATTACATACTTGATAGACGACAGTGTATTATAAACATAACTTTTATATGTACTGGGAATCCAAAAAAATTCATTTGACTTGCTTTATGGTGGTGGAAACAACTGAGTATCTTTGAGGTATGCCTGTACTTGACTTGTGTAGTTTGTAACTAAGGGATTCCTGTCTTCATTCTCATTTTATAAGAGGAAACTGAAGCTTAGAAGGTTCAGTGACTTCCCCTCAAGGCTGTAGAGCTGATTGGAGCTGGAAATCAGATGTAGGTTTCTCTGACTGTGAGGTCTTCCATGGTATTGATAAGGATTCTTGGGTCAAGTTTCTTCTGTATTCATTACTAGGTTGCTAAACCCAAATTCTTATGCTATTTCTAACCGGTGTACAGGGGCTGATGAAGTGTATTGAATTGTATTCAGTCTTCCTTTTATTTTCATTACCTTTATTCCTCTTTCCAAGATGTATTTATTGACTTATTTGCATCATGTATATATTATCATATATGATATGAAATACTACACATGTTACTTATATAATATGTAATATGTAACATTATTATATTCTTTGTATTACTATATATAATGAACTAAGACTTTTTTTTTGCAAGATATTTAGGGGCTGTAATAACAAATGGGGAGGAAATATCTATGTAAATAAATGACAATCTAGACCCAATAATTGTTAATAGTTTTCCACAGAGTCCTAAAATCTAGCATGTCTCCCATTTCTTTGCCACCTTCATTTCTTTTCCTTCCTCTCTCTCTCTCTCTCCCATGTCTTTTTTTTTGACTTGTGAAAACCTCAATCTACTGCCACACTTTTGGCTACATGGAAATTATTATTGCTATTATTTATTTTACGTAGCCTCCATGTGGAGCCCAATGACAGGCTTGAACTCACAAACCTGAGGTGAAGATTTGAGCTGAAACCAAGAGTCGGATGCTCAACGAATTAAGCCACCCAGGCACCCCCATTTTTCTTTTTAATTGATCAACTCAAACTCAAATATTGCTAAAGGAATGTTTGGGAGCTTTTCCTGTTCTTTATTTTGGTGTCATTGAAATTCAGCTGACTTTGGTTATAAGAAATCCAACTGTTTTATAACACATTGTTTTCCCAGGCAAAGTAGCAAATGAAACACATTATGTGAAGCTAACGCACAATATAGTTTTATCTCTTGGTGAGGGAGAGAAAATGACCACCTTGGTCACTCTTGGCCCTTTCCTTTAACCAAACACATTCTCTGAGCCTGGAGAGAGATTTAAATCCTTGAGATTGCTGCAATAGCCTCAAGTTCTTCTTGAGTAATAAGATAGGATGTCCACCAGTGTTTGGAAGATCAAAGCCTTAGACCACTGGCAGTCCCAGTCAAAATGATGCTTCCTGGTAGTTTTACCAGTGGGTGCATAGAATGTGTTTAGTTGGCATAGCAGGGAACTTGTTATTTTTAAAGCTTTATTGTTTTATTATGTACTAGGAAAAGTGCACATTTTTAAAAATTGGCTATTTTAGGGATCAGATTCCTTAGCATAAAATATTTTAAAAATGAGTTACTTATTACCATAAGTAATCATCTTGGTGGCAACACACAGGGAGAAACCTATGAAGGTGATAGGCTAATAATTAATGTCTTGGGAACGTTGAGTGAGGACAGTCATTCATGGAGAGAGAGAAGATGCTGAATGCAAGCTGTTGGATGCCTAGAAATTCTGCTGTGACTGAGAATACAGTGCACTGGAAGGTCTTTGATGCCTTTTTAGAAGCCCATCTTCGCCTTTTGAAACTTAGCTAACTCTGACCATTTTGCACTAATAAAGGTCACTTTGATTTCTATTGTCTGTGTGCTGTTGATGAGTGTTCTGCCTATCAGCTTCTCTGTATTGAAATAAATTCCCTTTTTGTCTTTTAGGTTGTAGTTTTTCTTTTCTTCTTTTTTTTTTTAAAGATTTTATTTATTTATTTGACAGAGAGAGAGATCACAAGTAGGCAGAGAGGCAGGCAGAGAGAGAGAGAGAGGGAAGCAGGCTTCCTGCTGAGCAGAGAGCCCAATGCAGGCCTCGATCCCAGGACCCTGAGACCATGACCTGAGCTGAAGGCAGAGGCTTTAACCCACTGAGCCACCCAGCAGCCCTAGGTTGTAGTTTTTCAATTCAAACACCAGTCTTCAAGATTTTGCTTGCATATACTCTAACTGAATTTTGAACATTTAAAATAAGGATCTAACATTTTTCATTATCATTTTAAATCATTGTCAAAGATTTGGTTACTAATATTTTAAAATACTGATTATAAATATTACTCATTTTAATGACTTCAATGGAGCATAATCCAATAAAATTATGACATATTTAAGAAAAAAAGATGCATGAATAGTTTCTTTTATGTCAATCAAAATTCTGACATCATTGCTTCTTTTCCTATGGTCTGCTGATTCCTTTTGTATTGGTCATGTTAGAATTCCCATTAATAGAGGCACTCATTGGGTTGACCAGAGCTAATTCTGTAGATGTGCCTCCATGGAAGTGGTGGAGCTCTAAACCGGGCCACTTAGTAGGCTACAGGTCCTCAGAGCTGTTCACTCAGCTGTGGTCAGGTGGGGTCATCTGTAAAAAGCATGACAACCTATGTGTTAGAAAACTATCTGGAGCAGATTGAGGCAGAACTATAAAGGCTACCATAATAGCCAAAGATCTGAAATTGAAAACGTCTGTAAGAAGTACCCAACCAACTCTACCCTGCTCAGATGGTAATGGATTCTGAATTTATTCTTTTTTTGCCTTCCACATTGTGTGTTGGACATAGAAAATACCTCATAAGTATTTTCTGGTTGGCTCTCTTATATATTATCTGTTAAATAGCCACAGCTTAGAAGGGATCACAGTGGTATCTTGTGTTGTGATTTGGCATGGATCCTCCCACACTTCTTTAGAAGTTTGGACCTTAAGAGCTTTGATCTGTTTTCCCGAACAGAGTTTGAGAAATTAAGCTGTCCATGCTCTGAATAAAGAAGGAAGTGGGGGAGGTGAGGAAAGAGAGGGAGGAGGATGAGGAGGAAAGAGAAAAAACAAAGGGAGCCAACAATTTTTCAGTTAAGACGTTTTGAACTACAAGTGAGATTACCCAACAAAAGTGGCATACACAGTGAGAGGGCTGTTATCTCACATGGCAGGAAGTCTGGAGCCAGAGGAGTTCTAAGGTTGGTTTAGTTACAGAATGATGTCACTGGCGGTGCTTTCCAGCCTCTTGCTCTTCCGTCCTTAGCATTTCAGAGCTACAGCCTCTCATGGCTGCAAGATGGTGGTAGTGCATTCAGGAATCACCGGCAGACCGGACTACACAAAAGGAAGAAAAGTGTTGTTTGCCTCAGTTAATATCTTTTCACGAGCAAGGAAAATACCCCAAAGCATATCCTTTCTCAGTTCCCATAGGCCAACACGGGGTTACACGTCCATGCTCAAACCAGCCATTGCAGAAAGAACTGTAGAGGGGTCCGTGAAACAAAAGGGCACATGATTCCTGAACAAAGTAGAGTTGTAATAGCAACAAAGGAGGAGAAAATGCCTATTGGATTAGACATCAACCACATCTGCCACATTATAACCTCAGATTGGTCAGTCTGCTTCCGTTCTTGCATTCCGTGGATTTTCCTTTAGGGATCTACTTCTTTGGACACTTTCCTCACTGTGTGGTACTCATGTATGTTGGGTATCCTCCAAGGTTAGGCTTTGTTATGGGTCAGTCAGCAGTTTTTTTTATCCCTTTGCCTCAATGAATCATTCTGAGTATGGATATACTTAGTTCATGACCATTAGCATGGCCCTAAGGACTGGTTCGGGTTGATGTGATCAGAACTAAACTCTAATCTGGCTATGGAAATCAATACTTCTCTCTTTCTCCCACATTTGAGTGAGCTTGCAAGTAGCTGTGGCTGCTCCTGGCCGCCGTTTTGATCCCTGAAGGAGCTTTAGCATGAGATGAAGTAAAAATGGACTGTGGAACAACCGGGAGAATCACACAGAAATTGACTTTGCCCCATGAGAGACCTGAGCCTACTTCTACTCTATCTCTGAATTTTTACATGAATCAAGACATCTATGTTATTGCTTAAGCCAGTTTGAATTTTAAAATAAACACTTGCTTAATAATACACTTAGAGAATAACCTAATTATAGCTTTAATGTCTCTCCATTGTTCTCAAGATTAAATCCAGAATATCTAGCCCCATCCCAACCTCTGCTTGCATCTTGCATTTCACTGCCTTGAGATATATATCTCTCTCTCAAGGATTTATTTATGTATTTACTTTAGAGAGAGGGAGAGAGAGCTCCAGTGGGAGGGGCAGAGGGAAAGGGAGAGGGAGAGAGAGAATCCCAGCAAATTCCTTGCTGAGCATGAAGCCCATCACAGGGCTCAATTTCAAGACCTTGAGATTAGTACCGGAGCTGAAACCAAAAGAGTTGCTCACCTAACCAGCTGGATTACCAGGTACTCTTCACTGCCTTGTAATATTTTTATTTCCCAAGTGATGTTGTTCGCTGCCATTGCAGATCTTTGCACACCTTACTTTCTTTGCCCGAAATACCCAATCACACTTTTTTCCTGACTAGTACGTACTTGTCTATGGCAGAGACTGTTGCTGGTTGTTTAAAATCAGCCCCCAGAGGAAAGGGCTCTAAGGTAGAAGAGCAGAGGACACCTCTGTACTCCTAACTCTATAACCACACCCCTTGTCCTTACCGCTAATTTACTAGAGAATTGCCTTTTGAAAAGAAGATCACAACTTCCCTGTGAGTTCTTTTTTTTTTTTTTTAAGATTTTATTTATTTGACAGACAGAGAGAAACACAGGCAGAAAGGGAACACAAGTAGGGGGAGTGAGAGAGGGAGAAGCAGGCTTTCCGCCGAGCAGGGAGCCCGATGTGGGACTCGATCTGCGGTCTCTGGGATCATGACCTGAGCCGAAGGCAGCCGTTTAACCAACTAAGCCACCCAGGCGCCCCCGCTGTGAGTTCTTGAGTGGAGAATTCTACTCAGGGCCCTGATGGCAAACATCTCCGTACCCAGTGGCCTAAATGGACCTGGAGTTTCTTCATATATTATTTAGCTCTTGGTTCAAAACTTTTACACAATCTCATCAGCTAATTGGATCTTGCCTTTAGACGAGATCGGGCGCGTTCAGGGTGGTATGGCCGTAGACAGGATCTTGCCTTTAAAGAACTCAACTCTTCTGCATCTGAACTCAACCCCTGATTATTTAAATTTTAATTGTTGCCTTTTTTGATTACTAGTGTACCACCCAATAAAATGTCTTTGCATGCTTGTAGGCATTGTGTCGTGTTCTATGGGTATTGAAAAAACTTGGTATTACTTATAAAACCCATAGTAACTATGGACTAGGGTAACTTAAAAGGAAACACAAAATACAATCTTGTTTAAAGGGCTGTTCTGCTCTGTGTACATAATGTGCAGAGGAGAAAGAGGAAGAAGTAGCAGCTACTGGCATTTTCAGGGCAATAAGTGATGTGCTGAGTCACTGCAGAGAACAGAATTTGCAAAGTCACCATTCTCCACTAGGAGCTTATTGGGAATAACCGCTCTGCCTTGGCTATCCCAAGAAAACTGACCAACGACATTTGTCGACCCATTTTATAATAACCCACAGTTACCGTAAGTATTCCATTTTGTAATCCCTCTTGGAAAACCTATAGAATCAAGACATATGTTAGTCTCAATTGCAGAAGGGAAAAACCTTAAGTATTTCTGCAGTTTCTGGTCTGGTAAATGTGTTATGCAAAAAGTGACACATAAAACACTTAATTCAATTTAACAACAAGGTTTGGCTTCTAGACAGTTTCTTGTGTGTGACTTCAACGGGTTTTCTTAGGTTGACTAAGGGCATTTGTAAGGAGTATCACATGAATTAATGATGCTTGTGCACAGAAAATTAAGTGTTACCTTGCTATTTATGCCGCTATATTCGTTGGTACAAATCCCGACGGAAGACCTACTTCTCCATGAAAAATTCCTAGCAGGATAGCCTTCCAGGTCCATGATACTAGAGAGAGAACTTAAAACATATGAGAGGTGGGGGAAAAAAAGCACATTTGGGCTTTTCGTTCTTTATTACCTTGGTGGCGTGGTCACGCACTCTTTTCTCCAGTGCTGTAAAGCTTTGCTGCAATGAAAATCCTTCCTGCCAGGTTGCCCAGCAACAGCGTAACCTTAGTAAATGAGGACTATTTCACACTGCTTGCTACAGACAATCCAGTGTGGAATGAGACGGTACTCTTAAGAATCCTCTATTTCATGTGTTTATTGAGATTAGTAGCTGCAGCCTGTTCTGGTTTATTGTGAGGCAGAAAGCCTTGGGGTAGTTCTGTCTGATCTCTATCTCTCACTTGTTGGGTGAAGACACATATGGGGTGCTTGCTTAATGTCACCATAGGAGCAAAACTGGGAGGAGGGACGTTGGTCTGCAAAGCCAGCTCCATTTTAATCCGTGATTTCTTCCCGGAATTAATTTTTTTTCATTTTTAAGATTTTATTTACTTACTTGACAGAGAGAAACACACCTAGAGAGGGAACACAAGCAGGGGGAGTGAGAGAGGGAGAAGCGGGCTTTGTGCCCGATGCGGGGCTGGATTCCAGGACTCTGGGATCGTGACCTGAGCCCAAGGCAGACGCTTAATGACTGAGCCACCCAGGCGCCCCTCGGAATTAATTTTTAATTACACGCGGATACAGGAATACATTCTCTGTATAAAAATGGAATGATATGATGAGTCTGAGTTTCCCTGACCACTCTTTTCAAGTTAACTCATTCCCAGAGGTCACCGTTATTATCAGGGCATTGAAGATTCATCTGAGAACATTTCCTATGTATTCACGTCAGTGTATATGCACATGTAGGGGTTGTGAATCAAGGTTTTGTGTGTATATATGTGTGTTTGCTTTACAAAAAGAAAGATCATACTATATGTTTTGTTTAGTCACTTGCTTTTTTCAATCAACACTATTTTGGGGAGATCTTTCATATACATGCTGTTCCTTTTAATACCTGCATATAACCCTTGGCTTGGGGTTCACACAACAGTTGACTTAGCCCTACTGTCCTTAGTGAACAGGGGTGTTGTTTCCAGTTTCCTTTTACTTTCCCACCTCTGGAATTGGCCAATTGGGCTTCCCTGGGGCTGCCAGGGTCCACACATTGTGCCCATGATGCCAGGTAGTACTCCCTGAGCCCACTGGACCCCCTCCTGTCATGTAGTTTCCTTTTCCTTTATTGAGAGACAAGCGTCAGGTTCAACTACCTGATTCTGGAGTCTCCCTCCATTTCAGAACTCTGAACGGCTCCCTGCTACTTATAGCAATAGTTCTCAAACTTCCCAGTTGTGTTTGTGCTTCTGAACTTTGCCGGTTTTGTTTTCTGCACTTGGATTTCCTTTCTCATTTTCCCCTTCTAGCCCTCAGTTCCACCCAGTAGATTTCTACTTATCACTCAAGGCCCATTTTAAATGTCTGTCTTTCTTTTCTTTCTTTCCTTTCTTTCTTTCTTTCTCTCTTTTTTCTTTCTTTCTTTCTTTCTTTCTTTCTTTCTTTCTCTCTTTTTTCTTTCTTTCTTTCTTTTTTCTTTTTTAAGACTTTATTTATTTATTTGACAGAGAAAGATGCAAAGGGAGTGAAAGAGGGAGAAGCAGGCTTCCTGCCAAGGAGGGAGCCCGATGTGGGGCTCGATCCCAGGTCTCCGGGATCATGACCTGAGCCGAAGGCAGTCACTTAACCAACTGAGCCACCCAGGTGCCACCCCCTGCTTTCCTTTTTTACTTGTTTTTTTATTCCCTTACTAATAAAATAGGTGCTTTAATACACACACACATATTTTTTATGTTCAGGTGTACAGGATCCCTAGGTACAGTTGTTAAGGCTGCATACTGCACAGGGCCGTGGGGCATCATTCACATTAATAGTTGTTTTATTTTGTAATATGTTTATTTGAGGGGCCCCTGGGTGACTCAGTTGGTTAAGTGACTGACTCATGATTTCAACCTGGGTCATGATCTTGGGGTTGTGCAATTGAGCCCTGTGCTGGGCTCTGTGCTGAGTGTGGAGCATACTTGGGATCCTCTCTCTCCTTCTCCCTGCCCTCCCACCATGCACACACCTGCTCTTTCTCTGTCTAAAATAAAATAAAATAAAATAAAATCTTTAAAAAAATATGTATCTTTATTTGTATTATTATGTTTTGACCACAGCTTAATTTCTTATTTACTTTTCTAAGGTAATAATTTCAGGCACTCCACTGGGTTTGTATCCTTCAACGTTGTGGGGTAGGGAATTAATAATAACTGAAATGTGCATAATCCTTCACATAATTGAAACGCAAACTTGCATATAATGATAACAATAGTTTCCATTTTATTATTTTTATTAAGTGTCTCTTATATGCTAGACATCCTTCAAAAATAATTTTACATGCATTTATTATTTCATTTAAAAATCGTAAGTACTTGGCACCTGGGTGGTTCAGTGGGTTAAAGCCTCTGCCTTCGGCTCAGGTCATGATCTCAGGGTCCTGGGATCAAGGCCCGCATCAGGCTCTCTGCTCAGCAGGGAGCTTGCCTCCTCCTCTCTCTCTACCTGCTTGTGATCTCTCTGGAAAATAAATAAATAAGATCTTAAAATAAAATCATAAGTACTGGGGTCCCTGGGTGGTGCAGTAGGTTAAGCGGCCAATTCTTGGTTTTGGCTCAGGTGGAGATCCCAGGGTCTGCTTCAGATTCTCTCTCCCTTCCCTCTCCACCCCCACTCACTTGCTCTCAAATAAATAAATAAATCTTAAAAATAAAAATACAATTACATGTAAAAATAGATACTATTAATTCCACTGCATAATAAAGGAAACTGAGGCACAGTGAGTCATTACCACTAAGTGAAAGTGCCGTCTGTCTATAGGATTGTGCGACTCCCTGCTCCATGATGCCCCATGCCTCATTTTATAGAGGAAGAAACAGAAGCTTGGCGTGGTTAAGAGCCTTATCTTTATCTTGTGACTCAAAAACTCATACGCTTTGCTCTGTTGTATATTGGCCCTTAGATTATTTTAATATTAAAACCAAAATGTTCTAACTGCAGTTTTAAAAAAATTAACTGCGAGTTATTGGTAAAACTTAACGATAAAACCACACCTTGCAGACGAGGAGATTGGAGCTGAGAAAATTTTAATGACTGGCCCAACATATATCCAGTAAATGGCTGGGCTGGGACGTGCACCCAGGGATTCTGACTTCAAATGCATTACACCACCTTACAATCAAGTTCCAGACTGCCCACCGCCCCACTTCCCCTGAGACTCACTACCGCGGCATGGCGTTCTGGAGCCCGTATCGCCATCATCCGCCAGCAACCCACAACACCACCCCAAAGGACATGATACCTTTTGGACTTCAGGCAATAAAAGCAGAGCTACATATTGCTGTTCACCCGACTAGAATGCCGAGGGGGGCTAGCCAGCTGCAAGTGCCCTGGAAAAGCTGGCACCTGCTGGAGGATGGGGAGGGGCGGGGATCTGAGCAGCCCCCGGCGGAGCTCCCTGGACCCCGAGGAGAGGCAGGGCGCTATCTGTGCTTGTCGATTCTGGCCAGGGACCCATACCTTTGCATTTGCTCTGAGAGGGATGAGACAGCGCTGTTTTGGCAGGTGTGACACCAGAAACTGCTGAGTCAGTGCTGCCTTGTCCTATGGGGGGTGGAGGGGGGCTGGTGGTGAGCGGGGGATGGCGGGGGTCACTCAGTTTCCCGCTCTGCCTCGCTTGCCCATAGTCGGGTTCGCCAGGGCTCTGGGAATATTGTAAGGCGTGCATGTGTGGAGCAGGGGAGACTGAGACCAGTTTGGAGGCGGTCATATCAGTGAGAGAATGATCGCCAGTCTGCAGTGAAAGAAGTCCCCACTTTGGGGGTCAGGCCTGCCCCCATTCGGAAGCCCCAAAACTCTGTTTTCTGCATGTATTTCGCGATTTCTTCCTCCTTCCTAAGCTGGCATTTAGGTACCTTCCCATGGAGACCAGTGTCTGTAACTCTCCAAACCCTCCAAGTAGGACTTAGGACCCACACATCTGAGACTTCTTCTCTGACTCCCTGAGGGCTGACTTGGACATCTCTGAAATAGCTGTGGGAAATTCACAGTCCATTAGTGGTCATGTGACCCTAGAAAGGGTTTCTTAGCTCTCGATAGGATTATACCAATGGGCTAGGAATATTCCTCTGTGTTTTTGCTGCTAAAATGACTTAAGTCATGCCAACTTCCTAATTAACAGTTGGAAAGTCTACTGTGGACTTGGTGAGAATCTTATGTCAAAGGTGTTTTGTCATAGGCAGAGACGAATTTGGGAAAAGTAGATTTGATGCACAAAGAGCACTCCCATTATTTATGCTCAAATTCCTCAATGTCTACTAACAAAGATGTCTCTTCCCAATAGGAAAGCCAGACTGCAGAGAGTTTCCCCCTGGGAACCTTGCACATCTGGATTGGAAATTAAAAAAAAAAATTATCTAGTTATTTCTATATAGTGGGAAGTTTAGCAGAAGATAGCCATAAAAATAAAGCCATATAGCTTTGTCCCTTCTAGCTCAGAGGTCTTCCCAGTTTTCCAGGCTGCACACCAGGCCAATTAAATCAGAGTCTCTGGTGAGACCTCAGCATCAATAATTTTGCAAAAGTTCTCTAGGGGGTCCCAGTGTGCAGTCAAGGCTAGGGCACACTGCTGTAGGACAAGTCGTGCTCTCTACGGCCAACTTATAAAATTGAAACCGGGTCACGGGTGTGAGAGGCTATACACACTCTCAGTCCTTGGCATGACCAGAGCTACTAGGCAGGGCTATGTCACCTCTGGCCCCTAGCCTCCTCACCTAGGTTGCTGGGGAACATGATCATTTTCCATGTGACACAGGCTGAGAGCATCTGGTGGTTTAAAATCAATTCTTCCATTTACAGAAAGTCAGCTCGAGTGCCAAGAAGCTAACAGCAGTCAATAGAGCCGACGTTGGCAGCATCCAACAGAGGGTGCCTGCTATTGTGTGCTTCATTTCTCTATTCCTCCCTCCCACCCCCTCCCTCTCCCTTTCCTCCCTCCCTCCCTCCCTCCCTCCTTCCTCTCTCCCCCCCAACAATTTGTAATTATTTATTTATTATTATTTTTTATTATGTTATGTTAGTCACATACAGTACCTGATTAGTTTTTGATGTAGTGTTCCAAGATTCACAGTTTACATGTAATACCCAGTGCTCCATGCAATCGTGCCCTCCTTAATACCCATCACCAGGCCAACCCATCCCCACACCCCCCACCCCTCTAAAACACTCAGTTTGTTTCTCGGAGTCCACAGTCTTTCATGGTTTTTCTCCCTCTTCCATTCCCCCCCTTCACTTTTCCCTTCCTTCTTCTAATGTCCTCCATGCTATGCCTTATGCTCCACAAGTAAGTGAAACCATATGATAATTGACTTTTTCTGCTCTACTTATTTCACTCAGCATAATCTCCTCCAGTCCCATCCATGTTGATGCAAAAGTTTGGTATTAATCCTTTCTGATAGCTGGGTAATATTCCATTGTATATATGGACCACATCTTCAAAAAATTAAAAATAGAGCTGTGCTATGACCCTGCAATTGCACTACTGGGTATTTACCCAAAAGATACAGATATAGTGAAAAGAAGGGCCATATGTACCCCAATGTTTTTAGCAGCAATGGCCACAATAACCAAACTGTGGAAAGAGCTGAGATGTCCTCCAACAGTGTTTAAAAAGGAGCCCTTGGAAAATACTATTATTAATTTTAATAAGTAGAAGACATTAATGAGTGGTTATTTAGGTTCCTGCTCCTGTGCAGTTATTTACTTGGTCTCGTATTCTGGAATTCCCTTATGTGTGCACCTGTTTGCATCTCAGGATTTACTTGCCTGGTGTTTCACGGAAATCCCCTTATCTGCCTTTCCCCATTTACATACCTTTCCCATTCTTCACAGCCCACTACCAGTGCTGTGTTCTTGGCAAAGAAATTCTGCCATCAGAAATATAATCTCTTGCATCTTTGAGCTGCTGTAGTGTTTCTAGCCTAGGTCTTAAAGCATATGTCACTCTTTCCAGCAAGCAGGTAGGTGTCTGTAGGTATAGGTCTTATCCACCAGGAGATAAGGTTATTGGTGACCTATCAGCCTCCCATTAACCTTGTGACAGGTTGTATTTTCCAAAAACAAGTTGCAACACTAATTCCAGTCTCCTATATTCTTCCAGAATCTTGCCACGGAACCAACAAGATGTAGAGTCTATGTTCCCTCCCCTTGAATCTGGGCGAGCCTTTGGGACTTCCTGTGCAAATAGATGTGACAAAAGTGAAGTGCAATTAGAAAAGGCTGCACAGCATCCCCCCGACCTTATCTTAGGACACATACCTCCAGAGCCCTGGGTTGCTGGATAGGAAATCCAGCAACACGCAAGCTGCAGTGCTGGAGAGACGATGTAGAGGTCAGCCAGAGATAGACAGAGATACTGCCTGCCACCGAGCCCCCTAGAGATCCTCAAGAGCCCTTCTTCCAGTTGATGCCATATACTGCAGAGATGAGTTGTCCCTGCTGAGTCTTACGCAAATTGCAGACTTGTAAGCTAAATAAGATGGTCATCAAGATCGTTTTTAGGCCACCAAGTTTTGGGTGGTTTGCTATGCTAACAAGCAACCAGAGTATTACTCTTCCTCCTTCCTAACACTATTTCAGTGTTGTTCAGCTCGCTAGTCCTTCCCCACCAGCTCGTGTGCCCAATCCAGAGGGAGCTGGTGCCATCCCCAGTTCTGGGGGTGGCTCTGTTTGGGCTAAGGGGATGCCTGTCCACTTGTGATTGTTTCAGGGTTCAATTCAATTCAATTGAGGATTTCTTGGTTTGTTCTTTTCTCTTTTCTGGGAAAACTTCTGGAAGCTACTTTTTCTCTATCTTTTCAGATTTTTGTTATGTGCAGACATGAGGTCCAGACCCACTGTACCAATATTATTGCCAGCCAGAGATGATTCTCCCTCACCGAGAAGAGCAGAGGCCAAAGGCATCACAGAGGAATGGAGCCAGAGATGCTAGATTCCACCATTCCTGAAGCCCACCCAACTGCAGAACTTCCCAATACAGGAGTGTATCATCAAGGTCAGGTTTGGCTGAGAGTCATACATTCCTAAAGTAACAATGATTTAATCAGGATAGAGGCACAACTCTTTTTTATGTAAAAGTCTATAGGAATGCAGGTCAGGGCTAATGTGGTGACCACATTCTATGAACGAGTCAGGGACCCAGGATTCCTCCAGACCATCAGCCCACTATCTCTAGGATATGACCCTTATCATTAAGGTTCAAGATAATGGCATCTGTTTTCTAGGCAGCTCTAGGGAGGAAGGCATAAGGAAGAAGGCAGAGTGTTACATACCATCTGTGTCTTGGGAAAGATTCTTAGATGCTGCCAAATCCACTTCTGCTTATATCTTTTTGGCTAAAACTTAGTGTGAAAGCGGCTGGGAAAGTAGTTTTTTTTCTGGGTAGCCAAACACTACAGTAATAATGGGTGATATATGACTATGGGGTATTAGGGAACAGCTCAGTCTTTGACACAGTGAGGCAATAAACCTCTTTACCATTTAAGATGAGTTTCTGTTGGATTTTTCGTTAACCTATAGCCAAAGATATCTTGACTGACACACCCTCTTTGTAGCGTGTAGTCTAGAATATCCTTTCATTGCCAGTCTGTCTACTCAGAAGTTCAAGTCCGGGTGATCTCGAATTAATAGACAGGAAGACTCTCTCATCTTATGCCTTCTGAAGGAGAAGATGTCAAAGCACAAGGAACAGTCTAAGCCAAGGATGGAAATATCTTTCATATTGAATGCTGACTTCATCACACCAACCCTGCAGGAGGACAAGCTCATACTGTGTTTTGTTTGCTGTTACAACCTAGCACCTATTCCAAGGCCCAGCACAGGTTAGGTGCTCAATAAAGAGCTGTTGACTAAGTGAATGCCTACATGAATTCTGATAGGTTGACATAGATTGCTTAAGGAGCTGCGTTGAGGAGGATTCCAGAGCTTGGCTGAGCTCAGGATGGGGCGGGGGGTGCCGGGTTATCTGCCATCACTGGGCATTGATGGGGAAATCCTCAGGTGATTCTCAACAGCAAGTATCTGTTACACACCTTACACATTTTATGCATGTTTATTTTCAATGAAAACCTATCTTTTCCCACAAAATTACATTTTTTCCACACAGGAAACCTGCCACAGTAACTTGCACATGGTAGGAATCAATCAACATTTGTTACATATTAGACAAGTTTTCCAAAAGCAGTGCTCTGCAGTCAGCGGGCAATGAATCAACTGCCCACTGATGGATGTGTTTTAATGAAATATTTCTACATATGCTTTCACATGTATTTTCCCCAATTAACACCATTTTAACTTAAAAAATATAATCAGTATATCAAAACTTGAAGGTAGCGAACACTAGTGAAGGACTCGAACCATTAAAAAAGTCCTCAGGAAGATGGTTTTTGTTTATTTTCAAGGAAAAAATTCGAAGTACATATTAAGCTCTAGGAGCAATGACAAGAAAAAGAATGTCAAAGGAGTCATGGTAGTCATGGCAAGCTAATGAGACCCATGTGTGCCATGTGATCTCCCAGTGGGAAAGAGTACGGCTGTTTGGGATAGAATGCCTCATGGAGAAGGGAGGGCCAGTCCTTCTCTAAGAATCTTCTAGGTGCTGGTGCATTTAGAATGCTAGGTGCGGTTTTCAGACTCATGAGCTCCATCCTTGGGAGATGCTCACATACATGGAATAAAAAGAGAAATGCACACAAATAAAAATAGTTATTATTAGCCAGTACTGAGAGGGGTCTTTTCATGTGTTGGTCACCACTCTAGTCACTTTACATTTGTGTTTAATTTAGGGCTCATAACAAGCCCATGAGGTGGCTACTACTACTTTAAGGAACTAGGTATTGATTTGTGATTAGAAATGTACGGAGAGCCTTGTGTACAGCTCAAATGGGAAGGATCAAGAAAGAAGTCAGAGTTGTTGACTCTAGAATACACAGCAATTATTTAAGAACGAACCAGGGTCACTGGTATTTGACTTAGAACATGGAGAAAAGAAATGTACTTCAGAAAAGGAACTCAGGCTGCATGCTGAAAACCGCACTGTAACGGTAGTGGGATAGTCCAGGTTGGTCCTTGGGTTTGTGCTCTTCTGAGATGTTGGATGGCATCAGCCTGGACAGAATGGGCACCTTCTGTGGGCATTTTTTTCTCCAGTAGTAATCACACATAGGATATGGACCCCTTGGCAGAAAAATGGTAGAGGAGATACTGTCACAAGGGGGATATTCTTGGAGGAGATATCTTTATGATTTTTCTGACCCTTAGGGTTTATACATTTTAGATTAGAATATACCCAACTGCAGACATTTTATTAAAAAAATCCCCATTTATTCTTTTTCTCCTTCCCTTGTCTGCTCTCTTTCTTAAAAAGAATTAGAAAAAAATAAATTATTATTAAAAAGTAAAAAAAAGTAAAAGAAAATATGTGATATCATTTTTGAATACAGGCATATGCAAGATAAAAAAGAATTGGTATGGATCATGTTGCAATCAGATAAAAGAAGACAAAAAAGACAAGAAGTACTATTTCCCATTATGAATAAGGTATTTTCTCATCATAATAAAAATGCTCAAGGAATTAAAAAAAATGAATTAGATTATCATCCTGCGAGTTGCAACAGGAGCATATTAGATAAGTGCCGTGTATCTATCCCTTCCATCTTTATGACTTTCATGTCCTGTGAATTACTGGAATGTTACAGGAAATTGACTGGGATGTTAATATTATTATTTTTTATTATTTATTTATTTATTTGAGAGAGAGTGGAAGACAGAGCATGAAGAGGGGACAGGATCAGAGGGAGAAGCAGACTCCCTGCTGAGCAGGGAGCCTGATGCGGGGCTCGATTCCAGGACTCCAGGATCCTGATCTGAGCCAAAGGCAGTTGTTTAACCAACTGAGCCATCCAGGCACCCCAGATGTTATCTTAATGATGGTAACGAACAGGAGAAAGCAAGTAACAGAGTCTTTAATAAACTGTTCCATTACTAGTAGTTCTTTAATCTCTTTAGGTCCCTCCTGACATCTTCTGCCTGGAAACTTCCTGAGGAGCTCCAAGTATACTTTAAACAAAGCTATTATACCCAACTCTATGATGGAGTATTTCTGCCCAACAGTCTGGGGACATTCCTAACATGTTAACAAGGAGGAGGGCAAGGTCTGGAGGTTTTGTGTCGTCCAGTTTGAGGTATGGTGAAAGGCAGATCAGGGATGGTGCCTGAAGCCCAATTCCCTTCCTCAGGGAAGCTCTCCTCTGGGCGAATGTCTGTAAGCAAACTGAGAATGTCTGATTCACTGCTGTCCATGAGATATTACATTGTGGAGGAGACTCTGAAGAGTGATTTCAGGGGTGGAGGAAGATTGGGTACACGGGGTAAATAGAGGGAATCATGCAATAACCAGGAGGAGGACGTTGGATAAAAATCTAAATCCCATTTCCATCCTTGGATGTTTTCACTCCAACGCTCTAGCATCAGCAAAAGTAAGTAGGCTGTGGTTCCTTCTTATCATTAGAACCTGTGATATTCTTTGGCAGAGATGCAGAGAAATTAATACGAGATTGTATTTTTTCCACACTTTCATGGAAGTTTGAACTAGAATTTCTAAAAAACGAGAGTGCTTGAACAAACCTATGAGCTTGCTAAAGGACTGAAAGGATACATTTGATAAGAAGAGGATTAAGTCACGCAGCGCGGGTGAAGGGGGCTCCGAGAGCGCGACAACAGCGCCTCGGAGCCATAAAAGTGCCTCCTGCCGAGGGTTGCGAGGGTTGCGAAGCAAGGAGCCCAGAAGACTGTGGCAACTTAAATTCTTTTGGAAACAACTTTCGGCTGCCCAACGTACACTGGTATTCTCCCCCCTCTGCCCTAGTCATTCGAGATCAATATCTCCAAAGAAACCAGAGAACGTCCATTGACTTTTAGGGCTCTGCGCCTCTCTGACCAGCAGTGGAATTGTCACCAGAGACTAAAGCGTGACCTTTGGTTGTGTGTCAGAGCTTTGATATTTTCCTATGCTTCAGATGCTAAGCTGCAAACCTTAGTACTTGGAGGGTATTGGAATGGTAAAGAATTTAATTCTGGCAATAAAAGTGCTTCCATCTCCTGGAGTTCTCCCCTCTGGAACTTTGTATATTTCAGGAGACCCCTGCCAGGCTTGAACATGGGGAATAAAATCTTGGGGTCTGCATATTTTCACAAGTAATCTCACTCCTATGACCGGGTCCTCCTGCTTTTTCATCCCTTTTTGTACTTTTCCTTTTTCTTCGGACTCAACTTGATATGGAATTATAATTTTAGGAATACTGAGCCTGTCCAAACTGGAGGCCGGTGGGGGAGGGGACGTGCGAAGCCTCCCTGGGGCAGAGTCAAGCCTTGATGGATAGATAGCTGGGGTCTGCTGCCTGAGCTGGGACTTGGCCCTGTGACCTAGCTCTTTAACAGCCACACTTAAAAAAAAAACAAACTGTTTGAAGAGCCTGCTGTGCTTACTCACTTCCAGAATATTCTTTAGGCCTAGCTATGGTTCTTCAAAGTCTGAATGCTAGGGCACATTCTTGTCTCCTGCACCTGGCAGAAACCAGAAACGTGCCATGAAAGTTCAAGTTTTTCCCAGTCTTTGTTTTATCTCTGGCCCTACAGAAGGCCCTCTGGCTCCCCCATTCAAAGGATCTAGTTTTCTTTACTTCCTTCCTCCCTCTGTCCCTCCTTCCTATTTCTCCTTCCCTCCCTCTCACTTCCTTTCTTCCTATAGTCCCGGTGCTTACATTACAGCCTCAGACTTTATTCATGTTAAGGCTGAAACTTTGTACCTTTTACCAACCTCTCCCTCTTCTTAGATAAGAATCTCTTTTCTTGTCCCAGTCTCAGTGGTGAAGTGGGTCCATTTCTAACTGGGTTATGTCGCACACAGCCTCTGATTTTAACCAGGTTTTCAAGCTGAAACTTGGCACCAATTCTGTGGCCCAGGGACCAGCGAGGCAATGGTTAAGGATGGAAGCCGCTTTGGGAGCTGAAGAATAACACCGAGGAGTCTCACACCTGGGGGCCCCTCTAAGGTTAGCGAGGAGCTTACATTCCTGGAATTAAGCTATTGTTCCTTCTCCAGAAGCAGAGGGATGATCCAGTGGCTTTATTTCTGCTGGGAATCAGCAGAATTTTTTTTTTTTTTTTAAGAGAATGGATTCAGTTTTCAAAACAAAAGGAAGATTTTTTTTGTTTGTTGCTTTTCCTTTCTTCTTCCTTCATTGCATTCTTCCCTCTTCCTCCCTCCCTCCCTTCTTGCTTTTTTTTCCTCTTGCCGATATTTCCTGATACCAAGAATCCAAAGAAATTGTTTCTTTGTTGAAAAGTAAAGGATATGTATGAATGAACCATCACACTTTATGAAGCCCTGGCTGCTCTTTCCATAACCACATTGCTCTTCTATTGTTTATTCATTTCACAATCATGCCATCTACCTCCTTGGCTTCCGTATTACTAGATAAGAAAGAGAACCCAGGCATTTAAAACTCAACTGAGCCACTGGAGGGGACTCTTCATTGTGTCTTTGCCTGCAGAGGTCTTGCTTCATGCACTTCCATGTCCCGTGGTGTGTGGCCCTAGTGACTCCCACAGAGAGCATGCCCACTCAGCTCTGACTGTAGAAACGGAAAATGTTAGTCTGAATTGCCCTTCTCCGTCACTCTATTGTGATCTTCTGGAAGGAAGGAACTCTGACTTAAAAAAAAAGTCAAAACATCAGGTCCCATCTAGATATTATAAAGCACAGTAACTAAACTACAATACATGATTTGTGCTCAATAAGTGATAAGACTGTCTGTTTTTCTGGTGTGTAAGCAGCCCCTGGGTTGCCTTTAAGAAAGTATATATAATTGAAGGGGCCCAGGGGCTAAGACAGTGTGTTTAGCCTGTGCTCATCTTAAAAAAGGAAGGAAAAGACACCAAGATGGTATAGCTTGGGCTATGACCATCCAAATGTGTGCCACTAGCTGGTAATAGTTGGATTATAACCCCATGTTGTAGTATTCAGTCGCTGTTGCTTATTGACTCTTCCTCATGGAACTCTCCAGAAGTCTTTTCTAGAATAACGAGCATGTGAATACCAGCATTGCGTGAACCTTCCTGTACAGAGCCGGCATTAGACGGTGCATTGGAGAATTGAGGAGGGCAGGTCGAAGAGCACACAGCAAAAAAGACAATCACATGTCAGGTTCTTTCACTTCAGGAACTTACCATCTTGTTCGGTGAACAAAAAATGCACGCAAACCCACATTTTACTCCTTAGCTCTTTGGTGACTCTGAAGACGCTGTGTGGAGGCTGATAGAATGTGCTTCCCTGAAGCCCTGAAAGACAAGCTAGGTTTCTCCCAACAGCACTGCTATCTGCAGGCTCCCATCTGCCCGGCTGTACTTTATACACTCGTGGTTTCTTTGGTTAAGTAGGTCCCTTTTGGTTTGTCACAGCCTTTCACGCATGCAGGGACTGCTGAAGACATCAGGTCTTTCCTACGGCTCAGGCAGGTGCAATTTCCACATGGAGGTAGCAGGCATCCCAGACGTTCTTCGTTCTTCGCAGCTTCTCCGCACCACAGGTGAGGGGGGGGTTGGACGGTCACACTGTAAATCATCTTCCCAAACAGGTTCTCAAGGAGTCCCCTCCAAGAGAACGAGATCATAGCAACCTGCGCAGTGCTTTCTACCAGCAAGTTCAAAGCTACTGTAAACAAAGAACAATTGATCGAAGCACACTTTTTCTTTGGAGGAAGGTAGGGTATCCTATTCGGAGGTAGGGAAACTAAGACACAGGGCTGAGGTAACTTTTTTGAGGTCACGGGGAGCTTGTGAAGGACAGGAATGGAAACTTCCAGAGGGCTGTATTCTTGGTCCAGCTTCCTGCCTTCGGCTTGGGAATGGTAAGACTGATTTTGATTCGGAGTGGGTTCTGATTGCTGTCCAGAAAGAACCTTTGCACTTTGGGGCTTTTGCTGGACAAGATATAGGGGTTTGTTCTAGGATAGCTGGTTGCCAGGCCAGTGGGGTCTCATGATAGCCCTGTGATCTCAGGAAAGTTACTTTATCATCAGATTCAGTTTCATTATGTGTCAAATGGGAAGGCAATCCTGATGACGGGGCAGGGCTCTGTGATGCAATCAGCAAGTGTTTTAGTAAAAAAAAAATCACGCATGTTTATTTTTGTAAATTAAAAACTTTATGCAACCTGAAACATATACACATCAAATATTAACTTTCTCTAAGAATCTGTGTATCTATTACTCACTTCCTTTGGCATTTCTTTAAAATTGGGATTCTTTCAGTTATCTGTCTCACCTACTGACCCTCCCTTTCCTAAATCATTTTCCTGAATAATGTTGCTCCCCTTATTGTCATCTCTGGCGGCTTTGTCTTCATGTTCATTCTTCTAGAAGAACGTGGCTTCTGACATTTTTCAAGGTTTCTAGATTACAATCATTTATTTGGATTAAAAAATCACAACAATCAAAAATTAAAAAAATTAAAAAATCACAAAAATTAAGTCAATCGGGGGAAAGAAAATTATTACATGGTTTCATTCATAAGTAGAATATAAGAAATAGCACAGAGGATCATAGGGGAGGGGAGGGAAAACTGAATGGGAAGAATCAGAGGGGGAAACAAGCCATGAGAGACTTTTGACTCTGAAACAAACAGAGTTGTGGGGGGTGTGTGGGAATGGGGTAACCGGGTGATGGGTATTTAGGAGAGCATGTGATATGATGAACACTGGGTTGTTTTTTCTTTTTAAAGATTTTATTTATTTGACAGAGAGAAACACACCTAGAGAGGGAACACAAGCAGGGGGAGTGATAGAGGGTGAAGCAGGCTTCCCGCCAAGCAGGGATCCCGATGTGGGACTTGATCCAGGGACTTGGGGATCATGACCTGAGCTCAAGGCAGATGCTTAACGACTGAGCCACCCAGGCACCTGAGCACTGGGTGTTGAGACAACTAATGAATCATTAAACATTACATCTAAAACTAATGATGTACTAAATGTTGGCTAATTGAATTTAAATTAAAAAAATCACAACATAGGGCGCCTGGGTGACTCAGTCGTTAAGCATCTCCTTTGGGCTCAGGTCATGATCCCGGAGTCCTGGGATCAAGCCCCACATTGGGCTTCCTGCTCGGTGGGAAGTCTGCTTCTCCCTCTCTCACAGCCACTGCTTGTGTTCTCTCTCTAGCTGTGTTTCTGTTTGTCAAATAAATAAATAAAATCTTTAAAGAAAAACAAATCACAACATATATGGATATAGTAACAGATCAGATGATAGCCAGAAGTATGTGAAGTAAAAATAAATCAATTTCCCTCCCCTCCAATCCCAACCTGCTGCAGTAGCTGGAATTAACCAGTGTGTATGCTACCTCTTCTTTCTCCTTGCTTATACAAAGACATCTAGCACAAATATGGGCTCATCTCCTCTATTTTATCCTCTACAGAAAGGGGATCATACATTAAATATTAGTTTGCAACTTGCATTTTGCTTTAAAATGTAACATATTCCTGGGGCGCCTGGGTGGCTCAGTTGATTAAGCGACTGACTCAATTTCAGCTCAGGTCATGATCTCAGAGTCTTGAGATCGAGCCCCACATTGGGCTCCCTGCTCAGTGCAGAGTCTACTTGTCTCTCTTTGTCCCCTCTGTTTGCTCTCAGGCACTTGCTCTCTCTCCCTCAAATAATAAATAAAAAATTTTAAAAATATATGTTATAAAATTAAAACACATTTTTTAAATGGATGCACTGTATTTTATAGTATGGATATGCCATCATTTCTTCAATTATTGTTTTATTTATCTTGATTCAAGTTTTCAAGTTTTCCTTTTCTTGCTACCAGAGAATGCTGTAATAGTCAAATACAAGTATTTTAAAACATATTGGTGCTTTTATTGTTGTGTGATAGATTTTCAAGAGGTGTCATTGGGTCAAAGGGAATGTGCATTTTAAAATTCATTAAATGTCAGATTGTTGTCAAAAAACGTGTAGCAATTCATGCTTCTACCTGTAATATATGAAAAAGCCTGGCTCCTCACATTCTGGCCACCAGGGATGCCATCAACATTTCTGATCTGTTTTAATTGGTGTTTCCTTGATTATTGATGAGAAGGAGTATTTTTTTCATGTATAAACTGATGATTTTTAATTCTATTTCTGTGAAATTCCTGTTTATATTCTTTGCCCTTTATTCTATGGCAAATTCTTTTTATATTAATATTAACTCACTTGCCATATGTAGTTCAAATGGGTCCTCCTAGCCTATATTTTGCTTTCTGCTCCTATTTATGACATCTCTCGTCGCATAGAATTCTGAAGTAATTCACTCTTTCTATAGAAATCTTTCTCTTGTTTTCTGTGCGGCTGGAGTATCTCTGGTTTTCACCTTCTTCCCGGAATGACTCTTTTTCCATTTATCTCCTTGTTTCTTCTTCTTTCCCTTCATTTTGCCCTATAGCTATGAGTTTTTCATGCTCTTTCTTTTTGTTCCCTTCTTAAAATCTTGAAACACTTGGGCGCCTGGGTGGCTCAGTGGGTTAAAGCCTCTGCCTTTGGCTCAGGTCATGATCCCAGGGTCCTGGGATCGAGGCCGGCATCTGGCTCTCTGCTTAGCAGGGAGACTGCTTTCTCCTCTCTCTCTGCCTGCCTCTCTACCTACTTGTGATCTCTTTCTCTGTCAAATAAATAAATAAAATCTTTAAAAAAAATCTTGGAACACTTATCAGTTTTTTTTCATTTCTCACGTTTATGCTGATGATGCCCTGATCAATGTCTCTGACACCAGCCTAGAGCCTCAGATGTCTGCCTGGCCATCAGTCATCTGCATCTGCGCTTGGCTCTAGCTTCCTCGCTTCACGGACAGCTTGGGTAAGAACACATTCTTTGTTTTGACTCCCCAAACCAGTTCTTCCTGCCAACTTTCCTTATGTTCTCAATGCATTAGTTGTCTGTTACCTGGACTTGAAACTTTGGATTCACCTTCAAACCTGAGAGCAAGGCACTCATCCAAGTTTTGTCAAGTCTAATCCTTTCCTCTCTATGCTGATGGACCTTCCCCGGTCTTACACCTGTTACCTTGTAGGAAATACTCCCATTTTTATGGATGTGTAGTTCCTCCCATGAGGATACAATGATGATATTAGGAAATGCTCTTGGCTTCAGAAGGTGGAGACACACTTCAGGAGGGGAGCTGTGGACATGGAGGTGATGGACAGGAAATCTTACTGGTAGAATGGAGTCATGTGTAATGTCGATTACATGAGAAGCAGGTGGTCCCTGCAGATAAATCTCTGGCAATGAGGAAAGAGTTCCACCAAGAAAGATCTTCCTTAAGTTAGATGTCTAGGTAGCTGCTCCGTCTCACATGTTTTGAAGATGGTTTAACCATATGGAACAGGCGAGAAGGTGAGGGTCTCAGGCAAGAGACATGAGGGGATATCAGCCTTTGGGGTAGTGTAGTGTTCCAGGGAGACCATGAAAAACAGGGCAAGCTAGCTATAAGAAGGATTAGAGACTTGTGTTTCATAAGGCAGATCGGTTTTCTGAGTACCTTCCTGTGTTTCTAGTTTATTCTCCTTTATGATTTAGTGAAAACGTTTACAAGTTTGGCTTGTGTCAGTGCTGCAAGAGGACAGAGCAGACCTCTCCTGGAATTAGCACGGTGGGGGTGGTGGGTGGCCTCAGGGAGGGAACCAAGTCAGAGCAGCCACAGTACTTGGGAGGCAATGTGGGGAAGTGATTGAAGATGTGGCCACATAGCCAGACTCCTGTTCCCCACTTACTAGCTGTATAACTTTATCAGGTTACTGGAATCCTCTGTGTCTCCAGTATCTCAGCCATAAAATGACAATTATAACGATACCCACTCAATATGGTTTATCGAAAGGACATTATCTTCTATTCTCCATGCCCTGAAAAATTATTTACCTTGGTTTGCCATCCTGTTCCAGATACCATTTGCAATGTTTCCATGAAATATTGCCTTTTTTTCCTACTCTTTGCTTTGCTCAGGTTTGTCTCATCTAGTACTCTGGTTCCCACCTCTTTGACTTCATTAAGAATATTCCCTTACGGGCGCCTGGGTGGCTCAGTCATTATGTGTCTGACTTCAACTCAGGTCATGATCCAGGAGTCTCGGGATCAAGCCCTGCATCGGGCTCCTTGCTTGTCGGGAAGCCTGCTTCTCCCTCTCTCACTCCCCCTGCTTGTGTTCCCTCTCAAGCTGTGTTTCTCTCTGTCAAATAAGTAAATAAGTAAATAAATAAGTAAATAAGTAAATAAATAAATAAAATCTGTAAAAAAATATTGCCTGACTTGTTAAGTCCTTTGTTTTCAACTCTTTCCCTGCCTTCCACCTCCACTCCACAAACGCTACCTATCCTAGATCTAGATTAATGCAAAGGTTTCCAGGATGTATTCTATGACTACCTTAGCTTTCAGTGTTTCACACATACCTTTGACTCAGCATATTTAGGTTTGAGCTATTTGTCACTCATTCTTCCCATTCACTGTCTTGTAAATGCTCTCCTTTGCTACCTACCAGCATGTGAGTTGAGAACACCCAGTCATGGCCCAATAGAAATTAAGAGCACCCAGTGGAAACACATCATCACTGACACTTCTCATCCTTTATTCCAAATATCTATTGGCTACCATGTCTTGATTCTATATTCTAAATCATTCTTTATTCCATTTTTCCCATTAGCTTTTGTTTTGATCACTGAACTTGACTCCTAATTAGTTCCTTGACTCTAATCTTGTTCTACTCTAAACCACCCTCCTTGTGGCAATTTTAATAACTTTCTAATACTCAAATGAAATTGTCCTAGTCTCCTCTTTTCATATTGTAAAGGCTTTCCTCTGTGGAAAGATAAAATCCCTTTCCCTTTTGCCATCTGGTCTCTACCCCTCTACTATTCTCATCTGCCACCATTGCTCAACTTTTACTCTGAGTTTCAGCCATTAAAAATCATCATACCATTTCCTGACTCTGTGCCTTTGCATGCTTTGTTCCTTCTCCCTGGAAGACTCTTCACTCATGAGTCTACTTGGGAAACACCTTCAAAACTTTCTTTAAATGTCACCTTTTTGTGATGTCTTTTCTGGTTCCTATGCTCATCTTAAGCATTATGTTTCTATCTCTATTATTTACTTATAAATAATTCTATTTTCATATATTATATATTTTATATATTGTATATTATAAGTATATTATATTATACTTCACATATTATATTATATTTATATACATAAATTATATAAACATAAAAGTTTATGTATACTCTATAAATTATAAAATAAAAGAAATATAAAATAATTCAATTTTTATACCTAAATTATATGTAATATATAATATATGTATATAGTATATATAATTATACACACCTACTGCATTGAAAGTAAATTATTGGTTTGTTTACAGGTCTGCTACCTTACTAGACTGAGTCCCTTCTGGGTGAGATTGTGGGCTATTAATATCCTTCTTGTTTAGCATGATGCTTCATACGTTATAGGTGGTCCATTAATATTTACTGAATAAATTAATAAACAGAATAACTCATACGCTTCACAACTAGAGAGCAAAGTCTGTAAAAGCAAGCTTAGTGCCTTTTATATATGCTCTTGCCTCTCAGTCATTTTTAGAACTTAGTAGGCAATTAAAAAATAATTATTGACAATCTCTGTTGAACTTGGCCACATGGGAGTAGAGTCTATTTTATATTATTATTATTGTTTTTAAAAGATATTATTTATTTATTTGACAGAGACAGACACAGTAAGAGGCAACATAAGCAGGGGGAGTGGGAGAGGGAAAAGCAGGTTTCCTGCCAAGCAGGGAGCCCGATGTGGGGCTCAATCCTGGGACTCCGGGATCATGACCTGAGCCGAAGGCAGATGCTTAACGACTGAGCCACCCAGACACCCCTGTTATATTATTAACAAATACATTTTTAAAAATATAATATTTATTTATTTGACAGAGAGAGAGATCACAAGTAGGCAGAGAGGCAGGCAGAGAGGGAGAGGGAAGCAGGCTCCCCACTGAGCAGAGAGCCCGATGTGGGCCTCCATCCCAGGACCCTGAGATCATGACCTGAGTCAAAGGCAGAGGCTTAACTCACTGAGCAACCCAGGCATCCTATTATTAACAAATCTTTTTATGCACATACATCATGCTCTCATAATTAGAGTTAAGCTCCTTTAGGACAAGGATAATATTTTATGCATTGCTAACCCCACAAAGACTCTTCCAGTACTGTTTAATGAATGTTGTCCATTGATTGAATAACCAGGTAGCAAAGCCTGGGTTATTTTCTTCCAACTTTTACGGCTTTTTATTTCCTGGAACAGTATCTGGCTTCTCCCATGAATGCTTCCTAGTGAAGATGTTGTCTAGGCCTCTGGGAACAACCCACTTTGGGCCAAGCACGGGCTCTAAGCTCTTTATACATGTCCTAATATGTTCCGACAGGAATAACATCTCTAGGTGTCTCAAGTAACACACTCTTGAAAGCACCTGGTCGTTGACTTTTGCCAGGAAATGGCAGTGCTCCAGGGCCTGTTCATTCTGGCTGGTGGTGAGTTGAGTGAATTCTGGGCAGCCTGTCAAATTTGGGTGGCCATTTTCAATTCTGCCCCAACCAGCCGAGAACTCCTCTGTGAGTTTCCTTATGTGCCAAGCAAAAATGATAATTGCCCCTCATCTATCTCAATGAGTTATGATGAGGCTAAACAAGATTATTCAACATGAAGGAAGCAGCGGTTGGAAGTGCTTAAACCACATCAACGCTGAGGAGAAACCGGAAAACTCCTTCTCACCCAATATTAATACCTGCTGTGACCTATAGTTGAGTGATGAAAATTATAAATGATTAGGAAGTGGGGATTTGTTCCGTTAGATAAGGATAATTAAAGAATTATGAATATGAAACGCCTCTTTTTTCCTTCCATTTTAATACATTTTGATTTAATGAGTATTATCTTCGAGGAATGTGTATTTCATTAGTAACGTAAAAAAAAGATAGTGTTTTATGTTCAAGTCTTCTGTTTTTTAACAGATGGAGCAGATAGGAGTGCCCCTAAACAAAAACGATTGCCTGGGTCGGGCATTGTCCTCACATGTGATCAGACATTGCCCCCTGGTGGTCCAAAGTGATCCTGTATTTCCTCGAGAGGGAAAACAGGAATGCAACAACGTTCCTAGGCTGAGGTGCCTGAGGACCGCCCCCTCACACACACTCGCGAGCACCCTTCCTTTCCTTTGTTCTTTCTTCTCCACCGTGTGATTTAAACCATCATAACTGCCATGGACGCTTTAAAATTCAGTGTAGTCTTACTTGCTTAGGTTGATAGTCAAGGAAACACATATTGAGCACCTACTTGTGCCAGGCATTTGCTACCAGCAGAAAATTTTGGATAACTTTATCTTATCTATTCCTTTATTCCTTTAAAAAAAAAAAGATTTTATCTATCCATTTGACAGAGAGGGAGATCACAGGTAGGCAGAGAGGCAGGCAGAGAACGAGGGGGAAGCAGGCTGCCCACTGAGCAGAGATCCTGATGTGGGGCTTGATCCCAGGACCCTGAGACCATGACCTGAGCTGAAGACAGAGGCTTAACCCCCCGAGCCACCCAGGCGCCCCTCTATCCCTTTATTCTAACAGAGCATGAAGCTCATCATTTTCCTAAGTTGTGTGAATATGTGGATGTGTATGTTTATACTTAATGGTTGTTGGCCTCTTCTCACCATTGTGCATTTAGCACGTAGCCACATATTTGACACATAATAATCCCTCAATAACATTTGTGGAGTACATGGATAAAAGTTAAATCATTTCAATCGTAATGTGATGATTGTTGAAAGAAACCAATGCAGGGGGTTAGAGAAGCAGAGAGCAGAGCCAGCTAATTTGGGGAGAAGGGAGGGGAGGGAGGTGTGTTCAAGACAGGTTTCTTAAAGGAGTCATTGGATGCCTGAGCTGCCCCGGGAGGTAGACCAGCAGAGAGAGCAGCATGACCAAAACCACGGGCCTGGGAAGGAGCATGGAGTGTACAGGCTGCGAGGATTATTATCAGCAGTGTCTGAAGGCCCCCATGACGAAGACTCTCCAGGGGGAAACTGGCAGCCCCCGCAAGAGCATGAGATAGCTACATTTGCCTTTGAAGCAGGTCACCCTCTGGATGGCCCCAGAGCTGAGGATCCGGCTGTCTTATACTCTGAGCCTGGTAGGCAGGAGGCAGGCCACGAAAGTCAAATGCAAACATGATTCAGTAAGAACGGAAGTCAAATAAGGGCATTCCTGACAGTGGCTGTTGCAAGTAGTAGAGAAGTGAAGAGAGTGGACACATGCTTGTGTGTAGAGCAGAGGAGGAGAATGAATGTGGCATTTTCCCTCGGCTTGTGTAAACTGCACAGTAAATCCTCAATGAACGTTTGCTGAATGAATCAATGAACCTTAGGGCTGGTTGCCAGAGAAAGAGTGAGCTGAAGGGGTTGCAATGAAATCCTCCAGATTCTGTGGTTTCTTCGGTGTTCGTCAGCTGCATTCATCAAGCCCTACTTTTGTTCTCTTTGGTATTGTGCTCTTCAGTCTGTGCCAAGTACCCACAGCGACCACTGATGTGCTTAGACTTTTAACCTACATTTAGTAACATTCCAACTCTAAGATGGTTGAGGAAAGAAACCCCGAAATCGGGGTATCAATCCTAAAATTTCACCCCTAATTCAAAGTGTATAAGCCCTGTTGCTGGTGTACTGTCATGAAAATTATCTTCCCACTGATTCATAGAAGAGGAATTTGCTTTCGATTTATAGATGCACTGATATCCACTTTGCAGTAGTTTTCTTTTTCTTTTTATGCAGTAATTTTCTTTACACATTTGTCTCTTTGCAGAGACTGAGATTCATGGGTGTTTCAATAAATATATTATTCTAACCAAAATTCACTGCATAATAAAACTTTCCTAGAATTTATTGCAGTTTCTAGAAGCCATGAGAATCTAAGAGTCTAGCACTAACACTTTGTATTCTAGATTTTGAGAAATTTTAAGAAATCATCTATTTTTCTTGACGTTTCCTGTATTCTTAAATTTGCTGAATTCTCTTTTTTAAGGTTTTATTTATTTGAGAGACAGAGAGAGAGAGAGAGAGAGAGAGAGAGAGAGAGAGATTTATTTATTTGAGAGCACTAGCAGGGGAGAGAGTACCAGCAGGGGGAGCAGAGAGAAGCGGGGCAGGAAGCTCCCCTGCTGAGCAAAGAGCCCAAAATAGGACTCCATCCCAGGACCCTGTGTTCATGACCTGAGCAGAAGGCAGACATGCATCCGACTGAGTCACCCAGGTGCCCCATATTTGTTGAATTCTTAAGGCTAAGACAGCACGTGAGGAGCCTGATAAGAGAGGCTTGAGAAGAAGCCCAAATTGGGAAGAAACCCAATTTGAACTTTAGCTCCAGACAGTTTCACTTTATGAATAATACTTTTTTGGATAACATTTTTTTAAAGTTCCAAATTGTTGTTACTTTTGAAAAGGGCCGTTATTGGCCAAAATTCAGTCAGAAACCAGCGTGGTTATGTCAAATACAAAGAGATTTAAGGGAATTCAGTGTTTATCAGAAGTTTGGAAGTCCTGCAAGAATGCAAGTCAGAAGGCCTTTAGCTGTGTTGGTCAGAAAGTCAGAAGCTTGCTCCTGCCACCTGGGAGACAGGAGAGGGTGGGAAGGGCCACTGTCCATGGTCATAAGTGTCCTGAAGTGAGCCCTTCTCAGGGATATGTGACTACTACAAAAGATGATGTTTACTGAAGCCCACATATCCACTGCTAATTCCAGTGGGAAAAGAATGCCTTCTTCTCTTTCACCTTCCAGTCTGATGGAAGCACTTATCATTGACAGGATCTATAGAGTATTGAGAACTCTTCTGGCAAAGGAAATATGGTACACAGGTTTCTAGTCTCTGGGGAGGCACAGAGGCAATGAGAATGATGTTGAATGACATTAGATGATATCTGACATGTATTCACTGACAATAACGAGAACATCTATACATCTTACTGGTTTCTTGTATTGGCAGAGTATATCCTTGAGTAAGTTTTTCAGAAATGGACAATGACTCTTATGAGTTTTTTTTATGTCCAAAAATATCTTTATTTTGCCTTCATATTTGATTGATCATTTGATGAATACAGAATCCTATTGTTTCCTTAAGACTCTAAAAATATTCCATTAGCTTTTAGCAGTCAGAGTGGCCAACAGGAGATCAGAGGCAATCTGATTTTTATTCCTTTGTAGGTCAACTGTTTTTGCCTCTTTCCCTAATTTAAAAGCTAAGATGTTTAAATTGCAACATTTATATGGGTTTAACCTTTTGTCATTGACCCCGTTTAGTACTTCATTGGCTCTGACAAGAACAGTGTAGGTACAGTAGAGTGGGGGTTCAAGCCTTTCTGGAGAGAGTGAGGGAAGAAAGGATGAGTAATGATGGTGAGTGGACAACATGCGTTAGGAGTTTTGTTACAAAGTGAAGCAGAGAAATATGTCAGTAGCTGGTGGAAAATGGAGTAGAATTTTTTTTTAAGATGGAAGAGATAATAGCATGGTTGTATGTTGATACTGTAGAAAGAAAAAAAATGACAAACTAGAAAGGAGAGGAGAGACTTCTTGGAGCAAGAGATCTGAGTTGGTTAGAGGGGATGGACTCTAGGGCCCAAATGGAAGGCTTGCCTTTGAAGAGCTCATCTGCAGTGACGTCCAGAAAGCAGAACGTTAAGTGTGGTAGGTGGAGAAGTGTATTGGTGGGAGTTGATGGATATTATATCCTAATTACTTCATTTGCTCAGTGAATTAGGCAGCAGAGTCCTCGGCTAAGTATGAACATAGGGGAGGAGATGTTGGATATTTGAGGAGGTATAAGAGAACATAAGGAAAAACCAGAAATAAAGTGTGATAGCTGCAAAAAGTTGAGGGCGCCACTGAAGTTCATATCTGTGAATTTAAAGAGAGATAAGTCAGAATAGCTGTGTGATTTCTGCGGCTACATTCATCCTCCTGGGTACAAGCATGGGCCATCTGGAGAGATAATTTATCTGGGGTTATGGGTTTCGCCAACTAAGCACAACACATTAAGGGAGGGAGTTGTAAAGATATATAAGAGAGAGATGGCAATGGTTGCCTATGGAAATCAGTGTGTGTGGGGAAGTGATGACTGAGGAAAGAAAGGAACATGAGAGTTACTAAGGGACTTGAGTCCCGGTGTACTTGAAGGGGAGCTGTCAAGGTACTAAAGAATTTCAACTGGAAAGACAGGAGGTGGTGGTCAAAGATGCAAGGAATGGAGATAGTGACGGGATTTGGATTACTGATAATGAGAAGGTCTAGGAATAACTGCAAGGCTGAGTGACTGAGGAAAATTGGGGAAGCAAGATTACTCGAGGAGAGGCCAAGCAGCCCAAAGCAAAATATGGAAGCTCCAGTTATGTGAATACTAAAACTGCCAATCATTAGAACAGAAGTAGAGTTGAAGAGAGTTACAGTGATCCAGGAACTAAAAATCATAGAAAAGTGAGGGAACATCATCTGGTTGGTAGTGAATGCCGACAATGAAGAGAAGGGGTTGACTAGGGGTGACACAAGCTTCAAGGCTACATGTTTTAGGGAGGAAGTAGAATGATCTAGAAGTGGGCGAACGAGAGCAAGGTTGGTACTTAGCATGTCTCCTTGAGACACCTGCAGAAGAAGAAGTGTACTCAGGAGAGAGAGCGATTTCCATTGGGAAAGACCTTATTTACAGAGGGGATCTGTGGTTTGAAGGAAACAAAGCACATCCAGTGATCAGGAGAAAAAAACCCAGCAATTTATTTGTTACCGAACCCTAAGAACTGTCCTGATGCTATACTTTCCCACTTCTGATGATGGTTCAGTTCAGCTAGACTCCACTTCCTAAGGAAACAAATTGGAGCTTGAGGCCAGAGAGCTGGATTAGCGGCTGCCTGAAATGGCCTGGCGTGTAAGCCAAGTCGGCAGCCTAGGGGGTGTGATCTGTTGCGACCGGTATAGGGTTGATGGGGTGTAGGTGAAAGTTCTGGTCAAAGAGTTGCTCCCAGGTGATTTTATTCTGTTTTTCTTTGTGGTTAGACGTAAGAAAGTCTTCCATTTTTCACAGAAGTTTACTTTTCTGATCATCTAAGATGGTCCTTTGTGTGACATAAAGCTTAACTGCAAGCTCAAATAATTAAAAACCAAGCAGACGTTATCAGACTATAGAAGGAGGAAAGAGATGGGAACTAATACATATTAAATGTCTCTATATACGAGACACTGCATAAGTATTTTTGTTATTTGGATTCACAAATTCATTTTGTTCATCCCCTTATTAACAGAAATGTGTGCGTGTGTGTGTGTGTGTGTGTGTGTGTGTGTAATACTTGCTAAATACTAGGGATTTGACAATAAATTAGAAATAAATAATCTGTCTTAGGGGAGCTTATGGATAAATGAGAGAAACATCTATATGTAATTCTAATACAGTGTAATTGTAATACATATTTGTTAATAATTAATAATTACTGAGTATTTACTATGTACCAGGTGCTATGTGAAGATCTTTTATCTTTTCAGCAATGTTCTCATGATGTGAATCATCTCATAATAATGTTGTGTTATAGACCATTTCAAACCTTGGTGGCTCATGACAACAAATATTTACTTTTCATATGTATATTCACTTTCAAGCTATCAGTGAGCTGGTCTTGGCTCCACGTTTTGATTGGACTTAAGTCTGCTTATGTGTCTCCACATTCCTATTGTTACAGTAGGGCATAGTTTCATGACAGACGATAGGAGTGTAAGGGAGACAGCCTCTGTCCACTTAGAGAATTTACTCACGTCGAATTTGTTATTATTCAATTGGCCAAGTATGACACATGGTCAAACTCAGCATCAGTGAGATAGGAAAACACACTCTGCCTCCTCCAGGGGGAGGTCCTGCAAGTCACATGGCAAGTGGCAAGGTCATATGGAGAGAGTAACGAACTGAGATCAGTGATTCCATCAGCATTCAGTATTATATCATCCCCAACTTATAGGTGAGAAATTTAGAGAAAATAAGCAAGTTTCCCAGGGTCAGAGAGTCAGGAACCTCAAATCCCAGTGACCGTGCCCTTGGCCACTACACTACTTTGCACAGGTAATTTGGGAACTTGGCGGCGGCTGTGAGGGCGAGGGGATGGTTTGCCAATCTAGTAGGGTGTGAAGGGTACAAGGAAGGCTCTTAGGGAAGGTAAGACCTGGGGATAACTTTAGTAGTATTTGGTCAGACTAAGAGTTTCTATTTGGCTTAGCACCAAAGAAGACAGTGTTATAGTGGTACAGGTAGTTTAACTGGAGAGGTGAGAACGGAAGGCAGATGGCCGTAGGTTAAGGAGTGCAGGCCGTAGGTTAAGGAGTGCAGGGGAATAGAGAGAAACAGCTTCTGGAAGCTTGATTGAGATGAATAGGGAAAATAGGATTGGAAGAGCCTATAGGGTAGCAATTTTTTTTCTTCAAAAAAGAAGCACTTAATGCTAACCTGAAAGTTAGTAGAGATGTGCTGTTGGATTTGGATTTGGCCTCTAAGAGAGCTACCACATCCTTGCCCGTTTGTACAAGACACATTGTTGGCGGTAAGGAAGAAAGAAGATTTGGATGTGACTCAAAGAAGATGGAGAGGAGATAATTTCCGTGATTGTGTGTGCGGTTTCATACTAACGTGTGGTCTGTCTTATAGCTTATAGAACTGAACTGATGCATTCATTTAACTGCTCTTCACAGTGGGGGGGTAACATATTTACTGCAAGCAGGTGTGAAAGGACTTCCTCCAAGTACCTATTGGTTTAAATGAGATGTGAGTACACATTACATCTTCCTTTAATACACAGAAGGGTCTATTGAAATCTCAGTCACCGGAACGGGTGTGTTAAGAAATTATAACCTTTACAAGCGATTGACAGAAGTATGCTTGTGAAGTTTTTGCATGCTAGAGTTTTTTTCTTCTTTCTTTCTTTCTTTCTTTCTTTCTTTCTTTCTTTCTTTCTTTCTTTCTTTCTTTCTTTCCAACCTCTTTGCTCTCTTAGCCTTTAAAACAGTACAGGTAATTATAGTTGTCATCATAATAAACCAATAAAAGTATTCCATTTGCCTTTTAATATATGAGATAAATAGTTCATTTGGTTAGATTAGGCCTCCCTTCCAATATCATGGCTTTTTAAAAAGATTTTATTTATTTATTTGACACACACAGAGAGAGAAAGAGAGATCACAGGTAAGCAGACTCCCTGCTGAGCAGAGAGCCCGATGTGGGGCTCAATCCCAGGACCCGAGGATCATGACCTGAGCTGAAGGCGGAGGCTTAACCCTCTGAGCCACCCAGGCACCCCCCCAATATCATGGCTTGAACTGGTTTCCTTGGCATTTAGGGTTCAGAAGAATTGAAGATACAGAAGCCACTCAAAAGCTGTTAAAACATTCAATTTTGGACTGAGGATGATATGATTAGCTAAGGACCCATATGACTGTGAAGAGAGTTTCAATCCACTAATCCTTATTGATGAATAACAAACAACTCCAAAATTCAGAGGCTTAAAACAGAACGAGTTCATCTCACTCACGCTACATGTCTCTCACAGATGCGGGATGTGCTCTTCTTCATCTTCATTCCAGGCCATAGTAGTGGAGGGAAAACAGGATGGTGAATCATGAATTTGCTCTTAAAGCTTCCACTTTCAGTGGCACACGTTATTTCTGCTCACATCTCAGTCACCAAAGTAGGTCACACAACCTTACCTAACTCCAAGTGTCGGTAAAGTACAATCCCAAAAGGAAAGATGCCAGAAATAGTGAGCAGTGCTAATGACAAATAAATGAGAAGATGTCATAGCTGTCATTAGTGCTATCCCCTGAATCAGTTTGTGGTCTGTGCTGCAGGTGGCCACATTCCCTGTTTGTCCCTCCAGGGTCTTTCTCTACCTTTCCTCTTCTTGCCCAGCCCCAGAAGCTGACTTCTGTGTGGGTCAACTGGGCTCCCTTGCCTTCTGGTTTATGGTTGGGGATTTGGTCGATGTGAGACCTTGGCTAGAGATTGAAGGGTGAGAGTAGAAAGATGCTGAGACATTTATTCCCCAAAACCTCCTTGCCAGTCTGTGTTTGTTAGAGGTTGAATTCCTCTCCAGAAGGTCATAACCCGAGGTTGGGCAACCTTCTTCTATGGGAACAACTGTCTCCTGGGGCTTCAGGCTGTCGGTGGAAATGGCTTCTTTCTGTTGGTACACCCTCAGTGCTTTAACATCCTTAGTTGGTTTCTTTTAATCTGTCCATACCATTCTATTGCATTAGAATCATCATTAATTTCTCTTCATCTATCCATTTATCGTGATGTATCATCTGTTTCTTGCCAGGATCTGGACCAATAGGATGATTAGTAAAAACTCAGCAACTCTTGGATCCATGTGGTAGGCAGCATGCTGGCTGAGAGAACTGCTCAGATTCCAAGAAAGGCATATTCTCCAACGCCTCTGTAGATGAGGCCAAGGAGAATGAAGGAACAGGCAGATCTACTTAGAGCCACGAGCCAAGGGCCATGTATGGGAGAGCTCCTCTCTGGGTATAAGAATACAGACAGGAGCTAGGAGTGTTCCCAATTTACCCCAAGGCTTGAGGGCCTTCACAATGTCTTGCCAGACTTTTTATTGTCAGTGAATGCTATGTATCTTCTATTATTTCCTTTTACAGCAGGTGTGTTTATTGTGATCATCTTATCCCCATTTCATCATTATATATTGAATATGTTGGAGAAAATAATTTGTCTTTCTGATTAATTTGTCTCTGCTTAAGAGGACTCATGTCCATATCAGTCAGAGGGAGTACTCTGCATCATCACCTAGAGACCCTGGACCTTGATCCACATCAGTCAGAGGGAGTACTCTGCATCATCACCCAGAGGCCCTGGACCTTGATCCACATCAGTCAGAGGGAGTACTCTGCATCATCACCCAGAGACCTTGGACCTTGAACTTGCTGCTGTGGTCAAATAGATCTGGGGATTTTATTGTAGTGACAGTGTGAGCGTGCTTTACATGTGGGAAGGAGAGTGACTGAATGTTTGGTGACCAGCAGCATGGTGGTCACCTGTGCTGTTTGTTAAATATTCCTGGCTTTCCTCCTTCCGAGCTTATGTTGGAATTGCCCTCTACTGCCCATTTGGAGTTAAATGTGGGCATATTGCTTGCCTTCGCCAATGAAATGTGATGGGGGCTCCTTCTCTCTCATGGGAGAGCCAGTGCATGATTTGCCACTTTGACTATCCCTCCGCCACAGTGACCGGCAGTGTCTCAGAGAGAGGCAGCTCCCCGGCCTTTAGTGCAGAAGGAGTAATGATGCAGAGCCCACAGTGACCCACGCTGGACGTGTAACAGGAGGAGGAAATAAGCTTCTGCGATTTACTGGCCTCACTGAGATTTTGTAGGTTTATCACAGCCTGATCTAGCATCTTCTGGCTCATTTGAAGTGAAGACAACTCAAGAGAGTGCGGCATGTGCATAGAGACCAGAAGTTTCTTGTCAGAGTGAACAGTTTGGTGTCCAAGGAGAGTAATGTTCTTGAGAAATGAGGGGGATCATGAGGCACTTTAATGCCTCGCAGAGGAGTGCAGGTTGGAGAGAAGTCATGTTTCTTGTTTTAAGAGGCTAATACAACCCTAACTAGGACAGTGATTATGAAAACAGAAAAGAAGCAAGAAATGAGGGACAGTTTGGAGGTCAAATTTTTGCTACCTGATTTCAGCAGGAGGTGGGTGGTGGGGACAGTGAAGGATCTAAGATGACTCTTCAGTAATTTGGGAAGAGGAGCTTGAGAATCTTAGTTTTGCTCTGGGCTGTGTGTTTGCCTTAGGAATTTTCAGCAAATTGCCTGATTAGAACTCAAGGATATGCTTATTCAGGGCTGGGAACACAAAAGGTGATTGATTATCTGGTTGCTAATGTCAAGGGTGCCGTGTCTCCTTCTCGCTCTTTCCCTCAGTGGGATGAGGATGGATGTGGTGGATGGCTCTCAGTACATTTTGCCTGGTTTTCTCCTCAGAAATGTTGTAAAGGCAGGTGCTTGCTCCAGAGAAAACAGTATTTGTCAACCCTCAGTTGTTCCATATATTTTTGAGTATAGAAGAAATAGATTTTTAAATATTTTTATTTATTTTAAGATTTTTATTTATTTATTTGACAGAGAGAGAGATGACAAATAGGCAGAGAGATAGGCAGAGAAAGAGGGGGAAGCAGACTCCCTACTGAACAGAGAGCCCAATGTGGGACTCGATCCCAGGACCCTGAGATCATGACCTGAGCCGAAGGCATGGGCTTAACCCTCTGAGCCACTCAGGCACCCAATTAAACCAATTAGATTACATGAATTTTCTTCAGAGTGCATTTCAGAGTCATATATACAATTTAAACATACTCCTGAGGAAACTAGGCTGTGTAAAAAAATTGTAAGTGGAATAAGACTAACTGGATAATTCATAAAATGACATCATCCTTGCAAAGAGCTCTTAGTTCAACTCTTAAAGAGTCAGGAGCATCTGAGATGTTTTAAACTGTACTGAAATAATACGTTGTGTCTGAGATGCAAGACTATCAGTTCCTTGATCTCATCTGTCTCTTAGATGCTTCCTTTCTATTGTTTTATTACCTGCAAGATGTGGTTGTTCATTTTTTTCTTCTTGGATTCCTTTGGGTTCCACTTTTTTTTTTGAATAAGATGGGGTTTTTATTCATGCCCCACCCCAATGGAACATGCCCTGACAGAAACAATTGCCATTGTGGCCATCATCAAGAGTCCACACGTGTGTATCAATTCCATTTTGTAGCGAGGTCTCTCAACTGAGGTTGCAGACAAGAAGCGTTCATACCACTTGGGAACATGATAGAAATGCACATTCTCGGGTTTCCACACAGACCTCAGGAATCAGAAATTCTGGGGTTGGAGCTCAACAATCTGTTTTTAACAGGCCCTCCAAATGACTCTGAAGCATGCCAAAATTTGGGAACCAGTAGTCTAGGGGAGCTTCAAAGACATAACACATCCTCCCTTGTATGGTAAGATTTGAGGATGGTCTGCCGATGAGCTACTAGTAAGGAGAGAAATGACGCTAAGTGGGCATTGTGACCTGGAGCAAAATCATTTATCCTTCGCTGTCTCTTTGTGTTTTAGCCTCTTCACCTTTGGGAGGAGGCATTTGGACCCATCAGCATTTCCACTATAGGGACACACAAAGTAGTGTGAGAGGCTTGTCAATTAATTCTAATATTTCAGGAAACTTCACAGAAATTTTGTTTCCCTTCAATATGCTGAAAAGACAGACCAAAATATTCTGCTTGCTAGTTCCAAGCCAAAAATAAGCAAGTAAATTGTGAGCTTCTTATGGTCGCTCATTTTCTTGTTTCCAGGGGCTAATCGCAGGGTCTGGCCCAATGGGAGCCCTTCAGATAATGCTAAATAAAAAAATTATGAACTCAGTTACGTAAGAATCAGTATGAAAATACAGATTACTTTATGCTAATCAGAAGCTGTGATGGACTTCCCAAGGGAAGATGATGGTGCTCACGTTTGTAAGCATGCGTCTTGAGGGTTGCAAAGGTAGATTCCTACAAATAGAGGATATTCAAGACAGGGTCCAGGTGGCCTCTCCCCCCTCCCCCCGACTTGGCTTGTTAGCGCTCCTGTGAATGGGAGCCCAGTTCACTTATTCATAAGTCTGTGTGGTTTCAATTATTTATGATTTTCTGCTAAACCTGGATGTGGTTCGTTTGGTCCTAGAGGATCCATCTGCGTCACTGACAGGACCCTGCTGTGTCCATGTGTGCAGCGTGCTTCCTGGCAGCATAAAATTCAGCAGCTCGGCAGGGAAATCACATTTCACAGGCTGGCGAGGGGGGTCTGGGGCCACATGGGAGAACGCGAGGTATTCCAGGAACCTTCCAAGTGCTTTGAGAGGGGGTCTCGTTCTCAGAATAAGCCATCTGAACCTACGCTTCTCTCCTTCAGTCCTGAAATGTTTTTTTAAGGGGAACAGATTGAAGACCTCTCCTGCAGGGCTGGCCTGTCAGAGGGAGACAGAAGAGAGATGCCGCCTGCTGCCCCAGAAGGGAAGTGAATCAGCAAGGCACTGGCTTCCTTCAAACTCTAATTATTGCCTCTTTGCTTTGGAGATTGTCTAATCCTGTGGCCACCCTTTCAAAATCTGAACTCCAGGGTCAGATACGTGAAGGGGCAAGAGACCAGACTGAACCTTTATTAGTTCACAGAACTCCAATTCTTTATTAATCACAGCTTGCTCACAATGACATACAGGAAAATAGCACTAATGAAGAGTAAATATGCAGGCAGCAACCTTCAGGAGTTGGGATTTGGGGGAGAAACGACTTCAAAACTGCGATAGGTACTTATGGTGGGTGTCTGGTGATTCTTAGTTGGCACAGATGCCCTGCCTAGCCCCCTTAGCTGTACCAGCCCTCATGGAGTAAGTTCCTTTTTATATTAATAGGCAGGAGGATTGCCTCACACTGGGGAAGAAAGACCAGCTTGAGTGAAAGTCCGCAGTGTTTTTGATCTTGCTCGTATGTGTGTTTTAATGCAACAACCAGCTCACAGTTTCCAAGTGGAAAAATACTCAGTAGCATCATGTACTTGTACTATAGGTAAGAGCTTAAAATGACATCATCAATCATGGCATCCACAAATAAGCCACCTGACACATTAAGTAATTCATTCCATCAAAAGAACTTAAACTAGAGAATTAAGCCCACTTCATGAAGAGTGATTTCATGGCTGCTTGAACCATTGGGATCTGGATCTGTGTTCAGCAGTTTTAAAAGGTTCAACTTTTTGCTTCTTCCCAGACTGATCTCAGATCTGTCTTCTCATCCATCCCTTTCTAAAGCCAAAGCACATTTGTAGCACATAATCCAGTAGAAGCAGAAGTAAATGCTATGATTGGTGTTTGTTTTTTGTTTTTTTCTTAGCCTGGTTTTGTAGTTTCTAGGCAGTTAGTAGATTATGAGTGAACAAATGTGGAGGTTCGTGTGGGGTCGTAATACCTGTAACCTAGGCATGGTCTCAGTCAAGTTCAGAGATTACAAAGCCATCTAGGTCATTAGGCAATGGTGGGTTTCTAGCACCATGGACTGTCTACTGACCTCATTTTTCTGTTGGAGTGAAAAGGGCAGGGAATGGAGTTCAACATGAGGGCTTCAAAAAGAACAGACCTAGCAAATTCATTTGAGTGGAAAGACACATCAAAAGCCTGTTACAGGACATGTAAGATTATGAAATAACTTGCATAATGCAATACTTGTATTTTTTAACAAAAATGTAAGTATTTACAAAATAAGATCCAAGGTATTTTTTAAACATCAAGCAAAACATTCTGCAAAGAGACCGCATTGAATTTTTTTTTTAATTTTTGATTCTGTTTTTTGTTTTTTATAATGAGTTCTTTTTAAACCATGTCATACATTTCCCATACTGATATCGCATGATCCATTATAATATAGGCAGGGGGATTTACTAATGGTGGGGCGTGCCATACCCTCCATCGCTTCAGCCGGAAAGTTCAACCTGGAGCTCCTTGTTCCTGCGCACCTCGGCAGCATGCCTCTCCTGGAAAACACCAAAGGGGAAAGCAAGGTCACAGAGCCCAGCTGTCCTCTCCGCGGAGAACCCGGAAGACCCGCCCACTCCCTTCCACAGTTCGCATCTCACCGGAAGTCACCCAGTGGTATGGTGTCTATCTTTAGGAAATTTTCTCATTTTAGGAGAAATGACCACGGGAGACCCAGGAAGGGTCACGTTACGGAGGACCTTATAAAACCTATGAAGACTAAAAAACTTCATGCCATATTTGATCAAAACCATGATCGAAAGGTCCTCTGATTAAGAGAATTTTGAATATGACAACTACTAAGTCCAGAAAACAGCAATAAAACATCACATTGTTGTTTATCCTGTCATTTTTTTTTAAGGATTTTATTTATTTATTTGACAGAGGAGAAACACAGCTAGAAAGGGAACACAAGCAGGGGGAGGGAGAGAGGGAGAAGCAGGCTTCTCAGTGAGCAGGGAGCCAGATGTGGGGCTTGATCCTGGGTTTCCAGGATCATGACCTGAGCCAAAGGTCAGTCGCTTAACCAACGGAGCCACCCAGGTGCCCCTATCCTGTCATTTTTTCAAAAATGTTTTATTTATTTATTTGACAGAGAGATCACAAAGTAGGCAGAGAGGCAGGCAGAGAGAGAGAAGGAAGCAAGCTCCCTGCTGAGCAGAGAGCTGGTCGCAGGCCTCGATCCCAGGACCCTGATATCATGACCTGAGCCGAAGGCAGAGGCTTTAACCCACTGAGCTACCCAGGTGCCCTGTTATTTTTAATTTTTTTTTCCTCTTCCTGAACATGTTAAGGGCTTTATAATTACCAGTGGATACTTTGAGAGGATTAGTTGCAAGAAGACGACCTTTTATATGTTTCCTAAATGCTTAACCTGTTTCTCAGAGCCTTTCAAAGCTTGAGTCCAAATGACCTTGCCAGCCTTACTCACCACTCTTCTACACACACGTACTTGGTGCTTTTGTATAAAAGATGCAATAAAAATATTGCATCTTTTCCTGCAATTTTTAATGCTTGAGATTCCTAGTGCTCTATCTTTGGTCAGGATCATAAACCTACTCTTTAAAGCCTCTAGCAGTCATGTTTTCCTCCTCCAAGATTTTCAGGAGACCACAAAATGAAATTAATCTTACTTCCCTTTGAACACCTGCATAAATCTTTGCTTATATGTAGCAGCCATTTTATTTTAACTTCTACTATGGGCATTTCTGTTCATGTCTCATCTTCTATATTAAGTAGATGCTTACATATAAGCCCAGAGCCAGGACTGTACTTTCTCAGTCTTGTCACCTTGCTGGGCACAGCAGAGTGTTCTGTGCTAAGCCCACGATTGGTGAATGTTTGTTTACATGAGGAACTGACGCACTAAGTTTGGCTTGGGAACTGAACCTTCTGTGCAGGGAACTGAGAGGAAAGGTGAACCGGGTATTTTTCAGTACATGGCTCTGTACTGAATGACTATAAACTCTTTGTCTTGCATATCATAGGTACTAAATAATTGCTTGTTGAATTTAAATTTAAAAATGTTAATGATTACTAGTATTACTCCTTTTTCTACATAGAATATTATTTACATTACTATTTTTTCCCCTGTAGCTCCAAAAACGTCTTGTGGCTCTATGGATTCCCTTCATTCAGGGGCAAAGACCTGGACCAGCTATGAAGTAAATTTTATCATTAAACTCTATTAATCTCCATGAGTCTTTGCTTACTGTGTTCTTTATAATACTGAGCACTTATTAGGCACTTAATATGTAATCAGTTCTGCATGAATATAGATATTTACCTGTTAAGTTCCCTCTTCCTCCTCACAACAATCCCATGGTAGAGGTGTTATTCTGGTTCCCACTTAACAGATGAGGAAACTGAGGCACAGAAAGCCTACATCACTTGCGCAAGATCACAGAACTAAGGGGCGTAGCTGGGACTCCACCTCAGGGAGCCTGCCTCTACAGCCCACTGTCTAGCCACTGTAATACGACCTCACTGTTAGCGGGAGGAAAGAATGTAATAGTTTTGAGGAAAAATGTGTCTTTTCAAATGTAGGTGCTGGGAGAAAAAGGCATATAACATCTTATACTTCTCCCAAGACAGAATTGGAGTAAGCAGGAAGTTGACTCTAGAGAGTTGAAACACAACTTTATTTAATTGGTTTAAATGAGCTTTTTGTGTTTGTTGAAAAGCCATGATGAGAGGGGGAAAAAGGCATTTTTAGGGAAGTCACGTCTGTCCCACCCAGAAATGTCACAGAGGAAGGAACAGAGATACAACTGTCTCTTCCTTCTTTTTGTCCCACCAGTATGAGGAACGAGATGCAGCAAAACCTTTGACAGGCAGAAAGAAGCTAATAAGTGAGAGCTGAGCTCGGACAAAAATTGAGAAAAAGCCCAGACCATCAGTATCCTGGAGCAAAATAGCAGAAACCCAAGCAAAAGGACTGATACAAATTTAAATTTATAACAGAGAGCATTATAATTAATATTACTGGGCTACCCTGGAGCACACTTCTTATGAAACTCAAAATTAGTTGTAAGCAAATGAGTTTTGCTACAGGAAAGAACAAATAAATCTGTGAGCTGGAGATAAACATTAAAAAAGGGTAATTAAATATATTCTGAATTTCTAGGAAAAATATTTATTTTCAGGTATTTTACTAAATATATTATTTGAAAATATTGTATGCAAATCACCAAATAGATACCCATGAAATTGTAATTTGACTTTTGACTTTCTATCAGAATGTGGAAGAATCAAAGGGCAGACATGCCGGAGAATTTCAACACAGTCTTTTTTTTTTTTAAATCAGGAAACTGCAAGTGTCAGCGGTTACTACTGTAGTTGTGATGCTCTGAGAAAGCTCATCAAAAAGTCAAGGCTATTCTTTCATAAGATGCATCTCATTGACCTTCTCCTTTTTGGTGGGTGCTGTCAGAGGCTGGGCGGGCCAGACTGAAGCAGATCTACCTTTACCATGTTCTCTGCAATTTCCCGCCTTCCTCCCATCAACATAAGGGAAGTGCAATACATCATCTTTTAGCATTGTATGCAACTATTCCCTTGATATGCAAGCATGTATGAAAGGAAAAATTAGGAAGAATTCTGATTATTTAAGAAAATATGATTAGAGATTCCTTTGCTGGAAGCCAAGAAATATGAGGTCTTTCCTTTTTTCCTCCCCCTTTACCTTTTAATGTCTCCTTTGCCTCACTGGGTATCAAATACAAAACAGGGATTTGGATTAGATGACCTATAGTATCAGATCCATCTATGAAATTCTGTTATGTGAGTCTATTTAAATGCACAGTGAGGTCAGTCAATATCATCAAGAATTTTTTTGACAAAAGACCATGCACTTGTGGGGCGCCTGGGTGGCTCAGTTGGTTAAGTGACTGCCTTCAGCTCAGGTCACGATCCCGGAGATCCGGGATCGAGTCCCACATCAGGCTCCCTGCTCGGCAGGAAGCCTGCTTCTCCCTCTCTCACTCCCCCTCCTTGTGTTCCCTCTCTGTCAAATAAATAAAATCTTTAAAAAAAAAAAAAAGACCATGCACTTGCAAAATAAAAAAGGGGTCAAGAGTGAGCTGTGAGGGCCAGGAAGGCATGTTTTTTCATATATATCAAGATGACAATGGTCACTGGAGTGTAAACTTCCAATGGTACTGTCAAGCCTGCTTACTGAGCAGTGTTTGATGATTGACAAAGAATAGCAGCTTTAACTTAGTACAGAAGTTGGGCATCAAAAAGACATGGGTTCAAATCCAGGCTCTGTGGTCTACTTAGCTTTGTGATCTTGAGTAAATGGTGTAATCTCTATACGGACAAAGTTCCTTAGATGTGAAATGGGGACAATAAGAGTATCTCCTCTCAGGGTTGTTTGGATTACATGCAATAGTACAGGCAAATTGGCTGGTCTACAGGAAGCAATTGGTAATGGCTATCTTTAACTCCTCTTTTCCTTTTATTAGTCATTCATCAGATGTTCATTGTAAACAGTTACATAAATGGCACTCATGAGTGAGAATGACTCCCCCCTCAAAAAATCCAAAGTCAGATAAGAAGAATAAAAACTGACAATAGATGAAAACTAATAGTGGCTGAAATCTCGATCTAAAGAGTTATACAACATTCCCTCAAACTATTTTTATTAGTTTAAGCTATATCACGTTACATGATGCGATTGTCACTGAAATAATGGCTATGATGCTTTCACTTCAACTTTTCTATATTGTTAGAGTGAAATTATCCACTGTAGTAAGACATCATCTCTTGTTTTTTAAGAATTGTCCTTGGTGGTTGACTAGGTAAAGTAGCTGTCAAGGTTGTCTGCGTTTTTTGCTTCTCTCACTCCTGAACACCATGGAAATCTCCTTAGGTCTGTCACAATATTACCATCTGGGCAGTCTTGGCTGGGGTTGTGCTATAAAGGTATATTTCCACATACTTTTCCTCTCACTGGTTGAGTTACATGCTTGCTTGCAGTCAGTGATATTTACAGCCTGATCGGCTAGCTCCTTGAGAATTTAATTATATGAGTCAATTAAATATTACAGCAAGAGAAAATTGTGAGGGTGGAGGGAAAGCTTTGGAAATACTCAAGAAAGGGAATTATGATCAGATATTGGATCAAAGTGAGGGGACACTGCAAAAAAGAAAAGTTGTAAAGACCATATTATTTTGCAGATGTCTTTCGTCTTCACCCAGTTTTAAAGAAATTGAAACTGTAAAACATGGCTAATAGGATATAGGTGAAAAATGAGGGGAAAAAGGACATGGGCCCCCTATTAACTGATCCATTTCTCACAAAGGTCCTGGCCTACATCAAAAGATTAGTAATTGGCGATATATTTAAGTGTTTGATGCTGAAGTTCTGTGTTTAGTGAATGTATGTATTATTGTTAAAATGATTATACCTGCTTTAACTGATTTTTCAAAATTACCCACTACAGATCCTGTTCGGGTCTGATGAGAGAGCTGTTGTGACTCAGCTCCTGATGGGCCAGGTGGTGAATTTTCTGCAGGATACTGTCTAGTGTTAGGGGAGGAAGGACATGTTAGAGGAGGAAGAAAGTGTCTCTTTAATCCTTTCTGTGTGGCAGGAATGGGTGCTTTTCTTTCTGTCTCTGTTTCTGTTTCTGTGTCATTTCTATTATACTATTGCAAGAATAAGAACATTTTAAACTCCACCAGAGTGTCAATCATAATCCACAGACTACAGTTTGAGTCCTGGGTATGACTATTTATGTCACTCAATTTGAGGACTGTTGGGTAAGTGTAATTTTGATTTGAGTGACATAAACAATCAGTGTAGCATAGCTCTTTGTGGCCTAGACACTCCTTCTTCCACACATGTCTCCACATTTGATTCCTTTCTCTATAGTAAGGTAGAGCATTGAGACGAGGTGTTATGAAAACAAATTGAAAAAAAAGTGTAAACTTTTTTTCTGAAGGAAAAAAGAACAGTTTTGTGGAACAAAGACAAAAATATTTAAATATAATTTATGACAATATAACAAAGCATATTTAAGAAGTCTTTGGCTCAGGGGTGCCTGGGTGGCTCAGTTGGTTAAGCGACTGCCTTTAGCTCAGGTCATGATCCTGGAGACCCGGGATCGAGTCCCACATCAGGCTCCCTGCTCGGCGGGAGGCCTGCTTCTCCCTCTCTCACTTCCCCTGCTTGTGTTCCCTCTCTCGCTGTGTTTCTCCCTGTCAAATAAATGAAATCTTAAAAAAAAAAAAAAAAAAAAAGAAATGTTTAGCTCAGTCGTTCTCAAATCCTGCTAAATAGTAGTACCTACTGGCAAATTTTAAAGTAATGCTGATCTCTGGGTCCCATCCCAGATAATTACATCAAAATCTCTTAGTTTCAGGAGCACTTCAGTAGATTCTAAAGTTAACTGAGATGACTGTTGCTTTAGGCTTTCAGTTTCAGCTAAAGGCTTTGAGTATAGCATGGCCGGGTCTCCAAGAAGTTTGTGGGAATTTATCAGTGAATGACACGGTGGGCACCACAGAAGACATGCTCTGCTCAGATGCTCCATTCTCTTACGTGAGGGGCGTGGGAGAAGAGGGGTGGTGGGCAGAGTGCTGGCAAAAGCTTGCAGGAATTATGTCACATCTCCTGGCTAATTGATAGCGTCAGCGAGGCCTGTCAAAATGGTGGGAATTTTGCATGTTAGCCTTGATGTGGATTTATTTTTATGAACATTTTCCTAGTGCTTTTGTATTTACTATTTATATCGGTCCGTGTGATATGTTGACTTATTCTCTAAATTTTGCTACTAGGTTATTTGTCGCTGGGTTTTATATTGGCTGCATGGGGAAAGAGATGGTTAGTAAATGCTCTTTGATATTACATCCCCTTCCGGTTCCTAAGCACATAGTCAGTCCTCCATAAATACTCCTTGAATAACTAACTCATTAATAGGTCTTCATTTTTGGTGGTAATCATCTTTTGATGCATCATATTCCAGAATAACTTATGTATGTTAGCAGTTTCATGCATTTTCAGCATTACTATTATTATTGATTCTCTTTATAATTTTAATCTCATTGCAGTAATTTCAAACAAAGGTTAGATATTGGTAATAATAAAAAAACTTACTTTGTCTTATTTTAGGAAAAACAAAATATATTTAAAATACATAAAAAGGAATTAAATTTGGTATTATCCAAGGAATCTCTCCACTTTATGAAAAGGTACTAGATCTTCGTTAACAGTGGCCAAATATCTCATTAGATTTGAAAAATGTCTCTGTGGCTACAAAATACCAGGGGAAATGTGGTCTTAAAAATGACCTGTGCTGCATCATTCAGTGGGATAGAATACTGTCAGCTGAGAGTGCCCAGGTGGCTCAGTTGTTAAGCATCTGCCTTCGGTTTAGGGCATGATCCCAGAGCCCTGGGACTGAGCCCGTCATTGGGCTTCCTGCTCAGTGAAATACCTGCTTCTCCTTCTCCACTCCCCCTGCTTGTGTTCCCTTCCTCGCTGTCTCGCTCTGTCAAATAAATAAATAAAAGCTTCAAAAAAAAAAAAAAAAAAGAGGAATACTGTCAGCTAGGATTTAAATCAGAATAGGGTACAACAAGCCCCTAGATCTCAAATCTGGTTGAATATTGGAGTCATCTGGAGAATAATACGAATGTCTGGGTCCCACCTCTGGAGATTCTGCAGCTTGATGTCAGGAATGTTAAACTATCCATAGGTTCATTATTTCTAGGGCAAATTGCACGTCTGTATGCATGTGTGTCTGGAAGGGGGTAGAGATTAAATCTGGGTAAGAATGAGGAAGAGTGCAAAAAGGTGCTGGGCAGGGAGTCAGTCAACAGAAACACAAAGAAATAGAAATTGCTTATTCAAATCCAATACTTCTGGGAATACTAGTTAAAACATGCAAATTTCATGTACCATTTTATAATTTCAATCAAGAGGGACATGCTATATATTTGTATATTGTAATTTCAAGAACAATCACGGTCCTGGTTGTCGATGATACAAATCTTACACTGGCTATAAGGTCTAACAGAAAATCCTAGAATATGACCAGCATGCTCCACTCTTAGCAACTGCGCTTGATTCCTCCCTCCCCCCGCCCCTCAGGGCCGAGGATATGAGATGGTTGAGTCATAATTATCCAGAACAGAATACATGGTGGCCTTCTGCTGTCCATGGGACCTGTACCAGTCAGCAAGAATCTCCTTGGTTGTGTAGAAACGTATGAACTGAGGGCAAATGGAGGAAGACCGAATGGTTCAAGGTGAGGGGCACAAATTTTACCCAGTGGAACTTTGCTCTCCTGCATCTCAGCAAATCACTTGCTATGGCACCACTGTGTGTAAGACACCGAGAGTCGAAGTGTCACCTTCACATTCTGACCTGATGCACTTAAGTGAAGCACAGTGACATTGTTCTGAGAGTGTAGAAACACCAGCTTGTATAAGTAAATTATATTTTAACTTAAAAATTCTGAGTAAGGCATTTAGTAACTCTCCATTCCTGACCAAGTCTCCTAGTACTTTCTCCACACCCCTCAGAGAGCCTCAGCGCCCTACTGCTGTGTCAGAGCCCACACACGCTCCCCCGGCAATGTTTTCAAAAGTTTTTCAAGGGCACAGATGTCCACCAAAATCTCCATGCAATTAAATGTACCTATTTTCAGTTTTATGCCTAATTTCCTTTGCTTCTGCCCTGATGTTTGTAATCAGAGAATGGGAGCAACACCAGATTCGTCAGAATAGATGAGAACATCAGCACAGAGTTGCCTGATCCTTAGATGAGATGGGCCAATTCTAATGGAAGACACAAGTTTGCCAAAGAAATACTCAGAAAACAGGAGGTTGGTCTTGTTGAGACTCTTAATGTTCTGATGACAGGGGCAGTCCTACTTCTCTCCCCCATGCCGACTGTCCTAGCACTCAATACTGCTGCAGGGGGCAACGGCTCAGAAAAGGACTGAGGCATTGTTTCTCAAAAATCATATTTCTCAATGCTTCATCCGATTTCTGGAAATGGACAAAGCTAAACTATTTGTAGCTATACTCTACATTTTCAAAGGAAAGTTTTCTCGGTGGTGGTGGTGGGTAGATAGCAGTGGAGACCACAAAAGGGAAAGAGAGAACACTTCCCAGAGGCTCTCCAGCCCTGCTCATCCTGACTGAAGGGTTGGTGAGAAGAAAGGCACCAGGATATCAGAACTTGGGGAAATGAACATCCCTTAATAGCTCCTCTTTGCTTTGGCTTCATGCAATGTTATTATACTCTAGTTTCCCATGTAGACTTTCCTACATGGAGAGCATGGACTTCCCGTTTTTTCATAGATATCCTGTCCTTTTCCTACAAATGTATTTTTCCAAATTGTTATTTATATATTTAGCATTACATTTTAAATAATGAGATAAACATTGAATGCATTATTGTATTTTATATTATTATTATATATTTGTATGAAATATTTCATATTTCCAATTTAATATTTTTCTAAGAGATTGGTTCTTCAAGTTTGTACAGAAGTCTCTGCCCTACTTGAAAAACCTGGCTCAGCCCCTCTCAATTCATTCACCACTAAAAAATCTGACCCAGTTCTAGCTTTAATGTTGGATTCCCATTCCTCTACCACATTGCAGTGCCCATGAAATCAATGCTCCAACAGGAGAACCTGCCCAAAGGGGCTGGCTGTCTCTGCACTTGAAGCAAGTTTTGACAAAGTCGCCGGTGCCCGGGCATTTAAGAGCTCACCCAGCTGTGTTGCACATGAATGCACGCTTATGTCCAGAACTTTGTTGGGATTACCTTTTCCTGCAGACGTTCAATAATAGCAGCTAGATTAGCCTCACGGTTTTCTTTAATTTGTTCCATTTTCAGGATCAGCTTTTCCTCTGCCATTTTGCTGAAGTTGTTGTTCTCCTCCAAAGCCTTCTGAAGGACTTCTCGCTCGTGTTCCCTCTTCTCTGCCAATTGCTTCAGCACCTGGGCCTCCTGAGACTGGGCAAGAAAAACATATCCATCTTATAGTCACCCACACGCAAACCTGGTGGAACAATGGCCTACTGGTTCAAGAATGTTCTAGTCTTGAGCACTGTTACCATTCAGTACTCATTTGCATGGCTTAGAGTTTTCTATAGCCTGTGGTTAGCTGGGAGATGTGGTTAGCTGAAATTTCAGCTGTGAATTTTTTGGATGCACTGTCTTAGAAGAAGCATTTAATCCCGATTGAGGAGTTTTTGTTTTTTAGAATAAGTTGTGGCTAAGCATTTGTGCAACTGCAGATGCTGCAATTCATCACTGGAGAGCAGTGTCTGTTGAAGCCTAAGGAAAATATGGGAAGAATGGACATGTTCAAGTCTTTTCCCTGCCCCATTGTTTGATCTGCTGTAGGCTGAGTCCCGCCGTAAGCTTTCAACTCTAGCCAATCTAATCACCAAATTCATTTTTTCATTTTATTCCACCCCAAGTTTTATTCCATTCCAAATTCACTTTGGAGACTTGTGAACAGTGCAAAGTTAATATCCATTTAGCCACAGAAAATAGAAAGGCCTTGTTCTGGCCTCCTCTTGAACATGCTGAGGTCACCTGGGCAATCTTCGAAACCCAGTGGTAACTTACTAATCAGAGCAGAAATGTCAAAGACAGGTGAACCCCACCCAGCATCCCCCCACATTTTGTGCATTTAATTCTCCTGCAGCATCAGGAGGCTGTATGACTCTGTACCGTGTAGATTAACAATCACTGAGCTGCTTGATAAAAATGCAGAGGCCTGGTATTCAGTCCTCCCTCCCCCCAATCTGGTTCTGTAGTTCTTTCCTAAGATAAGCTTCCTTGGTGATTCTAATGCAGGCTGTTCACAGAATACCATCTGGAAAATGCTCTGGCATGGTCTTTGTTGTCAGGCCTGTGTTGGTGACCTGATGTGCTATTTAACTTGATTTTTCCTTCCATAATATACAACTAAAAGAAATCTTACTCAATGCTGAGCTATCCAGGTTTAAGACTAAATTACTGCACATTCATTGTTCCGGGGTAATGCCTTAGGACTAGGCTGGTGCTCTGAGGTGAACCTTCACAGGAATAATTGTAACTGTGAACACCTAAACAATGACACATCAAAAAAATATCTCATGGCTTGTCAAATATTGATTACTATTAAAAGAATGAATAGGAAGGCTTTTTAATTAGCAGTGGTCATGGGGTCCTATAGGAGAGATCTTGGTACGTAAATGCTATGAAGTTTGACAGGGGAAGAAACTTCTCTTCACCTACAATCCTACACGAGTGGTAAAATCAGGCAGCCGTAAGACTCTTGGCTGATGTATTTGTTCTGAAGTTCATCAGGAATAGGTCTAGTGACTCACTGGTGATTAGAACATTCTGGAAGCTATCCCATGTCTTCTTTTAACCCCTAAATGGTTTCAATGACACCTTTAGTAGACTCATCATTCTTGCTTTGTTATAGCTTACAAAAAACCAGTTTGAAAAATGTTAACACAGAATAAACTCAAATTAAATGGAGCCTTTTAGGAAGAAACATGAAAAAATGTTTTCTAGCTGGTTCATCCTCCTCCCTCAAGGTGGGACTATTGGTAAAGCACCCTACATTGATTTTGCTTCATTATTGCTACTAGGACTACTGAACTGTGATAGAGACACAGTGACTACAGGTGTGTGTGTGTGTGTGTGTGTGTGTGTGTGTGTGTGTGTGAATTTCTCTCTGATGGACCCCGGTGCAAGGGGCCAGGTGCCTGCTGTTCTTCACTATATCTGCTCACAGAGAGAGTTATCATGGGCAACTGAGTAATTTTTAATTTTCAGGTGCTCAAATTTACTGTGGCACTTCTAAAATTGTGTTCTAACTTACAGTTTATATTTTCATTCTTAAGTTTCTTTTGTGAAAGACCTAAAGACAGTCAGTAGACAGCAGGGGAATAGAATTGAGAAGGGATGCCCTGGGGATTCAAAGGGCAATATGGCAGCACGCACCATTTCAAAAGGGTTGCCTTCGTGGGGCACGTTTGGTCTGTGTGAACAAACACTCCCACAGGCCCCATCTGCAGTGATGGAGAGTGGCCTACTGCCTCACTGGGTGGAGCATTTGACTCCCTTTGAGCTTGCCTTAGTTAATGGCGTTAGCTCTTTGGCAGTCCCTGGTGCTAAATGAGACAGAATCAATGTCAAGTGTGTTTCTTTAGCACAATTAATGGGGTGAAACAGAAACAGAAGGCAGTTCAGAGCGTTCTCACATGAGGCCACTGCTCAAGGACAAAGACCAGCCCAACTGGGCAAGGCCACTTCAGGGCTGCTCCTTCCTGTTGTGCCTTTTCTTATACAGAGAGAAGGCTATATTTGTCATTGTCTCAACTAATCCATTTTAATGATTACCTGTGTTTCAAATATATAAAGCTCACATCCATTAAAAAAATATATGACATAAAGTTGATTATGGAATTATCTACTAATAGATAATTACCTATTAGTAGATAATTCCATAATCACCTTTATGAATTCCATAATCAACTTTATGAATTATCTATTATTAGAATTCCATACTGAGAAAATAGGACCATGCCCCATTTTGGTTTCTCCTCACAAGTACTCAACTCTTAAACACATTCTTCCACAGAGCTAATAGCCTTGGGGCCTTTACTTCAGTTCCTAAGGTCTCTGTGATTCTACTGCTGAGACAGTCATACTCCTTTTTCTTTCTTTTGTGGCCTAGTGCTGATGTATCACTGCCTACAACTTCTCTGATTTTATTTTTGAGGAGAAATTGATTCTCTCATATGTACACCTTAATCTCCCAAGGGCGCCTGAGCGGCTCAGTTGGTTAAGCCTCCAACTCTTGGTTTTGGTTCAGGTCGTGATCTCAGAGTGGTGAGATGAAGCCCCTCGTTGGGCTCCATGCTCAGAGGAGTCTGCCTGAGATTCTCTTTCCCTCTCCCTCTCCCCTTCTTGCTCATGCTTGCTCTCTGTCTCTCAAATAAGTAAATAAATCTTTAAAAAAATAATACACCTAACTTCCCAGTCCCAGCCTCAAGGAAGAAAACTTATGATTCTAATATTTCTGTCAGTGAGCAAATAAGCTTTTAGTTTAGAAAACTGCCTTAAAACATAAATGTGTGTAAGGGTGTAAGGAGGTGGAATAACAAGACGTGTTAGACAAAAGTAGAAAAGTTTCCCTTCATTTTGGCAGACGTAAAGTTCTCACTGCATTCTTTGCTTGGGCAGATTAGCGAAAAGAACACCAGCTGGGAGGCTTGAACGGTAGGATTTGGTGAAAGTCATTAAAAATAAATTGTTTAAGGGAAAAGGATCTGACCATGGAGGGCCATCTCTGAAGAGCATGTACTCAATATAGAAGATCACGGACACAATGAAATGGAAAATTAGGGCATGGTAATCATCAGCTGATATAATGCAAATGTCAAGGCAAACTATTTATAGCACTGAGACATCCAACACGACATTCTGGGAGATCAGGGAACTTCTTCACCTTGCTATTGTGATAACAGAGGAGCGGAATTTGTGAACACTTTTTCTAGGCATAAACCTCCTCACACTGAATTCAGTATCACTGCAATGATTACACAAGACTACGTGAAGGGAAAAATAATGAGACAGGGAGAGGAGTTATTGTACATTTAGGAACACTTTAACATTTTCCAAAGGGGTTCATTACCACTCCTTGTATTACTGAGTATGAATTTAATTACTATACAAATGAAATGGAAGATAAATTTGAGTTAAGTGGTATATAAAACTCACTTTATTTTATGTACACATAAGAGATTTAAGACTATATTTTAGATAGTGCTAGTGTTCCACTTATTTCGGAAGTGAACACACTTTCAGCCCTTTATTTTATTGTCCCCTTTCATCATTTGAATATATTACTTGCCACTAACTAGAACCATTCACAGACACTGGATCTCCTAGTATCTGGGTGTCTTCACAGTGATAGGTTAAAGGATGTGTCTCCAATTATTAGTTTACCGTTAACAATGAAAAAACATTAGTAACCCAGTTGGAGTCATAAATAATATCTTGTGAAGATATGACAATTGAATATAATCATGTAAAACAAAAGGGTAACATATTCACTGTGTTCAAGAGTGAGAAGCATAATAAAAATTTTAAAATGATTAAAACCCAAAGACCTTTAGAATGAGCTCTTAGACTAAAGTCTGTACTGATTTTACTGTGGTGAGCAGCTAGAAAAAGAACTACTGGAGGGGGAGGGCTACTCTTCACGGAGGGGACAACACACACGAGGGTTCTGTGGATCAGGTGTTATATTCTCCAAGGAGCAGATGCTTCCCGAATGTTGAATTACAAATAGTCTAGCACTTTAGCTCATAATCCATTGCTGTACAAACTACCCCCTGTTTTCCTAGATGCAACTTTAATTACCATCTATGAGATGCCAACAAAGAGCAAAGGTAAATCTATCAAGTTGGTGACCAATGATCCACTTTATTCCATTTTCTTAAAAATAAGCAATGTATCTTTCTTTCAGAGATTCAGGGATTTCAGAATTGATAGGTGATAACATTAGCAGTATGGGTATCTCACTGAACTGGTTTAAGTGATGCTATTTTTAATTTAATCTGTTATATGTTGAGATTTTTACCCATGTCATTAGAATTCTTAAATTTTCATCATTTTTTCCTAATACTAATTTTTTTCAGGCTGCTTGTCGTTGGGAAGACCGGTTTATATAGCTCTTACGTATCAAATTGTTTCTTCTTCTTTGTAACTTGATAAATAATATTTTATAATATTTGAAAATATGAAATGTATGGTAACATTTCAGCATCTTTGTTACTAAGAAACTTCTTTTCTTTTTAAAATTGTGAATTTTCAAAATCAGAGAGGGAGACAAACTATAAGAGACTTAGCTATAGGAAACAAACTGAGGGTTGCTGGAGGGGAGCGGGGCAGGGATGGGGTAACTGGGTGATGGGCATTAGGGAGGGCACATGATGCCATGAGCACTGGATGTTATATGCAACTGATGAATCCATGAACTCTACTTCTGAAATGAATAATATACTATATGCTTAATTGAATTTAAATGAAATAATATTTAAAAAATTGTGAGTTTGCTGGATTTATAGTCTCTGTGGGCAGGAACTAGTTGTGTTTTTGCATAATAATAGCTAATTGTCTCACAGTGCTTGTCATGTGTCTTTATGTAGGGCAGGTCTTCTGGTTCTCACATTAACTCCATGACAGAGGTTCTAGTACTAGTCTCATTTTACAGGTGGGTAAAATAAGACATAGATAGGTCAAGGACTTGTCCAAGGTCACACAACTACTATGTGGTAGAACCAGACTTTGATCACAGCTATTGTCTTAAACATATGTTCTTACCCACTGAGATTTTTAAAATGCTCTTAAACACTATGGTCGGATTATGATGACCATATCATTTATTGTCTGCATGGGGGCACTTATGAAATGGAAATGATAAGAGTGATATCAAAAAAGTAGGAGTAAGCTGGAGTTGTCCTGGGCCAATTGGGATATTGGTTAGCTTAGCTCTGCTGTTTCTTGCGAAACGTTTGTTGAATGAATAAATGTCTGGCTGGCTGGTTGAATGGATGGATGACTGAAGTGTTATCACCCATGTGGGTCAGCTGCAGTATGGAAACTTTGATTTCAAGATTTAAGCTTCAAGCTGACTTCATGAAATAATTTGGTCTTATGGGGGCGGAAGGTTGAGTCCCAGAGATAATCAAAGAGAGGAGGAAAAGCAGGAAAAAGGCTTATTTCTTGTGTAACAAATTCCTTCTGTGAACCAATCAGTGGGGCATTAATTCTGGTTCAAAGGAGCCTGAGGGAGGACTGTCCAACCTAGGAACCAGATGGTCAGTGCTGCAATAGTGTCAGCAGATGGCGTGAGGAACTGGGGACAGTGCCAGAACATTTACTGGGAAGTGAATTTGAGCCCCTGTGGAGATGACTCCATGGCAGCCCTCCAGTTATAAATCCAGAAGGCCTCTGCAACACAGCCTAGGTCACTGGTTCCCAGATGTGGTCCCTAAACTCCCAGAAGCAGGCCTTCAGATGATACTAGTGGAGGGGAAGGGGGCTCATAAGTCTTTTTTATGTTTTAGAAGCCCCATCAGAAATCATATTTCACCTTTATGTCTCTGTCTATTTTTATATTCACATTGACTTAGAATCAAGTCAATTCAGTGAGAAAATGCTTATTTTTAATGATAATTAAAATATTAATTATCAGGTACAGATTCTTTTGCTTATAACCATGGCAAAACAAATGTATTAATACTGTTATATTAATTTATTAATACTATTATGTTAATATTACACTACTATTAGTAGTATGTTTGACAGGCAGAATCTTTAAAAACTTGTAACTATGAGAAAGAAAATGGACCCAAGGCAACATGCTGCTGACCACTAATAGACTAGGTTGGACATGTGTTTATTTTTGAAAGCCTTTTTTTTAACATCTTCTGTAATAGAATTTGAACACCTAATCTTGGTGCTTCAAGGCCCTCCATAATCTCATTTCACTACTCTCCAACTCCCTACCCAACTGCACTAGCTCACTGGTCTACCACTGCCCTCCAAACACACATGAATTCTTACCTCTGAGTATCCTTAGTTCTGGAACCATTCTCTTGAAGTCTAGAGTACTTTCATGTCATATCTAACACTATTTATTTGTCTAGTCTGCCAGTTTTTTATTAACAGATATTTTTCTAAAAAGATGCTGTGATTCACATCAAGTAGTGAAATATTTTTATTTTCCTCAATGATCTCCCCTTTCAGTTGAAGTCAAAGTCATTAAGATGCTACCTTCTGACCCCAATTCCTACTGGTCCCTCTTGGCTCTTTCTGCTTCAGCCACACTGAGCTCTGTGTTCTTAAACTGTCTTAGCACCACTCAGACCTCAGGGCCTTTGCACTTGCTAATCTCTTTAATTCAAATGTTCTATTCCCAGAGAAGTGTTGTAAGGCTTACTCCTTTCCTTCATGATTTTTTTTTCCCAAATGGTCTCATTTGATTTGACCCCATATGAATAATGCCTTCCAATTCAGCACTATCAATTACCTTTGCCCTGTTTTATTTAGTATTACTTAATGTATTATATACTTATTTATTAGCTATTTCTTCCCCATTAGAATAAGGTTGATGAGGTATCGCTAATAGCTAGAACAGTGCCTATAAAATAGTAGGCTCTTAATAAATCTGTTGATTGATTTTTCCCAGTTTAAGAGTTCTTTGGGTTGTATAATTTATTTAGTGCACTTTCAGAAGACATCCTTTGAAAATGTAATGACTATAATTTTGTTTTAGGATGTGAAGATGAAACAAAAAGTCAAAACAGGTGATATATTGCCGCTTTAATATTTAGCTCTAAAAATTATCATTTGCTTAGTCACTTAAAAACATTTGTAGTAGTAATTCTTCCTAGGGGCTAATAACAAAAGATAT
>PITA01000632.1:164616-185282 GCA_004023965.1 Spilogale gracilis
AAAAAAAAAAAAAAAAAAAAAAAAAAAAAAAAAAAAAAAAAAAAAAAAAAAAAAAAAAAAAAAAAAAAAAAAAAAAAAAAAAAAAAAAAAAAAAAAAAGACCTGAACACCAGGAGAGAGAAAGGCAGGTGAAAATTGGGCCCAGAGAAGCTCCCTCCCCACAGTGAGGACTTGACAAATAGGCTCAGAGCCAAGGTAGCTAAAGAAAAAATTGTGAGATTTAGAAGATCCTATTATTTCCAGTAGCTCCTAAACTTCCCCTGGGTTGGTTCTGATAAAGCAAAGATTGAAATCACAACTTTCCTTTTAACTTTCTGAGTTTATATACTATGTAAGTCTTGAAAATATGTAAAAAAAAATAGTAAAGTTGAAACTGAATAATCATCTGGTACCAATTTGAAAAAGTTAGGCCTAAAATTCTGTGGTTCACTAAAATTTGTATCTGTGCTGTCCAACTCAATAGCTACTAGCCACATAGGGCTGTTTCATGTTACTTTTTATCCATTAAAATGTGCCTGCTAGAAAAATTAAAAATACATATGTGGTTCACATTATATTTCTGTTGGGCTGCACTATTCTGTGTAGAGGCAGAGTGCTTTTTTTAATGTTGGCAGGGTTAGGAGAATTACACAGTGAATATGTAGGAGCTAAACAGTTAGTGTAATTGTTACACTACTGCTAAACCTCAAAAGATAAAAATTGTGGCTATCTGTCATTTTGCTTGTCGAAATTCCATTTCCCCTTCTTTGGATAACTATACCTCAATTTTCTTTTAGGGCTCTACCCTGCATTTCTCTGCAGGAATCTTACCACGGCTTCTTGGCAGGTCATGTGACCCAAGCTAGCCAATCAAAGCACCGCATCCCCGGGGAGGGGGGCGGTGGGGAACCACGGAGAGGCTCTGGGTCGGGGGTGTGACTCAGGACAGGATGCCGAGGCTCCATGCCAGCACTTTGGTTAGACTTTGATTAGAAAGAAAAACGCTCTTTCTGCTCCAGTGGCTAATTTGTGAGGAAAATAAATTGGGAGCGACTGTTGGAAACGAAACTTTCTTGGTCTTCAAACCAGTTAGAGAGGCAGGAAGAGACTGATGAAAGATACAAAAAGGTTTACCTGACCGTATTGCTTCACTGGATCCAGCTTATTTTTGAAGCTGTAACCATTCCTAGACATTCTAGTCACATGCCCACTTTGTGTTTTAGCTAGTCGGATTGAGTTTCGGTTATATGCTTGTCCTCACTAAGGTAATCACAGACATATATGCACCAGATACAGGTTCTCTGAGGAGAATGAACAATTCTTCTAACGAGCACAAATTAAGTTGGCACAAGTCAATAGAACAAAATCAATTAATGATTTTTTAAGTTGGTACTTTCTGTTAATTAGTTGCATTCTCTTCTAATTAAAAACCCTACCAACCAGGACATAATCTATATAATGATTTTTGCCTTGAAAATTGTAACAAGTAATACCAGACATGTGAAGGAAAACTGATTTTAAAGGTTTTCAAAGATTTCTCCTGGTGTCATAATGCTGGATGAGTATATTTGTAAACGTCTTTAGCCTCGAGGCCAATTTCTAGTTCAATTCACTAGTATTTATGTGTAATTGTTGATCATTTATCTTTGTCAGGATGTAGGAATTTTGCCAAAATTAGTAATTAGGGAGTTTTATGAGAATACCAAGTTAATTTTGATAATCTCTGTGTTGTTCTCTCCTTTTAACAATAACCTTCAAATTAAATATGTTACCTGGAAACACCAGCAGCATTCTGAACTATGATGTTGAATTTTCTTCTCAAGTTTCAATCTCAGCTCAGTCACTGACTTTCTCTTCTAATCAAGTCACAGCATCTCTATATGATAACCTAGGTCCTGAACCTGTTGCCCCTCACCTATAAGAGAACTTGAACTGCCTTGCATGTAACACACCCTCACTCTTGTAGTTAGTTGCTTATATCTGTTGGCAGCAAGTTGGGAGATACGTTCTCATTATCTGATATTACATAAGTATGTATATATGTGTGTGCATATATGTACACACGTATTATATACACACATATATGCACATATATGTATTTGGTTTTGTGCCATTTTGACTGTTAAAGAATTCAGTGAGCAAGACTATCTTTCTTTTTTTTCTAACTATCCAACATAGAGGTGTTGAATGTATTGGCTAACTTCTTATAGGCAATATATTAATAAAGTAAAAGATTTTATAAATCCAGAATTTCCACTCAAGGAAGACTGTGCATGGAGCATATTCTTAATGATGATATGTTTCTAAAAATACTGTATGATAAAGTCAGTGGAGGATACAATAGAGGAATGAATTACCTAAAAATAATTCCATTTGGGTTGGCCAAGAGCGTTTTAGTGGGGTGTACTTTAACAATCACATGGTTGGTACAGCTAAACTCAGACATAACTTCTGTCTTTATGTGTAGAGTCCTTGAGATTTCTGTGTGCCCCTCATTTTTAATACTCTTGGCTTCTTAGTCATCTAATTGTGATAGAGATTGGGCAAAAGAAAAGTGCTCTACTACAAACAGGGGCCAATGGAAAAGAGAGGGGAAAAAGTGCCATCAAGGCTCAGAACTGGATAGAGGAGGATACTAATAGATTTAGAGGGTCCTGATCTTAGAATGACCAACTTTAAGGGCCTTGAGGACAGAGGGCAAACTTGGGCCCTTATCCTGGGATGAGCAGCATCTGGGCAGAGACATTTTAGGGGGAGGATCTGGTGGTCTATAGTCTCAAGGAAAATCATGCACTACACTGGGGATGGGACACAGACCCTGAGAGGGGTAATCAGCACTCCTGTACCCCTCCCTACCTCCAAACCCTGGAGTTAAGTTGCCTACGGCCATGTTTTCCTGGATGTGCACTGTGGACTAAGGCAGGAAGATTTTTATGATAAGGGATCCAAGAGAAGGAGAAGGGCACTAAGGTATTGAAGCTCTTTTAGTGTCTAAGATCTTTGGTTTTAAGTAGCCTAAAATCAGCAATTTTTACTTGAACTAGCTTGGCTCTATGTCTATTAAAGACCTACACGTCCTGGAAATGTTGTAGATTCACACATAATTGTCCCCTGGAACCTCTCCTAGAATGTGTAGGGGTGGAGGGAGGAGAGGAGGAAAGGGAAGAGATGGAGCAAAGAGAGAAGAATGCAAAAACCTATGGGAGAAATTACCTTTCTTCTTTCCTCTGCAGCCTCCAGTTTTTTCTGGATCTCCTCCAGAGACAAGTCTTTCTTCTTTGGAGAAGCTAAAGTTCGTGGGGCTTCTGAGATGGGAGATGGGGGCTTCAGGATCAGCTCAAAAGCCTGGCCAGAGGCACGTTTGTTGATTTGCTTCACTTCCATATCTGTGGAATGAATATTTGAGAATGTTAAGCACACAGAGTGGTGAAGCAGGGGCTTATTTAAATCATTTGAATTCTGGCCACTGAAAGTAACCTTGTTATTCTGGCAAGTAGGAATAAATGCTGTGTGTGATTATCTGCTCTACATGGTTTTGAACATACAAGACCTCTTTCTTTGGTATCATTTCAGATATATTCCAACAGAATAAATATTTACAGTGTTGGGAAATTCAATAATGTCCACGGGGAGTCGAATAATGGCAGCCCTACTTAGCAGAAAAGAGCCCAAATTGATTTTAAACCAAACTTTATTTTCCTTTTGAATAAACATGAGCTTCACATGAAAATAAAGTGGCAGAGATATAGATTATCTCTTGAAAATTACCATGGCTGGAGGCATTTTCAGGCTAAATGAGGAAGAAAAAAAGAACAAAGTTTCTTGGAAATTTGAAACGCTTTACCAATTCTTTTAGGAAGCAGCGCACAAGCAATGTTGAATTTATCTAGTTAGCTTCTGCAACTCAGCTTATCCATAACTTCTGACTCTTTTTCTCCACTGTCTTCACTCCCTAACACTGTAGAACCTGTCACCATCTTCCGTTTCTTCCCGGCACACTTTGTGTCACCTCTAGCTTAGCCTTTAACCCCACTGCGTTCTGCTTGCTGATTATTTGTCTACTGGATGTATGTCTCTTCTTGTCGGCTCTAAGTTCCCCCTGCTTCGTATTTATCTTTGCAGCCTCTGTGACAGCGTATAGTGAGATATTAGACTCCCAGAAGAAACGTGGCTGGATGACCACGTTTGGATCTAGCAGAGGAGGCCTCTGTCTGGGTGACCTCCAGACCCAATGAGCCTACACAAAGTGGCATTCTCCCTGTTGAAGGGAAGTTTCCGTTGGAAGCGGAAACCCTTTCACGTGAAGGATGTGGCTACAAAATGGTTAATTAGCATTTATGGTACTTGTGCTCTATTAGCATAACTTTGAAGGAAAAAGCCTCCGGGTCCCAGGCCAGGCTTTAAAGGCACAGAAGGGGGCACTTGGGAGGCTCAGTTGTTAAGTGTTTGCCTCCAGCTCATGTCATGGTCCCCAGGGGCCTGGATCCAGCCCCTCATCAGGCTCCCTGCTCTGTGTGAAGCCTGCTTCTCCCTCTATCCCTCACCTTGCTCCCCCCATCCCTTTCTCTCTAATAAATAAATGAAATCTTAAAAAAAAATAAAGGCACAGAAGGGGTTAAGTGCCTCAGATGCCTTCAGCTTATCTTTACACACGTGGAAAGGGAACACAATAAGCCAACAAGTAGCAAAATACACCTAAGCTCTGACTACTACACGTAGAAGTCTATCAAACATTTTAATTACATTGACTGAATTAAGTGAGGATGATGTCATCGGCAATGATAGCTATCGTTTTTGAGTGCTTACAAGGGGCCAGGCTTGGTGCTAAGCCTTTGACTTGCATTAGACCATTTACACCTGTAACAACTGTGGGAGGAAGATACTAGAGTTAAGCCTCAGAAAACTTAAGTAACTTGACTGAGGTCACACAGATAGTGGCAGAGCCAGGAAGAAAAGCAAACTAAGTGGAATGAACTTGGATACATCCAATGGAAAGTGTTGCACTACAGTGAAGTTCATAGTCATGCCAAATCTTTAGGTTTTCTTTCTTTCTTTCCTCCCTCCCTCTCTCCCTCCTTTCCTTCCTCCCTCCCTCCCTTCCTTCCTGCCTTCCTATTTTATTTTCAATTCTTTTTATGTGGGGCCTCAGTCATAAGTCACTTTTATCATGAGAATTTGTTAGCTTGTTAACATGCATATTCAAAATATGGAAACTATATGAAGACTACAATAAGGGGAAAACAGTGATAGTTGTTGATTTTTTCATTTGAGTTTCCTGAGTATAAAGCATTTTCTTGCAAATTACTGTTTGGGCTAACGAAAGCTTAGCATATTATATTATTTGCAAAGAAAAGCCTTAGACTTGCTATGATGTTGGTATGTTGGATGTGGCTGCTAACAGCCATCTAGCTCTGTTTCTTAAGAGACATTAATATGCTGTTCTTAGCATCAAACTCGAACTGTTTTAGGGGTGCCTGGCTCTCTCAGACAGTAGAATGTGTGACTTTTATTTTTTTAAAGATTTATTTATTTATTATTTTAGAGAGAGGGGGTCACAGTGGGGGAGGGGGCAAAGAACAGAGGGAGAGGGAGAGAATCTCAAGCAGATATCCTGCTGAGTGTGGAGCCCCACAAGGGACTTGATCTCATGACCCTGAGATCATGACCTAAGCCAAAAATGAAGAGTCTGATGCTTAAACCGACTGAGCCACCCAGGCGCCCCAAAAGTGTGACTTTTTTTTTTTAAGATTTTATTTATTTATTTGACAGAGAGAGAGATCACAAGTAGGCAGAGAGGCAGACAGAGAAAGAGGAGGAAGCAGGTTCCCTGCCGAGCAGAGAGCTCGATGTGGGCCTCAATCCCAGAACCCTGAGATCATGACCTGAGCTGAAGGCAGAGGCTGTAACCCACTGAGCCACCCAGGCACCCAAATGTGTGACTCTTGATCTCAGTGTTGTGAGTTTGAGCCAAGCATTGGGGTTAGGTTTACTTAAGAGAACAAAAAAAACACACAACCCTCAAACTGTTTTGATCAACAGACAATCAATAATACCAAATAACTAGACACAACAAGTCAATAGTGAGATCTACAAAACATTGATTTAATTCTATCAGAAGCTGTGAGAGAGAACCAAGTGCATCTAAGCTTTTCCAAACGAGGTTAGCAGGAGCATTTCTACTGTAGGCAACTCACCGTCATAAGTATAGATGTTGATGTTGCGAGGTTCGGGGTAAAAGCAAGAGCAGATCAGTGACAGCATGGACAGCTCCTTCATTTTTTCCTTGTAGGCTAAAATAAAAGACTCAGGATTAGTATCTTTCATTTTCTGAATTTCCTCTTAATGTTTCTTTTAATTTAAGTAACAATTATAGACTCTTTCGGAATGAATACTGCCAGGGACACAACTTCGCAAAACATAAATGAAAGAAAGATTGAGACAGGTGCATATTCCTTACTACAGAGGACATTAATGACACATTATAGCAGATTAGATAAAAACTGAGAGAAAGGGGGTGAGGAATGAAGATCTAGTGGGACAGGGAGGAGAGACAAAGAAGACACGGAAGAAGCAAAACCAGACAAAATTCACAGAGAGACAGGTCCGTCCGAGTACACGCATAAGTATGTCTACTGGACATAAGTATGACTCAGGAGGTTTGGCCACTGAGAGGCCATGGACTCAGTCGGAGACAGGCTGAGAACCCATCAGGATGGTTCTTAAGCGGATGCGTCCTCCAAAGAGCTATGTTCCTGCTCTCTTTATCCCCGAGTGAACTTTCTTGTTGCAACTTCTTTCTACGCACACCGTAAAGCTAGACCCGAGATCTGATAAAGCTCTCGTTTCCTTTGTGGAACCTGGTTAGGGTGTCCATTTTGTCAAGAAGTAGCAGGAGTTCAGTGAGTGATGTCTTTCCTCCTCCACTACCCCTTCCTATTCATTTTTCCCTTTCTCCATCAAGAGGCCTCCTGCCCAGGTAACCTTGGAAGGCATCTCACCAGTGCTGGTTGTCACTAGGACAAGAGAAGACCAGATGGGGATAAGGAGGTAGAAGCTTCTCACCATTGCTGATTATCAATGAATCAAGAAAAATGGAAGAGAAATGATAGGTATACTGTGCACCAACTTGAGGAAAGGTATAAACAAAATGGTGAGGGCCTAACGTGTTGAATCTTATGGGTAATGTTTATCTTTTGGCAGGGGCTTCTGATCACTATGGTAACTCAAGGGAGGGTTAGTACCTCGGGAAGACAGGAATTCCCAGAAGATTAATTTGGGCATTATTGACAAAGTCCATCTTTTGTTGGCTAACTGCAAACAGATTTGACACTCAGATGCTTTAGAGCTACTGACTGCTACATTAGGAGGGTCCCAAAAGATCATTTAGCAAATAGTCCACTTACCCCACCAAAATTTTGCAAATGAAACTGGCTCCCATAGGCTAAGTCATATGTGGCCTCCAGATAAAAATGCAGTAAATCAATCAATATCAAGATGGCTGAGTGGCCTTTTTCTATTTCTACTTTTAGGATGAGGTTCAATGTCAAGGCTGGACATACTTACATATCATTGAACCACATGCAAAGATCAAATATTGCCATGTTGTATATGGTTCAACCTAACACATCCAGAGGGTCACTCTAAGAGAATTTCTCTTCCTGTTTAGCTTATTTCCTTTAAAATAAGCAACAAAATTTGCCTTTTGTCATAAAAGTTGTACTAACACCTACTTTGAGAGATTTCACTGGATGCCTTTGGAATTTTAGAAGGCTGAGACCATATTTCTTTGTCTTATTTGTTTATTTGGTTAATAAAATTGTGTCACTTTTAAAGGTCCAAGCAGGTCTTTACATGGGTGCTTAGTGTGAGCTACAGTTTCTGTCAGAAACATTTGGTGGTTTAATACATTTAGTTCCATGAAGAATAAAACTCAAAACAGCAAGTTTTAGTAAGCTGGTGCCTTTTTTATAAGGAGAAAGCAATCCAAAATATTTTGCAAAATTAAGCACTGAAAAGGAGCACATGTTAAAGATGCCAACTTTATTAGGGAGGGCCAACCCCAAAATAAAAATAAAGTAAGATTCTTTACGTCATAGAGCAGCAACAGATTAAAGCTATAGAAGAAGATAAATTTCCACTGAAAAGAATATTCCTCAACATCTGTCTTCTGTTTCTTGGAAATGAAATTCAATACTGCTCTATTATATAATGACCACTCATTCTCACCTCTGCTTCTCAGATTTTCCCACAGAGATATTCCTAAGAGTGGACTCAAACTGAACACTCAAGCTTAAATTTTTTTTAAGTAACATGTAGAAAATTCATGACATTCTGGTAAATATATATATATATATATATACACACAGATGGTTGTCTGTGTGGCCACTGTTCTATTATACTTGGTAAGTTAATGAAGGAAGAAAATACACAGGTTGTCAGGGACCAACAGTTTAGAACCCTATGTGTAACATGTCTTTCCATTCCTGGGTGGTCTGGGCACAAAACTCAATTGGCCTATGTGGGCAAGTCGTTCAGGGAATCCTTACATTGTTTTTATCGAGGGCCATAACTCTCCATGACAAGAACATAGATTTTCACTCACACATTTGCTCTGAATCCTAGGAGCTCCTTAAAACCACTTGCAACCACAGTCCATGCACATCTTGACTCTTTCCCTGCAACAAAGTCATGCTCCCCAGTGAAGAAATGTTTCCTCTTCACTTGGTACAGTTGCCCAAACTTTCCCCAACTGACCTCCTGGGGGCTCAGTTTTGCTCTTCCTAATCCTCTCCTCTCTTCTAAATTCTTGCCAAAATTTAAATCCCAATTACCATCCTCCCTCGTTAGGGTTTCTCTCTCTAGGGTGTGCTGACCACATTGATCTCTAATTGCCCTTAGTTGGCTGTACTACCCAATCTTGATTATATACTGTTATATGTGATTCTATACTGTCTAAGATCAGTCACTACTGGGTTTTGACGTGTAATTTTTGTTTACGAAACTATAGGTTCTTTGAAGGCAAATGTTACATCTTACTCATCTGTGAAAAAAATTACAGCACCGGTCTGGATGGAACAGAAGGCTATTGCTTAATAAATCGTTGGCTACCTTGCTCATTGACTTTAAGTCAATATCTTAATTAACAAGTATTTATGATCACCACTGATGGGCAGGAATTTATCTGTAATTTCTCTGTGGAATTACAAAGAGATATAATAGTATCTTCATTCTCAAGGAGCTTTCAAATCTAGGAAGTGGAATATATGGATATAAAAATATGGAGTATGTAGATAGAAACCCATGCAAAATAGGGTGTCAAATGGAGGGACAGGAGATTTGTGTTGGAAATTCACAAGAACCTCAAAGCCTTGGTGCTATGGGGAGAGGGGTCAAGAATGGCTTTACAGCTGGGTTGTCAGATCCAGCAAGCCAAAATACAAGATGCCTAGTTAAGTTCTAATCCAAAAGTTGCATGGGACATACTAAAAATAATTCCTTGCTTTTCTGAGATTCAAATTTCATTGGGTGACTCATATTTTATACAGCAACCAGAACAAACGGACCTGGATGCTAAAGGTTGAATAGCATTAAGGAAAGCAAGGAAGGGAGAAGGTATGTTTACTATTGATGTGGAAATGTGAAAATAGCTTCTGAAGAAGCTATCTGGAAGGCTTTTGTGGGTGGGCAGTGAGTTGAGTCCATGCAAGAAAGGAGAATTGAACTGCGGGGAGCAACATTCACTTCATTTTCAGGGACCACACTACAGTGAGGTTTTCAGGAGAGGCGTCCAGACAGAAAGACCTCCTGGGGGCTCAGTTTTGCTCTAAGACATTGGGTAAGATGTTCTGAATTTTTGTTCATGTGAAAAGGTTATGACTTAAGACATTGTGTTTACATTAAGACAGCCATCTGTGTGTGTGTGTGTTTACCAGAATATCATGAATTTTCTACATGTTACTTAAAAGAAATTTAAGCTTGAGTGTTTGGTTTGAGTCCACTCTTGGGAATATTTCTATGGGAAAATCTGAGAAGTGCAGAGGTGAGAATGAGTGGTTAACTGGAAGTCGTGGTTTGCCTGCTCAGTTCTAGTGAAGCCCATTAATATCCTCTTTCACTGTCAGAATTTGGCCATTACAATTATCTTAGCAATATGGAGCCATGGAACATTTTGAAAGCAGGGGGTTACCTGATGAAAGCCTCTTCTTAGAAAGTTTTATCTAGTCATTTTATTACTCAGGAAGGACCTGTTACCAGAAGATACACTTACGATACAATCAAATGAAGTTCAGCAGCTAATGTGGTATGGCTTAAGAAAAAAATAGGGAATGGCAAAGGGAAAAGAAAGGGAAGACAAAGACTGGAGAACAATGGATAGTAAACAATAACTGTATTTGAAATTAAGGACAGAGGGAAGAGAGCAAGAGATCCTTACAGATGGGTGTTTAGGGAAGCTTTCCAGACAAACTGTCACTAAAGCTGAGTTCAGTAGGTCAGGCTGGCCCAGCAGAAAATAGAGCGTGGGTTGAAATATATGGAATTTGGATAAACTTTTTAAATCAACCATGAAAAACCCCAAGCAAATGTGAAGGCTATTAGAAATGTACTAATAAGATTTCACTATTGATATCGCATACTTTGAATTGACAATTCCTTATTCATTGCTTCTTGGAACTCAGCATATATTAATTCTTTCATTATACATTATACACCAAGTAAAGTTCTGTGCATGTTTGTATGGATGTGGGAAGTAACAGGTAATTCCATGTAATCTTTCTCATAGTTCATTGCGTTTGCTATTAACTATCAATGTTTGCAGGTTAGTATATTTCTCTAGTGAATTCATTTAAAATTCAATCCATATGATGTATAATAATTCTATAGCAATACCCATTTAGCCTAATGATGTATGAACAATAATGACTTTTCCGTTCTTCCAAATGGCTACAATGAGCTATAAGTCATGGTAGCAGTTGTTGTTTGAGTTTGGAGCACGAAGAACATTTCAGGCACTGTGCTAAGATATTTGCATGCATTTCTCATTTAATCTTCTCAATGATGTTAGGAGAAAGATATTATAATTAGACTAGATTTACAGAGAAAAGAAAAAGATGCAGAGAAGTGGAGTAGTTTGCCCAGTACCCAACAGATCATAAAGTGTGGAGTTCATTTTGGATGTAGGTCTGTCTGGCTCTATGCGCCTTCTCTGTAATGCCATTCACTTCCTCCGACTATCTGTTGAAAGTCTTCACACATCTTCACCATCTCCATATTTTTTTTAACAAGAAAGTAATGTATGTTACTGCTGCCTTTGAAAATAAAGAATCCAAGACTTTTTTCTCTTCCCATTTTTCTTTGGCATTTGTTCCTTAATTAGTTCCCACATGTGATTTACTGACTACGGGGCTGTAGGTTAAGTACAGAGATTGATAGAAAGAAAGTATAAGGCTTTTTTTTTTTTTTACTTGTATGTTTTACTTGGATAGTAAATATTGGTATAGATATGGTTAGAAAACTCAGGAGAAGTTTCTCAAAAGGAACTCTGAGTATATGTATTCTTATATGACTGAATATATCCTTATCCACTCATATCACAGCTAATGAAGTAAATGGAGAAAGTGGTAATTATCTAGGCATTTTAGGGGGGAAAACCCTTTGCATCAGTTATTTGAATATTTTAAGAGTGATATATTTGCCTGGCGATTACCTGAATTTTCTCATTTTTTTTTTCTTTTTCATTTGTGTTTGTGTGTGTGTTGAGCCTGATTAGTATTTTCTTCTTTGAAGAACAAGGAGCATCGAGGAGAACAATACAATTGGTACTAGGGATTTAATAGATTTGATCTTGGATTAGATTAGACTAAAGCAGCAGAGAGGCTAACTATACTTAATAAAATATGAAATAGACAAACACATATATAATTATTCCCTTACTCTCCTAAATATATAGTCTTCACATAGATCAGAATCAGTGATCTTTCAGCTCTTTCTTTGGTACCTGCTTTTTCCGTGTCATAAATTAAGCTCCTCATCCTGCTTTTTTTTTTTTTTTTTTTTTTTTTTTTTCCTCATCCTGCTTTTAATTGATTTAATTGATTTTGACCATATTGTGTGTGTGTGTGTGTGTGTGTGTGTGTGTGTGTGTGTGTGTATTGCATTTGATAGTTTGATTGTTTTGTGGACCTGGAGACTGAGGTCAGATTGTTTCTAAAAGTCAAATCTATCATCATATTTAGAAATACTTTTGGGTGCTCTATCATAGTGATTTTCTTTTTGAAAGAGGAAATAGATGAAACGGATTTTATTTAAAACAACTGTATACTACATTAGCTTGAATTTGGACCTTAAAAAAAGATTGATGAATATAGTTGATGAATATGTAATTGAAGATTCAACATTTACATGAAAAATAAATCTCCCATTTTTGAAGATCTATTTTAACATCACAAATATCACTGATATGAGGTAATCTTCTAGATATTTCTGCTACGATGATGTAATGCTAATTGGCTTAGTACAAAAATGGCTTCAGTCTACATTCATTCTATGCACCTCCCCCTCTTGTCCCCACCCCCCAAATTATGGTTTCCTAAGATATAATGACCAGGGAGGGTTTGAAAGATTAATGTTTGATCAGCTGAAACAGCATACTTTTCCTGCAGGAATAGATATCAAATCAAATTAAGGGACATTTAAGAAGGTCAAATCTGTACAACCCATCACTGGGTTGTACAGAAACATATAAGGCTCTTAAATTTCAATTCAATTGATTCCTGGCAAAGCAGCTGTGACAAGAAAAAGAAATTGGATGACATGAATCAGTCCTTGTGATCAAAACTGTAATAATAGCAGTAAATTGCACCAATCTAAGACCTCACCTTACTCTTGATTACAGTTAAAGCTCCTGCCAAGTTTAATGAGAATCCCACTATATCATGCAGGGTCTTGTCCTTTTTTTCTTTCCCTCTAATGAAAGACATTCTTACAGTCCTACATGGAGATCAAACCACACTGGTTTATGGAGTAATGAAAGCTCTCTATTCAGTTTCTATTTCAAGACTTTATCACGAACCTAATTTTGAGCATTAAAGGATATTTCTTCTTAAACCCTCAGCACTACAGGTAGGTATGAATAAATTGACAGCCTAAAGTGATAGCTAGCTTGGTTGGGACTTAAATGAGAGAAGACACTCAGGAGAGCCTATTCACCTGGCTGACCAGAGTTTTCACAGAGGAATGACTCCTCCCTTCCCCGTAGCCTCCTGAGCTGGATGCAGCCGTCACTTGAGGCTGCCATCATGATCTCTGAATTGTGTCTGCAAAATGGCTTCCTCTGGCATCTAAGTAATTTAAATCACTCCCCATTGCTTTTTTCCCCCTTCCCATTATTTTTAAATTTTTCTGACTAAAGACTGGAAAAAAACTTCCCATCCATTCTTATTTCAGCAAAAACTCACACTTCCTATCCAGACTAGTGATTGCGTTTGTAGGCTCAGTTTCTGGAATCAAAAATGTTTTGGTTATGAATGGTAACCAAAATGATGTTGGTTTTCTCTTTCACTTTGTTGTAATGTGTGGCCTTTCTCTAGAAAATAAGCTCTGGCTTCTATTTCATGTGGATTTTAGAATTAAGTCCATGACATCTATCTTTGCATTGAATAAAGTGGTATGAAACTACAAATACAGTAAATTACCTACTGTATTCTCAGTGAAAGCAAGAACTTTCAGAAATGGAAAATGCAAAACTTTTAGAACAAGTGCAAAAACAATCTCAACAACAACAAGCCTGTCATGTAAGATGCGTATGATTTTATCTCAGTTAATGAGACAGTTGACTTTTCCCCTAAATGGACCAGTGGTTTAGATACTGAGGATACAGAGAACAAATTCAGAGAATCCTACCTGTCCATCACAAGAGGGGGCTGCCTGTCTTCATATAATGGAACATGCTAATTTACAGAAAACACTGTGAAGAAACACAGTAGGATTAAGCCAAGACTCCACAACAACTTTTGTGTCAAGCCTCAGACATTAATCTTGATTTAAATAATCTATCAGGCTGAAAACTTACTAAAAGTTGAAAGCATATTTCTTCAAGAGTTTCTATGTAAACTTCTACTTCCTTGGAATGGTGTGAAGCTTCTAAGCATTCATGAAACTCCATATTGTTGTTTTAGTTCTGAGTGTGTCCTACAAAATACATTGTACTTAGAATAGTTCCTAGCACCAGCTGTGAATAAAGGTTTTTCATCTTGATGTGACTGCCAAACATTTCTTAAGTTTCCACTGGATAGAATCTTTATCTGGATAGTATACAAACTACATTCACACTGGCATCCCTAAATGTTTTCTTAGGAAACATAAATGGATGTAAATAATTAATAGAAAATAACTATTTCAGGCAACGGCCACAAAAGCTTCATGGAAGAACAAGCATTTTGCTTGCTTCCAAAAGCCTAATGAGAATTCCAGGATCTCAATGAAACTTTGTAAAATGCACAATATGTAACAAATACTTAACAGCACCCTAAAAAAGTCAGATTTTCAAATTATATTCAGTATGGTTTTATTTCAGCCATCCATTCAAAAACCATACATTATGGGCTTCTATAGTTGGTATGGTGCACCAAAACGCAACAATCAGGTAATTTTTCCCTCCAACAGAAAATAAATCCGTGACTTTGTCAGTCACACTTAACACGTGTCTCGGTCACCCTGTGATACAGAGAATAGAATGAACAAATACATCTTTAAAAAAATAGGAAATATAAATATTGTTAAGGTTTAGAACTACCTGACAGTAAAAAAAAAAAAAAAAAAAGAGTAATATTCTTGGGAAGCTCTGGGAGCATGTGGGAGTAAGAGAGGCTTGGAGGTGGGCGAGAAGCACCTTAATGTTGCGGGTCCCACAGTGGGGTCTTCAGCATCAGATCCCAAGGCATGAAAGAAGCCCTTCACGTGAATCCAGCGAGGTGATGAAAACTGCTTTTATCTTTTGGAAATTAAGTGTTACTTCCTCAAGACCTGCCACATAAAGACTCATTTTCTGAAATAGGATTCATCAGATCGTATGCTGGGACTTGGATTAGTATAGTTTTCTGCAGGGAACGTAAAGCAGCATACAAGGTCTGTGATGTACAGCCAGCTGGTGTCATCGCTGCTACAAACGACTTTGAAATATGGAAGACAGGGCGCCTGGGTGGCTCAGTGGTTTAAAGCCTCTGCCTTCAGCTCAGGTCATGATCCCAGGGTCCTGGGATCGAGGCCCGCGTCGGGCTCTCTGCTCATCAGAGAGCCTGCTTCCTCTTCTCTCTGCCTGCCTCTCTGCCTACTTGTGATCTCTCTGTGAAATATATAAATAAAAATCTTTAAAAAAAAAAAAAAAAAAAAAAGAAATATGGAAGACAACGTAGTCTAAGGTAATGGGAATCACTGGTCACGGCGATTTAGACATGGAAGCAACACTTAAAATCATCTATTATTCTTCTTTTATAGCTGAAGAAATCAGATCTAATGACTTTTACTGCTGTGAAGTCTCCCTTTGGGGGTGATAGGTGGTGAGGTAATGCTGGTGGCAGAGACAGAATGGAAAACAGAAGTGGGAAAGGGGTGTCCTAAATGAACATAATGGTGGGCTTTTAATAAATCCATGTCTTTCTTCAATATTTGACCCTCATGTTTCTAAATCTGACCATTTTTGATGTTGGGAAATAAAAAGCAATTTATTTTGCTCTGTGGCAGTGTTCCCCCCCCCCCACCAGCCCCCAAGATCTGGGAAGTCTTTCTTTCTTTCTTTCTTTCTTTCTTTCTTTCTTTCTTTCTTTCTTTCTTTCTTTCTTTCTTTATCTACCTATTATCTATCTATCTATCTATCTATCTATCTATCATCTATCTATCTATCTATTTATTTAAAAAAAGATTTTATTTATTTGACAGAGAGAAACAAGCTAGAGAGGGAATACAAACAGGGGCAGTGAGAGAGGGAGAAGCAGGCTTCCTGCGGAGCAGCGAGCCCAAAGTGGGGCTTGATCTCAGCCGGAATCATGACCTGAGCTGAAGGCAGATGCTTAAGGACTGAGCCACCCAGGTACCCCAAGATCTTGGGTGTCTTTACTCTCCTCTTTCAGGGCACTTGGGGGCAGCCTTTCAAAGATGGTCACATATTTTAGCTCCTCTTGGAAGCAAATCTTTCTGCGTGGAATGACTGCTGTCTCAGGGGTGGATACAAAGTTCCTGGGATTCATTGTGCTTATAGCTGCTTCTCCCACCAATACAAAAATGTGTACTCTGTATTATTTCCAGAATTCCTTCCACTCACAGAATTTTCTGGAAGAATGGATTTTGCTTTTACTTCACAAAATCATGAAATGTGTGGAGACCCTCTCAAGTGAAACTATGATCCCATGGAGCCGCCCTCATGAGAGGTAGGAAAATAAGCCCAAGATGCTAACTGTGTTACAGGACCCTAATCTTTTCAGAACTTTAGGTTTTTTATTTTATGACCTTGAGCAAGTCATTTAACCACTTTGGACCTTTTCCTCATCTATAACTAACCACTCCAAGCTCTGAAATTTTGTGATCTTACAAACTTCACAATTTTGTCTTTAAATAAGTAACTTTCCTGTTACCTACAGATTCATCTTTTTGTGTTTTCTGTAGTAAGCACTTTCTTTACCTAGATTTTTTAAACAAATTATTTTAGGGCATTGCATTTTTTTTTTTAAGATTTGTATTTATCTATTTGAGAGGCAGAGAGAGGGAGAGAGCAAGAGTGCAAGAGTAGGGGGAGAGAGAAGCAGACTCCATGTTAATTAAGCAGGGATCATTACCTGAGCAGAAGGCAGACACTTAACTGACTGAGCCACTCAGGTGCCCCAAGGCATTACATTTTAAAGAGGAAAACAAGCTTGCTCTTGATATTTCTACTTTGCAAACATTTTTCCTCTTTTCAAATTTTGATATTTCATAATAAATATCTGTATGACAAAGTATTGTAATATATGAAGTTAAAATATGCTTCATAAAGAAATTCATATTTTAAAATTCAAATTGTCAGACTATTAGGTCAAATTTCACTTTCCCATATGTAAATAAGATTTATTTTTGACTTTGGCTTTAAGTATATAATTTTCACTATTAGGCACAGTAAATGGTGGATACAATGTAAGCTTCTTGGATACCATCTAGAACTCTGTTTCCTCGTCTTTTTTTTTTTTTTTTTTAAGATTTTATTTATTTATTTGACAGAGAGAGTAGGCAAAGAGAGAAGAAAGCAGCAGGTTCCCTGCTGAGGAGAGGGCCTGATGCAGGCCTGGATCCCAGGACCCTGAGATCACGACCTGAGCCGAAGGCAGAGGCTTAACCCACTGAGACAACCAGGCGCCCTGTAATCCTCATTCTTAAGATATGTGAAGGATTACATGTTGTTTACTGAGGTTGGAATAGCCTATGCATTTTATTTACTTGTGGCAGCAAATACCATATGATTTGGTTATAAATATTACCAATAAAATAAACAGAAAGCAAAAATGGAGTCAAGTGATCTGCAAATGCAAATGTGGGTTGGAATTTGGCACAAGTTGCTGATATTGTTCTACAAATCACAACTTGGTAAATGAAGGCACAATGTTGCCTTTATTTTATGCTCTATTTTCTCTAGATTTATTCTGCCTGAATATCATTCATAAAAGAGTGACCTTGTGGTTGGGACTACTGTTTGCAACTTCAAAACATTTGTCAAATAATGATAGATGGAGCAGGACAGAGGATCTGATGTGGGCCAATTGAGAAATGTCTCCAACAGTTGTGACTCACGCAATTCCATAAGGCTGGGCTTGTATCTCCCTAAATACAGGAATGAATCAACCCCAATGGTTTCCATCACAATGGGCTTTGAATTTCTTCTCCTTTCAAAGACCATCATTTCCCGGCTTGTTTTGTAGAGGTCTGCCCTTACTCTACTACTTTCTTTGCTGCTTATCGTTTCTCCCCAACTATGTTTAAGTTTTTTTGAGGATGAGGGAAGGTGTCTCATTTAATGTTTTCTGCAGTTTCCCCCCACAGGTAGGAGTGTGTAGGGTGGTTAGAAGGTGTTCCATAAGCACTCACCCATTGGTGGCCAAGCAGGGTAGGGCTGTTCATCAGCTGCAAATGGGTATTTGAATGGGTCAGTGGTCCAGCTGGCTTTCCCGATGAAAATAGGTATAGAGTGGGTGCTAAATTGCCCAGATGTTGGGGGCAGATTGAGTTCACCTTTTCTCTCCCCTAAATGTACTAGCTTCATTTTATGCTACCGACTGGCAATTCTTCACACTTGAAGGTGTTTGCTTGTCTCACGTCACACTTATCGCCTACTGTAGTTGTGCGCATAGTTTCAAAATGGCATTAGTTAAAGGCACAACTATGATTGTGTGGTTCCCTGGCAAAATTTAAGAAAGCCCTATTACCTTTGTTCTTTACAAATCAACTCTCTCTATTGAAGGAGAAAAAGGAGACAAGTGAATGTTTCCTCTACATTTATATGTGGTGCTGTTTTCTCCCCAGTCCTTCACCCCCATGGAAAGAATATGAACAGGAGCTGAAGACTTATGCTCTTGTTGAGGATCTTTTCAACTTTAAACAATTTATTAAAGCTGGATAGGAGTTTATTTATCCACAAAATGGAGACAGGATGTTGTTGTAAGTATTGAATTAGGTAGGTGTTGGGAGACTGAAATGCTGTACTGATTGATATAAGATATTGTTGGTGAAGATGCTTCTTTCCTAAACTGGTCTTTATTCTTGAGTGACCTTTTGAAGTTTTACTGGGCTTGGCTGAAATGGAATGTTGTGGAGCCTCGTTTCATACCATTTGGCCCCTTCTCTTAGTTCATCCTTACCTCATTGAGCCAATAAACACAGTCAGAGCTATTACGATGTCCAAGAGGGACATAGTGGTTAACCAGGTGAACTCGGAGATTTGACTGATTTATCTTGAATCCGGACCCACCACTGCGGGTGGTGACCCATCACAGGCTATGTGTGACTTTTCCTCTCTCCCTTTCTCACCTGTGAAAACAGGGATGAAAATACCCCTCACAAGTGTTTGGCATAGTCATAGAACCCGACAGAGTAAGTCCTCAGTCCAGGTTAGCCAATAGCAGTATTATTATTCCCAGCCACTTACAAAGTAAGTGGAACACGGTTCTGTCCTAAAAGAAGCCCTCAGCATAGCTGGATCAAAGACAAAGAGATGTCTGTCGCAAAACAAGCACTAAGAACAGCTCACGATGAGGAAGCTGGAGTGTAGTGAGGTGACGCTAGATTTGAAACCTAGCTCTGCCCTGAACATTTGTGTCCCAGAGCAAGTCACTTAACTTCCCTTGACTTCTGCTTTCCTTTCTTGTCAGGTGGGGATAATGAAATATGTTTTGGGGGTTGCCATAAAAATTAAGTGGGAAAAAGAGCATAAAGGGGATGTGTGGCATGTAGAGGGCCCATGCGTAGTAGGAAGAAATAAATCACCAGGAAGATGTTAGCAAAAGGTTTATTTGATGATCATCTGGCCAATTCTCACATTTACTGGGAGACAGGAAATCTGCTCTAAGAGTTCACAGGAAGAAAAGATCAAGAAAAGCTTGACTTGGGTAAGCTGCTATTATTGGCTTCAGGGAGAGCGAATCCTCTCTCATATCCTGAGGAGTCCTATTTGACTTCTTAGCTGCCTACCCTATGTATTGCCCATTCACTTCTAAGATTTAGCAGAAATGATAAAACGTGTAGTTTTCTGGGCAGAAAAAAACCTCAGGGCTATTTGTTACTTGTCAGGAGTGACAGCTTCCCCTTGCAATTAACTTAGATACATTCAGTCAGGCCAGCTAGCATGACACAAAATCCAGTGTTCTCTGCAAGTTACATTTTTCTGCATTTTTTTCTTAGCTATGTTGTAACATAGCTTGTAGCAATTTGTAACCAATACAGACTGCAACTGTGAACACTATTTTAAGATTTCATTTTAAGAAAAATTTCAGTGGGTGAAATCCAATTCTTTTTTTTTTTTTTTTTTAAAGATTTTATTTATTTATTTGACAGAGAGAAATACAGCTAGAGAGGGAACACAAGCAGGGGAGGTGAGAGAGGGAGAAGCAGGCTTCCCGCCGAGCAGGGAGCCCCATGTGGGACTCGATCCCCGGTCTCCGGGATCATGACCTGAGCCGAAGGCAGTTGCTTAACCAACTGAGCCACCCAGGCACCCCAAAATCCAATTCTTTCAAAGCTATTTAATTCAACATTTCTTCCACGTTAGCCCCAAACTTAGAAAAAAATTTTCATCCTAAATATTGAGTTTCATTTTCTTTTATTCTTTTCTATTACTAAACTTTTTTTAAAAAAGGATTTTATTTATTTGACAGAGAAATAAAGCGAGAGAGGGAACACAAGCAGTGGGAGTGAGAGAGGGAGAAGCAGGCTTCCTGCCGAACAGGGAGCCTGATGTGAGGCTTGATCCCGGGACTCCAGGATCATGACCTGAGCTGAAGGCAGACACCTAACCACTGAGTCACGGAGGTGCCCCTAAACTTTTTTTTTTCAGTTTTAATTTCTTTTTTTTTTATTGTTACTTAAGTTTTTTTCCCCAGTGTTCCAAGATTCATTCCCCATTCCCCACACCCAGTGCTCCATGCAATAGGTGCCCTCAGTACCCACCACCAGGCT